>CM069237.1:20484699-21021379 GCA_035582765.1 Acer negundo | reverse complement strand
CGACTTCTTCATGATTATTAACTTCTTTGTTTTTAATTTACGTAAATCATTCACGATTATTACTTTTGTTTTTAATTTACGTAAATCATATTGGTTTTTTTTTTTTTTTTAGTCTTCATATTGGTTTACATAATTAATAATTTATATTATTCTAGCCATGTGATTTATAAAAAATTCATCTTTATGTATTCAAATTACAATACCATTTATGAACTAAAAATAACTACAACACTTTTCAAAAAAAATAAATAATAATAACTACCACATATTCATATATCTTATTTATATATTACTTCTATTTTTTTTTTTTTTTTTTAATTAAGTCATCTCTTTATCTAATGTTCATTTTACCATTTATGAACTACATATTCATGTCTTATATATATATATATATATATATATATATATATTTAATCAAGTTATCTCAATAATTCTTTATCTAATTAGTTCAAATTTTACAATATAAAGATGTTAATTATTATAATTATAGTGTTATGCGTAATATAAAATATATATTTTTTCATAATAATAAAAAATTCATCATGTTACATACACAAGGGAATTTTTGTAATCAATTATGTATTATTATGATTCCTTAGTTTAAGTAAACACTAAAAATGGAATAAATTTGATTCCGTTTCGATTTCTAAATTGTTAGTAAACACTGGAATGTAATTTTGTAACTTGATTCCGATTCCTCTCTATTCCCTTTCCGATGAAATTTGATTATGATTCCATCCATTCCTGATTAGTAAACGCACTCAATCAAATAACCTAAAAAAAAAAATACTTAAAGGTTCAATAAATGTGGGTTTAAGTCGTATTCTCATTTCTAAATTCTAAATTTATGATTCAAAAAAGAAAAAAAATAATTCATTAATACGTTTTATAATAATTAAAGGTCATGTTAGGACACATAATAAGCAGCCATGTAACACTACAAATCTGGATATGTAACATTTTTATTTGTTTTAGTAATATTTAACGTTACGTATTGCTTATGACACACGTTAAGTTGTTAACATGGTCCTTATATACCAATAGTGATTGAAGGATTATTCCAACTTAGGCGCGTATATTCGATTAGAATTCTTGAGGATATTTAAAGACATTATAAATCTTGGTGTATTCAATTTGGACATTTAAAAAATTTAAAAGAGTTTATATTAATCCGGTGGTATTCAATTCAGATTGCTATGGACTTTTAAAGAATCATTCCAAATTCGGATGTATTGAATTGAGACTTTAAAAATGTCTACAAGAATCAAGGTGTATTCAATTATGACTAGATTTTAAAGGATTTTCTTAGGTCATAGATTTTGGTAGATTTTGGTGGACTTAATGGTGAGAGATATAAATATCAAATGTCATAGTATGTCCGACCTTCTCTCCAAAGATTTTGGTGGACTTTGCTCTCTCTCTCTCTCTCAAAGCAGAAACAAAAAGCACTAATATGTAAAAAAAAAAAAAAAAAAAAAAATCTGATGCATGATGTTTATCGGAGGCTCTACCTTTTTGTCTCGTTAAGAATAATAAGCTTCCATCCCTAGAAGTTAGAGTTTTACAAGTAACTGTGCCAATTGCTCATCTGAGACATTAACTTCAACGTAAGCTCCCAATGCTGCAGCAAGTCTAGCAGCTAATTGATGCTTAAAAGAGCTAAGAGCCGTAAAAGAGCTATTGCACATCTAATATAATCCATAACAAACAAAAGAACCTTACATAGAGCTGCCCTCCGTTGTTCACAATATCATAGAAGAACGAATAACATGCACAATAATGTTCAGCAAAACATAAATATTCCTCGTTCCTTCGTGATTCTCCAATAACCTAGCCACAAGCCACACCAATTAAGCAAGAAACCCCATTATAACAGATTTAGAGATAATCTAAGCAAGACTATTCCCCAAATTTGACTTGGCATGAACCGTCAAATTTACAGATTGAATTTCGATTTCGGTGTTAAATTATTTATCAGCATTACACTGTCAAATTAACAAAAAGTTACCAAATTCAAAAGGTCTTCAAATCCTCAAATCCACAAAGGCAACAAAATTAATAGCAACGAAATGAAATTGACCTGAAAGATGGACTGCTCGGATGGCTCGCCGGAGATTCTCTTGACACCTCTTTGATCAACTATCCTAGTAGCTTGCTCAAAATTTTTTCCAAACAAGAAATGCAAATTGCATTTGATTAATTATTAGCAACAAACAAAATATCTTCACTGCTTGACCAAAAAATTATATAAATTCATCAAAAAAACGTATTTTTACGAGTTAGTGAACTCACATTTAGAGCTATTCATCTGTCACTGTAAATAAAATCAGCTCTAGCAAAGTCAATTTTAGATACTCACAATGAAATTTAAAACAAACAAAAAACGAAATAAACATATAAATGGACCTGAACGAGTTGACTCGATGCTTCTCCACACTAACTCAACAACCAAACTATTTGCACTCATTTTTGTTAAATTTTTAACCTGAGAAACAGCACAAATTCATTGTTACTAGTATTAAGTTGGGATTTTTTTCAAGTAATAATTTGTTTTTCTTTTTGAATGTATAGATTGGTTGAGTGTATAGATTGTGTTATTGAGCCATATAGTGGTATAATTTTCCATTTATAATAAAAGTTCGAAGATAAAAAATTCATAAAAGTTCATAAATGTCTAAATAAATCCATAAAAGTCTGAAATATATGTGTAAACAAATCCATAAAAGTCTGAGATGAATATCTAAACAAATCAATAAAAATCCATTTAGATTTATAAAATTCCAAAGAAATCTATAAAAATATGTCACTTAAAAAATATCTTTAAATGTCCTCAAAAATCCTAATTGAAAACACTCTCCTTAGATGAGTTGGAATTCCATGCACTCTTTTCGTTGATAGGTGAGCTGAATTTGATGCGATGATGGATGCCGAATTACCTTCCCTGTGTTTTCCGAGAAAAACTTGAGTACATCTGATGTTCCGAGAAAAACTTGAGTACATCTGATGCACCACAATGGAAGCTGATGGTGGTGCATCGGATTCACTCGGTGATTGATACGTGGATGTCACTTAAATTTTTTTTTCAAAAAAAATCATTTTTATTTTCACTTTTGGCTCTTCTCTTCCACAACAAAACACATTTCCCTCCGATTTCATTTTAGGCTCTTCTTTTCCAACACCCTTTGACTTTGAGATACCGGACCATCGTTGTCACCGTCTTCAGTCTTTATTGTCGCCGGTCCTCGTCGTCTCTGGTGACCACTGTTTCAGACTTTTAGGTGATTATTTTTATTTATTTAAGTAATTAAAGTTTCTTTGCTTAGTTATATATATTTTGCTTCTAAAATCATTCTTATTTGTTTTCTAATGGTCAATAATTTTGTTTTATGTGTACCGGTAGTTGGAAACAACATTTATTTGAAATATTTTACAATGAATGTGTTATATTATATATATAATGATGTTGAGTTTTAAATTTGGGTTTTGGTGAAATGATTGAAATTGAAAATCAAAATTTAAAGAGATGTTTGAAATGTTTAAGGTCTGTCATGCAGACTGTTTGTAGTATGTTTTCGTTTTTGTTTTTTAAAAATGTTTTCGAATTCACATTCGGTAACTGTTTTTCATTTTATTTTCAAAATAAAAAAAAAATGAGAAAAAAAAAAAAAAAAAAACCAATGTTAAAATTTGTTTTTGTTTTCCATAAAACTAGTTCCCATATCATTAAATAAGTGGGTCCCATATCATTAACATTATTTTCTTTTTCTTTTTTCTCATCCACTAGACCTCATCTTTCTCTTCTCCACTCGCCTTCTTCATTCTTCATTCTTTCTTCTATCTTCAAATTTAAAAATAAAATAAAAAAATAAAAAAATTTCTTCGTACGTCTTCTTGTTTCTTCTTCTTCTTCTCTTCTTTCTGAAACCCTAGGTCTGGTGCTAAAGCTCAAGTCTTATACCCACAAGAGGGTCTTCATTTTGATCCAAACTTGGGGGTTTTACTGGATGTTAATCTTGGGGCGTCAATTAAGCTTGTTCGGTCCGTTAATTTCGTTGCTATATACTCCTTTTCAAGCTCCAAAATCTAGGTTTTTACTGCAAAATCGATGGATGTTGATGATGACGGGTCAAGAGTGAAACTGATGAGGTGTGCTGTGATCTGGGTTTTTACTGTAAAATCGATTGGTGTTGATGATGATGGGTCAAGAGTGAATTGATGAGGTGTGATGTGATTGAGTGTTGTGAACCAATTTGGTGAGTTTGTCGTTTGGGTTCTTGATTTTTGGGGAGGAAAATGGAGTTAGGGTGTTGAATTTGAGAAATCTGATTAAAGGGAAGGAGAAGAAGTGAAGAATTTTGATTTGATTGGGAAATCTGAGACAAATATGAGAAGCATGGGAGGAGCAGATATGCTACTCCATTTTTTTTTTCCTTCCCTTTTTTAAAGAATATTTTTAATCGATTTATATTTAATAAAAATAATATTTATTTAATAAAAAATTATTATTTGTGATGAACTTTTTTTCTTGAAACTGAATTGTAAAGAATTGTTAACCTATAAATTACAATATAAAAAATAATAGGACATTTTTTTTATATGAATTTGACATTATAATGTACAAAAAAACAATATAAATTTGATATTACAATTTTTTTTATAAATATTTTTAATTAATCTACCGGACGTGTTTTTACTGTTTTTATTTTCAGAATACTGTTTTTCACATATGTTACCTAACGCGTTTTTAGATTTCGAAACTGAAACCAAAAACGGTATTTTCATTTTCTTTTTTATTTTTATTTTTATTTTTATTTTTAAAAAACAACAGATGAAAAACGCTTACATGACATATCCTTAGTTTTTCCTTGTTTTTCTTTGTTCTATTTGCTGGTTTGTTCCAGCTTTGATCTTGTCTCTTTGTATTTGGGTGTATCCAACTTTTAGCTATTCTTTTTTTTACTTAATTTTTAATTTTCAACCGCATATGTACGATTGATGGCCAATTTTAAAAGTTGTCAAGTAATTGATTGTGTAATTAAGTTGAGATTGATAATTGATTGTGCAAGTTGAAATAATTTTTTCTATGTTGCAAGTTGAGCATTTAAAAGACATTGATGATTTATTTTAAAACTAATATAGGGACATGGATGAAATACTTGAGAAAGAAGATGATGGAGAACTCAAGGTGGGAATGGAGGTACATTCTGATGATGAAGCTTATGAATTGTACAATAATTATGCTTTGAAAAAAGGTTTCAGTGTTCGGAAACATGTAATTAGAAGAGATTCATCAAATAATATTCGACAACGGGAATATGTATGTTCAAAGCAAGGATTTTAGATGGATGCAGATTTATGTGAGGTAAAGAAAGTGAATAAGTTAGAGACAAGAACCAGTTGCAAAGCTCTAATTCGATTTACTGTGACTAGTGGGGTATGGAAAGTTTCTCATATAAATCTTAATCATAATCATGAACTTGCTAAAGCCGAAGAAAGACAATTTCTAAAATCTGGTCGGAAAAATAACAAAAACTCATGGGAATGTCATTAGTTCTATGGTTGATGCCAATGTAAGACCAACACAAGCATACTTCTATTTAGCAAATGAAGTTAGAGGCACTGAGAATATCGGGTTCACTAAAAAAGACGCAAGAAATTATTTGCGAAAGAAGGAGGAAATGATAGAAGCAGGAGATGTTCAAAGTTTGCTTGATTATTTGAAATGTAAACAAGGTGAGGATCCTACATTTTTCTACTCAATACAAGCGGACCGATATAATCGAATGGCCAATTTTTTTTTTGAAGAGATGGTATAGCAAAGTTAGATTATGATTGTTTTGGTGATGTAGTTTGCTTTGACACTACTTTTCGAACTAATAAATACAATTTGATATGTGCTCCATTTTTGGGGGTTAATCACCATTGGAAGAATGTGTTGTTTGGTTGTGCTTTTCTAATAGATGAGAGCATCGAGTCATTTATTTAGTTGTTTCGGTCATTTTTGGAGGCTATAGGAAATAAACAACCAAAATTTATATTTACCGATGAGGACAAAACAATGTCAAATGCAATTGAAATAGTTTTTCCAGAAACACATCATCGATTATGCACTTGGCACATTTCTGAAAACGTTGCACAACATCAACATCTTAGTAGTTATTATAATAACTCGAGTTCAAGAAACAATTCAACAAGTGTTTTTATGGGTGTTATAATGAGTTGGAATTTGAAGCCTCATGGAATAAGATGATTACAAGTTTCAACCTTGAGAGTCATTTATGGCTTAAGAAATTGTATGATCTTTGAAAGAAATGGTGTCCGGCTTTTAGTTTGGATACTTTTTCTGCAAATTTCAAATTCACCCAAAGGAGTGAGAGTACAAATAATGTTTTCCATCAAATCTCAACCAAAACGATGGATCTCATTAAATTTGTTCATCATTATGATAAGAAGACGAATGAGATGTGCTTGGCAGAATTGGAAGAGGATTATCGTTGCAAACAAGCACTACAAGAAAAATGACATTCTGAGACGAATCCATTTCGTCTCCAAATCAAGTTTTTTGGTCACAAAAAGTCTTTCGCTACCAAATTAATTTGGTCGCAAGGTGGTAGCTAAATCCCCGTCATAATAGCTACTGCGACCAATTAAAAATTTCGTCTCCCAATGTTGATAATGCGCAACCAACTATTTGGTAGTAAATTCCCAAAAAGTTTGTCTTAGATAACAAGTCATACAACAATTGGGGATAATATTTACATACCAAATATTGTGGACTAAACCCATATTAACGCAAATATTTAGGACTAAAATCAAAATAACCCTAATATTTAATTAAAAACTGTAATTAATTAATATTTAATTAAATAACATTTTTGGCCACCAGCCGCCGCCGCCACCCTGTCGGACAACCGCCGTGGACTGACTCTGCCGAAGACAGCCGCTGTCGCACCACCCTACCGGACCACCGCCGTGGACCGCCGTCGCCATAGTGGACCCCACCATCGCTGTCGCCACCACCGCTGCCACTGCCCAAACCTGCCCTTGAAAATACAAGTACCAAAACCATATAATATTTACATAAATAGATAAATTCAGAAAATACATTTGTCACATAAAAACTAATTTCTTTTACTTTTGTCACATGTCTCTAAGCATATTCTAATTTCAATTTTTTCACTAATCGGTTATTTCAATCATTCTGATAAAAATATATTAATATTCATAGACAAATCATTTTGCAACTAAATAGCAATATAACACTTGATTACAAACAACAATATAAACAAAAATATTATGGAAAACATTCAAACCATTGTTCATCACATGTTTTCTTACCTAACTTACACAAAATTAAAGCTTGACAACTCCACTGAAGCCATGAAAAGAATGAAAAGAATTACTCATCAAGCTTAATTTTAAAAAGTAAATGTACAAAACAAAAACTAAATGCATAAAACTAAACTAAACGAAATTTAGAGTTGGAGCCTTGAATAAATCAATAAATCATAAATAAAGCAAAAAAAATATAGTAAATAACATTTTTTTTTTTTAAATATAGTAAATTGTGTCGGAATTGAGCGGCTAATTAATGTCAAAAGTTGCATTGGATTGGTGAGGGAAAAGATGATGGATGTGGGATTTGGGTGGGAAAAATGAGTGAAAAGTTGAGAAATGAGTTGAGAATGAAATTAGAGATTTTGTATTTAAAAGAAATTAGGGATTTAGTATAAAAGTTGAGAAATGAGTGAAAAGTTGAGTTGGGAATAAAATTAGGGATTTAGTATAAAAGTATAAAAGTATATAATTTTAAGAATATTATAAATTTTTTAAAATATGAAATCATATAATTTTTTATTCAAGAATGTATAAAATGAATGAAACACCGTTTTGATTCATCCAAATTTGGGATGGAGAGCATCATTTGGAGACCAAAATGAGTTCGTCGCAAAATGTAATCTTCAAAGATGAATTATGTTGTCTCCGAATGTCCATCTAAATTAAGAAAACAAAAAAATAGTGGTGGCCGCGGTTCGGTTTCGGTTTTGTGGCCACCCAAAACCAAAACCGTGGCCAACGGTTTGGGGGCGGTTTGGAACCGCTGGTTTTACAGTTTTGATTTCAGTTTCGGTTAAAAAACTGTCGATTTTGGTCACGGTTTTGGTTCGGTTCGGTTCGGTTTCAGTTTCGTGCGGTTTTTCAAAATTATTTTTAAAAAATGTGCCACGTGGCACCTTCTGATTCATCTAATTTTTTTTAAAAAAAAATCAGCAGTTTAATAGATTCAATTGGTTTTGAAACCGCTGGTTCCGATTTTGGTATGGTTTTTGGCCGTACATTTTTGGTTAAACCTAGGACAAAACCACCAGTTTAACCGAAACCATGGTCACCTCTAAATCAAAATCTATGTAGAGCATCATTTAGAGACCAAAATGAGTTCGTTGCAAAATGTCATCTTCAAAGACGAATTATGTCGTCTCCGAATGTCCATCCAAATAATTAAAACCAAAATCTATATATGAAAGAGCATCATTTGGAGACCAAAATGAGTTCGTCACAAAATGTCATATTCAGAGACAAATTATGTCATCTTCGAATGTCCATCCAAATAATTAAAACCGAAATCTATATATGAAAGAGCATCATTTGGAGACCAAAATGAGTTCGTTGCAAAATGTCATCTTTAGAGATGAATTATATCGTCTCCGAATGTCCATCCAAATAATTAAAACCAAAATCTATATATGAAAGAACATCATTTGGAGACCAAAATGAGTTCGTCACAAAATGTCATCTTCAGAGACGAATTATGTCGTCTCCAAATGTCCATCCAAATAAAACCAAAATCTATGGAGAGCATCATTTGGAGACCAAAATAGTTCGTCGTAAAATGTCATCTTCAGATACCAAATATCAATTCGTTACTGAAAGCTACATTCTAAGACCAAATTTTAATTCATCTCCAAATATATGGTAGCTAATACCCAAATTTCTTATAGTGAAGGTTGTCCTCGTGTCCAAGTAAGGAGTGGAATTTTGAGTCATGCAGCCTGGGTTTACACTAACAAAATGTTTAGCTTCTTTGAAAAAGAGTATGTAAATTGTATGGTTGTGAGATTGAAAGAAGTTTGTAATGATGGTAGGAATTGTATGTATGAAGCAAATGAAGAATGCCAACAAAGAGTGCATATAATTCAATACAACTCAGTGACCAAGAATATTTCATGTTTTTGTAAGTTATTTGAGTCCGTGGGGATGTTATGTCGGCATGCTTTGAAGGTGTTTAATTGGGTTCAAAAAATTTTTGTCACTATTTGGGTCTGACTTTGTAAGAAAGTCACCGGTTTAATAACTTAAGTTTAAAAGACACCTATTATGGTGAACGGACAAAAATGCCCCCCACAGTAACCTTCTTCACCATTTTGTTTTTTTTTTCCTTTCAAAATCCTCCATCAATGGACGACGGTGGACCACGACCAAACACAATAGTGACTTTTTTTATGTCCCAGCCTTTGTTAGTTACATCTGAGATACAAACCATCTTGTTAGTTGCTTTTTTCTTTTTCTTTTTTTCAATCTAAAACACTCTTTTGTAAACCTTAAGAAAAAAAAATATTGTTAAAAAGGCTCGAAAAAGTCTCTGAAAAAGCTTAGAAAGGCTCTGACAGTTCATTAAAAGTTTCGGAGAAGAAATGAAAAGGCTTGGAGAAGTAATGAAAAGGCTCGGATAGTTCATTAAAAGGCTCGGATAAGAAATGAAAAGGCTCGGAGATTCAAAATTAACAAAAAAAAAAAATTGTTGAAAAGTCTCGGAGAAGAAATGAAAAGGCTAGAAGAAATGAAAAATAGTTTATTAAAAGGCTCGGAGAAGTAATGAAATTAACAAAAAAAAATTGTTGAAAAGTCTCGGAGAAGAAATATAAAAAAAGGCTCGGAGAAGTAATGAAAAGGCTCGAGCCTTTTCATTTAGTCTCCGATACTTTTCAATTAGTCTCCGAGACTTTTCCGAGCCTTTTCATTACTTCTCCGAGCCTTTTCATTTCTTCTCCGAGACTTTTCATTTCTTCTCTAAGCCAATCATTTTTTTTTTAATTTTGAATATCCGAGCCTTTTTATTTCTTCTCCGAGCTTTTTAATGAACTGTCCGAGCCTTTTCATTTCTTCTCCGAGACTTTTCAACAATTTTTTTTTTGTTAATTTCATTACTTCTCCGAGCCTTTTAATGAACTGTCCGAGCCTTTTCATTACTTCTCCGAGCCTTTTCATTTCTTCTCCGAGACTTTTCAACTTCTCCGAGCCTTTTCATTTCTTCTCCGAAACTTTTAATGAACTGTCCGAGCCTTTTCATTTTTTCTCACCCCCGAATGCGTTTGCGTAGCACTACAAAATTAATTATCCAAAGGAGATGAATTGATAATGTTATGGTATTCAACCTCCATCCTCCATTGAAGGTCGAAAAAATCTCAGAAAATTTTAAAGTAAGAAAGAGAATGTGTAAAATAAGGGCATTTTGGGAAATCACTTACTTTAGTGCCTTTTAAACTTACGTTATTAAACCGGTCACTTTGTCACTAAGTGAGTTGGAAAAAGTGATATTTTCCACCATTTCCTCGTGTGTAATTTGAATAATCTTACTAGTCTACCTTTTCATTGCATATCAAAAAGATGGACTAAAGAGGCGAAGAAAGGAATTGTGGTAACTTATGATAGGCTATCAAGTAACAATATCAAGTCTTCCCAAACCTTGCGCCTTAGTGAGTTGCTGCACACTGGAATGAATGTATATAACATTGCCTCGATGACTGATTCTGGGACTGCAATTGTTAAAGAGAAGTTAGTGGAAGTTATGAAGCTACTTGAAGAAGATGTAGACATTATCAATGTGCTGGAAAGCAATTTGGAAAAGGGAAAGAGGAAAGCAAGTGATCATTCAAACCATGACAATCTTGTCTATGAGAATTCGGTGTTGAATCCACCAATTGTAAGGACTAAAGGACTTACAAAATGCTAGATTGAAGAGTAATTTGAAGAAGCGGAAGAAGAAAGTGACTAAAGGTATAAAGTTATCTCATATGTCTTCACACATATGTGTTTAGTACTAATAATTATAATTAATATAATGTTACATTTTTCATGATTTACATACATATATATATAAATCTGCTTGTTTCTCCATCTCTTCCCCCTTTTGTACATGATGTCCTCCTTGTCCATATACATCTGCTCTTTATCTCTCCTTGCATCATTTGATTGTGTCTGGTATGGTTGGCAGCGTTGCAAACAATAACTTCATATGTTAGTCGGACCGATTGATGCTAATAACCTTCATAAGGATAACATCCAAGTACAAATGAGCCACTTCTCAATCATCTGGTGATAGTGTGCCTAGACATCACAAAGCAAAAACGAAGAACAATATTTAGACAGAGATGACTTGGCCTAATGCACAAAGCCTTCGCATGAGTTCCACATATTTAGGGCTTTTCATGTATTCGTGCACAAATGGTTTAACAAATGGTTTCGGGTTTGTATATTTCAACCCATTAAGCTAACGGGTCAGGTTCGGGTGGAGCAATTTTAACACGACCCAAACACGAAACAATACAAATTCATAATAACACGACCCATTGCCAGGTCTACCTAAGAATGATGCGAGAAAGGACTCTGTTACTATTGCGACGGAAAAATCTTACTTGGTCATCGCTGTCAAAAACCACATTATTCATGATAGAAGACCTCCACCTTCCACCGGTTGACAATCACGTTGACGAAGATGCCCAATTTCATCCATGTGGACAAGGAAGATTTTAGGAGGGGCGGAATGATATGGCTTAATTTCCACCATGCAAGTCATGTAGATGGAAGGGACTTAATCATAGGGTTGTTAGTTATGCTATAAAATAATGAGAGATTCACGAGTGTAGGAGTGGTGCAATTCGACGAGTGTAGGAGTGGTAAAAATTTGGAGACTGCATTTCTTGCACACAAAAAAAAATTTGCATGGAATTTTTTTGGTAGACATGTTGGATGCAAGAGGCTTTTAAGACTTAAAAACCAAGAGCATGAGACAAAAAGAAAGAAAAGAATGATGTTCATGTTAGGAAGCATAGGCTAACATATGCTTTACAAACTAAACAATGGTATGTGCATACAGGGCTATAGGCACAATCATCAACGGGCCATTTTGTGAGTCGTTTGGAATTAAGAACAAAAAATGTTTTGATTATTTGAAGAATAAGGATCTAGAGGCTTTATGGGAGAAAATCATATCCTGGGCTTCAATAACCTTGGAATAAAGAAATGTTCCACTTTTTTTTTATTCTCAATAATCGGGAAGCAGATACTTTACTAACAGTTAATTGATAATTTAAGTTTTATTCGCATCATCTTATTTCTTTGTTTAAGTAGTTTAATTTCTTTTTATTAAATTTAATTTTTGTGATCTATTAAATTTTAAATAGATTTAGATTTTAATTAGGCTTCCTAAATCCCCAAGCAACTTGTATAAATTTGACCTCGTTGCCATTAATCTATACTCCAATAGATTAGTGCACTTGCAAGTTATTATTAAACAACTGGTCTTTTGTTTATTGCAACGTGATATCAATTTCTTTCTTTCAAGATCTAAATAAATTTTAAATTTCTGTAATCAATTATTGAACATGTGGACACATGAAAAATGTTAAGGATTGGACAAAAATGAACCACAGAGAGAGAGGTATGAAACAAAAGTTCTGTAAAACTTGTGTCTAGTCACTATGCAAACTCTGAACATAAGAAGCCAGTGCCAAAAGCACAGATGAAATAAAGGCCTAATTCACAAGCATCAATTTGTCTTGTAAAGTTATACAAGCAGATACAATAAACTGAATAAAAACAGCTTAATTGGCCAGCAAAACTAAAAACGCCTGCATATAAGAAATTAATTGATAGTCAACTTACTGCTTTAACTGAAGAAATAATGTAATCCCTCCCAGGAGGGCTCAAAGCATTGGATGGCACTCTTATCCTATAGAAGTCATCGCTTTGTAGTAGCTTCTGCAAAAACAGTGGAAACATGTACACATTTTAGAACACCAACCAGTCAAAAAACTATTAAGAAGTGAAAACTTTTATTGTAAATCGCATATTACTTCAAAGTTCTCCTTCTCCACTTCTGAGAAATCATTTCTTGAAAACCGCAGCTTTGTGAGCGTCTGTTACAAATGGATTTGCATGTCAATCAGAAGATTTTTTTAAAGCAATATAAGAAAACTTATGGTCCGTGGACCAGAGCAAAACAAGATAAGAGTCTGAGACTGAGAGATGCTCATATCATATGAGAACAAGCCACTAGAATGAAATCTAGTCACTTCAGTTTATGTCTCAAACTTAAAATAAAGATTGAGAAATATAACATCTAATTGCTAAGAAAAAGTCGAAAAACAACGAATAGCATTATAGATATTAGTTTGTTCAGTGTTTTGAATACATAAAAGCACAACCTCCCTTAGACAAGTATTTCACTTTATTTCTTCTTCAGTTCTTCTTAAATGATTCCAATAGAACACAAATTGGACTTCTACAAAATTAATTTTTAGGATTTTATCAAGAAGTAGAATTTAGATACAATCTAACAAAATCATTTGTTTCCCAAAATTTGAAAAAAAGAAAAACAAAATCTCTATTATTTTGGGTCCGATTCAAATACTTGTGAACCCTTAACATCAGAATCATTACTTCTACGGGCTGGTCCAGAATAGCCCATAAACTACTTTTGATTTCAATATCTTATCAATGAATTTGGGTCCAGCTTTATTAAGTCTCAAAATTTGGAAATACCCCTTGATAGAGAGCAAGATGCTTTTTTAGACCGTGTTTGTAACGGTTCATCTCCGCCAGACTGTAAGAGTTGCTTTTTGGATCTTGCTTGTTGGCAGGTCTCAGTAAATCCCTAACCGTGGTGTCCTACTTCTAAAGAAAAAAAGAATAATAAAAAAAATTAATCATATAAAAAATTTAAAGAAATGAAAAAACCATATTGAGACTCACATTTGTTTTTGTTTTTGTTTTTGTTTTTGTTTGTTCCCCACCAAGTCACCAACCCGAAGTTGGTTATGAGTCAGGGAGATTGTGGAGCAACTTAAAATAAGATCTTATAACAAAAGCAATCACAAAACTTGTTAAACTCCCATTAGTATAATTAATGATTACTTTATATAATTAATTATTCAAAATGGAGTCACTCAAATGAACTTTTAGTGGTGTTAATAACTTCACGTGAATGAACTGACAAATTGAATTAAGTATTAGGACAAGTTGATGATTATTGTTTATTCTTTATGACTTACAATTAATTTATTTCCGTTTAAACTTTACGATATCCCAATTTCATTGTAGATTTTTTTTATATATAAAAACCCTCCACTAGTTTTTGTCCTTAGAAGAGCCAAAAGAAAAGGAAAAAAAAAAAAAAAAGAATAATTGTGATGCGATCTAATAATTTATTTATAATAATATAATAATATTTAAAAACATAACCTTCTCTCGAGTTTGATATAAATACAGCTAGAGATAAAATATGTATTTATCTACTTAGACATCTTTAAACTTAAAATTTAAATAATAAAAAGATCAAATTACCTTCGGTTATTAAAATTTAAAAATAATTTTTTATATTTATAAAAAGCCAATTAAATTTAATTAATTAAAGATAAGACTTTTAATGGAATATAAATGAAAAAATACTGTTAAAATGAAAAATATATATATAATTATCTTCATTTTTTTTTAAAAAAAAAAAATTCTTTACTATTTATAAACGTTATTTATTAAAAATGAAAATAATTTAATAACTCGTAAAATAATGTTTTTCTTACTATTTTTAAATTTTATATTTTAAAATCATCAAGCAAAAATGTTAATTTAAAAATAAATATAATTTGAAAAAATTAAATACATTTATTTATTTATTTATTTATTTTAAAAATAGTAAAAAAATTAAAAAATTAAGATAATTTAAAATTGGAAAATTAGTTTTATTTTATTCTTTTGAAAAGATTATCTTCAATTCATTTCATTTAGTTATTTATATATATATATATAAAAAATTATCTTCATTTTTAAATTTTAATAACTAAGGACAATTTAGTCTTTTTAGTAGCTCACTTTTTAGAATATGGGAGGTCTGAATGGATAAATGCATACTTGCTCTCTAGTTGTATTTATGTCAAACTTTAGGGGAAGATTAGTGTATTTACCTCTAATAAAAAAGCTATACATGCACCAAACAAACATTTTTGACAGATTCCCTAAAACAAATTGATTAAATAATAATAATTAATGTTTCGAATACTTTCGAGTTTGCTAATAGGGGTGTAACTCAGCTGGTAGATGGACGAGCTTAAGGTTTGGGTAAATGACTCATAAGTCAGCGGTTTGAATCTTACTAAAGACGAAAACTTTCAAGATATGACCAACTAAGGTTATATTTAGGATTACTTTGCTTAAGTTATAATTTGTTTATAGCTTAACTTAATAAATAATCAACTTAAGAAAATAAGTTGGTGTTTGGTAAACCAAAAATTTAACAAAATCTACAAAGAAATTTTGATAAATGGCAAGAAATCCCACAACAAAATCCGATAAAATCTAAAACAAGATAATGATAAAAGTTGAGATAGAACGAAGAAAAACATATTTATAAAAAAAAATAATAAATAAAAACTCACATTAAAATTAGGTTTATTTATATTAAAAATACATAATATTAATTAAAAAATTAAAGTTAATAATGTTATTATTATAAATTTATAGGTAGTGTCGAATAGATATATTGGACGATCGTCAAACTCACATTAGCCGATGATTTTAATAATGTTATTTAAGTGACATAAATGACCAATCAAAATGTACATTTTATTGAAAATTTTGTTATAGAGTTAGCAGTCAACATCTATGGTTACTAAAAAGTGCGAAAAAAGATCTTTTGTAAAATGTGGGATGAGCAACAAATCCAGAATTAGATGCCAACTAATATAAGCTGGATGATAATAAAAGCAAACACATAAAGTACTGGTAGTTAATGTATCTGTGTTAGACACATCCCTGTTTTCACTCTCAAACTCATAAAATCATTCACAATTTTTTTTTCTTCTCCAGTCAATTTGATAATACAAAACACATTTCTTTCGTTCTTACAATTTTGGGTTATTTTTGTTTTTTGTTTTTAATATTTAAGTTGATAATTCAATATTTTTATAAGTTTCTTTGAAAATTTTGGCAGAGAAACTTCCCAGAACCATCCCACCACGTTTCTTTCTATTTTTAATCTCTTTTCTTCTTTGTGTTCTCCGACATTTTGATTTAAAATATTCCTCAATTATTATTATTTGAACTTTTCAAGAGTCTGTCAGGTCGCTTAACCACTTTTGAGGAACAAGAGATACAAATGGACTTTTGGGTACGTTGAATTGTATTGATTTTGATCTGGGTTTTCTTGTTTAGGCCAATTGAGGCTTTTTCAACAAGGTAAGACTTTTCTTTTATTGACTTTAGAAGTGTATTTGTTTTCGTGTTTTGTGGTGGGTTTGTATTGGTTTTTTTGAAATGATGAAGATGCATGTTTCTTTTTTTTTTTTTCTTTTTTTATTCTCAGGGATTGATGAATGGTGGATTTGGAAATCTTGGTCAGTTTGAAATTGGGAACTACTAGTGTGGCTTTCTTGTTGCAACTTTGGTGAATATTTCTAATCTGGTTTCTTGTTTGTTGGATCTATAGAGTTCATTTTTCTTGCTTTGAAGCATGTAGTTTCATTTCAAATCAACTTCTTTATACGTGTTCTTGAATCTGGGTAGAAGACTGATTTTGATATTGAATTTGCATGTAGATTCTCTTGACACCTCTTTGATCAACTATCCTAGTAGCTTGCTCAAAATTTTTTCCAAACAAGAAATGCAAGTTGCATTTGATTAATTATTAGCAAAAAACAAAATATCTTCACTGCTTGACCAAAAAATTATATAAATTCATCAAAAAAACGTATTTTTACGAGTTAGTGAACTCACATTTAGAGCTATTCATCTGTCACTGTAAATAAAATCAGCTCTAGCAAAGTCAATTTTAGATACTCACAATGAAATTTAAAACAAACAAAAAACGAAATAAACATATAAATGGACCTGAACGAGTTGACTCGATGCTTCTCCACACTAACTCAACAACCAAACTATTTGCACTCATTTTTGTTAAATTTTTAACCTGAGAAACAGCACAAATTCATTGTTACTAGTATTAAGTTGGGATTTTTTTCAAGTAATAATTTGTTTTTCTTTTTGAATGTATAGATTGGTTGAGTGTATAGATTGTGTTATTGAGCCATATAGTGGTATAATTTTCCATTTATAATAAAAGTTCGAAGATAAAAAATTCATAAAAGTTCATAAATGTCTAAATAAATCCATAAAAGTCTTAAATATATGTGTAAACAAATCCATAAAAGTCTGAGATGAATATCTAAACAAATCAATAAAAATCCATTTAGATTTATAAAATTCCAAAGAAATCCATGAAAATATGTCACTTAAAAAATATCTTTAAATGTCCTCAAAAATTCTAATTGAAAACACTCTCCATAGATGAGTTGGAATTCCATGCACTCTTTTCGTTGATAGGTGAGCTGAATTTGATGCGATGATGGATGCCGAATTGCCGATTGTTAATTCATTATATTGATAGAAAGGGACAAGCCAAATTTTAGATTGTTCATACTCCAAACACTTTGATTTTATTTATTTAATTTATTATATTTTGAAAATTATTAGCATATTATATTGTAAATGTTCGAATTGAATATACAAAAATTTATAATGTCTTTAAATGTTCTCGAGAAGGATTTAGATCATTTTCTAAATAAAACTTTATCTAAACTTTTAAAGATCCGGAGACACGTGGCACGCAATAAAATCAATGGTTCTGATTACTTTGTATTTCTCCTTTTAATTACCTCAAACGGCAGCGTGTCAAGACAACTTCCTTTCAAAATTCCAAACAATTCTACCTTTCTACCTTCCCTGTGTTTTCCGAGAAAAACTTGAGTGCATCTGATGCACCACAGTGGAAGCTGATGATGGTGCATCGGATTCACTCAGTGATTGATACGTGGATGTCACTTAAATTTTTTTTTCAAAAAAAATCATTTTTATTTTCACTTTTGGCTCTTCTCTTCCACAACAAAACACATTTCCCTCCGATTTCATTTTAGGCTCTTCTTTTCCAACACCCTTTGACTTTGAGATACCGGACCATCGTTGTCACCGTCTTCAGTCTTTATTGTCGCCGGTCCTCGTCGTCTCTGGTGACCACTGTTTCAGACTTTTAGGTGATTATTTTTATTTATTTAAGTAATTAAAGTTTCTTTGCTTAGTTATATATATTTTGCTTCTAAAATCATTCTTGTTTGTTTTCTAATGGTCAATAATTTTGTTTTATGTGTACCGGTGGTTGGAAACAACATTTATTTGAAATATTTTACAATGAATGTGTTATATTATATATATAATGATGTTGAGTTTTAAATTTGGGTTTCGGTGAAATGATTGAAATTGAAAATCAAAATTTGAAGAGATGTTTGAAATGTTTAAGGTCTGTCATGCAGACTGTTTGTAGTATGTTTTCGTTTTTGTTTTTTAAAAATGTTTTCGAATTCACATTCGGTAACTGTTTTTCATTTCATTTTCAAAATAAAATAAAAAAAATTAAAAATTAAAAAAAATAAAAAAATAAAAAACCAATGTTAAAATGTGGAAATGATAGAAAGTATCACCTTTTCCAACTGATTTGGTGACTCTATGACCGGTTTAATAACTTAAGTTTAAAAGGCACCTATTATGGCTAACTACCAAAATTGCCCTTAGATAATCATTTATGTTATTGTGTTTGTCTGGTTCTCTCTCCACACTTCCAACAAAAACGATAACGGGGTTAGTCTCTCTCTCTCTCTATCTCTCTCTCAATACAAATAGAAGTTCAAGATCAAAACAACTGGACGTGCTTCATTACAACAAGGTAATATTTCGTGTAAATACTTCTTTTCATTTGTTCACATTTTCATTGTGACAATTGTGGATCTCCGAGACTTTGTCACCTTTTTCCGAGCCTTTTTAAAAATCACTAATCGAGCATTTTCATGTCTTGTCCGAGCCTTTTCATGTGTTGTCCGAGCCTGTCTGCTCCGAGCCTTTTCAAAAATCAGTAATTGAGCCTTTTGAAGTCTTCTCCGAGCTTTTTCATGTCTTGTCCGAGCCTTTGCAAGTCTTCTCCGAGCCTTTTGAAGTTTTGTCCGAGACTTTTATAAAATAACTATTCGAGCATTTTCAAGTCTTCTCCGAGCTTTTTCATGTCTTCTCCGAGACTTTTCAAAAATCACTAATCGAGCCTTTTCAAGTCTTCTCCGAGCTCCGAGCTTTTTCATGTCTTGTTTTTCGAGCCTTTTGAAGTCTTCTCCGAGACTTTTAAAAAATAACTATTCGAGCATTTTCAAGTCTTCTCTGAGACTTTTCAAAATTCAGTAATCGAGCCTTTTCAAGTCTTCTCCGAGCCTTTTCAAGTCTTCTCCGAGCATTTTCATGTCTTGTCCGAGCATTTTCAAGTCTTCTCCGAGACTTTTAAAAAATAACTATTCGAGCTTTTTCATGTCTTGTCCGAGCCTTTGCAAGTCTTCTCCGAGCCTTTTGAAGTTTTGTCCGAGACTTTTAAAAAATAACTATTCGAGCATTTTCAAGTCTTCTCCGAGCTTTTTCATGTCTTCTCCGAGCTTTTTCATGTCTTCTCCGAGACTTTTCAAGTCTTCTCCGAGACTTTTAAAAAATAACTATTCGAGCATTTTCAAGTCTTCTCCGAGTTTTTTCATGTCTTCTCCGAGACTTTTCAAAAATAACTAATCGAGACTTTTCATGTCTTCTCCGAGCCTTTTCATATCATCTCCGAGACTTTTAAAAAATTAGTAATCGAGCCTTTTCAAGTCTTCTCCGAGACGTTTCAAGTCATCTCCGAGACTTTTCAAATAATCACTAATCGAGCCTTGTTAGGTCTTCTCCGAGACTTTTTATTGAATTACTAATCGAGCCTTTTAAAGACTTTTTCGAGACCAAAAATGTCTTTTTCGAAACTTTCATGTATTCTTCGAGACTTTGCTAGTGTTCTCCGAGCCTTTTAAATATCCTCACCCGAGCCTTTGTAAATGTAATTTATGAAAATATTTTGTACTCCTGAGTTTTAATTAATAGTTTTGATTAATTTGACAGCATCATGAATCGGGTTAGAATAGTAATATCTTACAATGGTCAATGGGAGCAACTACCCGACGGAAGTCAGAGGTTTGTTGGATCCGATAACAAGGGAATGTATGTGTCAAAGAATATGACTTACGAAGAATTGGTGGCGATCGTGCATACCATTGTGAAGTATGATGTAAACAAATTCAATGTTGATCTGGCATCAGTATCAATCGTTCCTGGCAGTACATGTCGTACATTTATAAGAAATAACGATGATGTTCAGTTTATGCTAGGGGAAGATCGGGTGATCCCTCAAGTATGTGTAAGTCTAACTCAGAGGACACCTGGAGATGTGATAGGGAATGATATTCCTCCTCCTGAAAATACCCAACAATTTGGATCCTTTAGCGGTAGCAACCAACTATATCCCCAAAGGAGTTTCGCCGAAAGTGGGGAAAACATGTGTGGTGTCCCACCGGTAGCGGTTGACCAAGTAGTTGAACCTCAATTTGGCGATGTGTTTGGTTGTCGAATTGAGCAGTACAATGAGATGAACAATTACCCGAACCATGAGGTGGATAATGAGGCAAATAATGAACAGGTAGATGATCTAGAAAATGTGGATGAAGAGCGTACACAAATTCAAACACAAGGAAGACATGTACAAGGAGTTAGTTGCACTGTACCAAATATGCCTGGGACTTCCGAGGTCCGACATAATATAACTGTATCTGATTCTGATAATACGATAACGTGGGTTATTCCCGGAGCAGATTCATACTCGTTTGGTATTGGTAGAAGCAGCACCTTGGCAACGCAAGAACCTACATGCATGATTTATAAAGGTCAATTTTTCCCGAGTAAAAAGGATTTGAAGAGGCTAGTTGGCCTTTTTTCAATGCGGGAGAACTTTGAATGGAAGGTGAAAAGGTCTAATAAGACAACGTTACATCTAGTTTGCATCATTGACAAATGTACGTGGAAATTAAGAGCGGTGAGGAGAGATGAAGGGACTTACTTCCAAGTCAGAAGTTTTGTCAACCAGCACAGTTGTCCTTTGGAGGAGGTTCACCGTCGCCACCGACAAGCTAGTGCAGTCATAATCGGAGAAGTCATTGCACCTAGACTTCAACAACATGATGGTCGTCTCATGCGTCCGAAGGACATAATCGCCGATATGAAAACAATGTATGACATCCAAGTCATGTACAGTAAGGCACATGATGCCTTGCAATATGCATTGTCCTTGACCTATGGAACGCATGAAGAAAGTTTCAAATTGTTACCATCGTTTGCGTACGTTTTGGAACAGCAAAATCCTGGCACAATCACCGACTTACAATGCGCAGACGATGATACATTTTTGTACTTTTTCATGTCGTTAGGGTCCTCAATTAGAGGTTTTCGGAGGTGTATGCGTCCTGTGATTGCAGTTGATGGTACCCATTTGAAGGGAAGATTCGGGGGTACAATGTTTGTTGCAACTGCACAAGATGGAAACGAACAGGTGTATCCAATTGCTTTTGGGTACGGTGACTCAGAAAACAACCTTTCATGGGAGTGGTTTTTGGAATGCTTGAGGGGTGCCCTTGGTCATATAGATGATCTGGTTTTCATTTCCGATCGCCATGCAAGCATTGAAGCGGGGATTTCTAAAGTGTTCCCTTATGCAACCCATACGATATGTTGCTGGCATTTTGGTGAAAATATGAAGAAGCGATTCCACAGAAAGGATGTTGCCGACATAATGGATTCAGCAGCTAGGACGTACAGTGAATTCAATTATAACAGGCACATGGAGGAGTTACATAGGCTGCACAAGGGTGCATTCGAATATGCCATTGCTGCCGGTCCACACAAGTGGTCTCGCGTACACTGTCCCCAAAGAAGGTACAGGCTGATGACCACAAATGTTGCTGAGTGCATAAACTCATGCCTAAAATTCGCACGGCAACTGCCAATGATGACACTGGCGGAGTTCATTAGGAATATGCTACAAAAGTGGTTTCACGATCGTCATGCAGCTGCACGGTCCATGCGTCATCAACTGACCGACGCAGCACATCTTGTGATCCTAAAACGTGTCGAGAAGTGCAATTATATGACCGTAAATCCAGTTGACTGGAACATATTCTCCGTCAAATTGAAGGGAAACCAATGGACGGTTAACTTACACTTGAAGACTTGCACATGCAACAAATTCCAAATGGACCATTTCCCATGTTCTCATGCACTCGCATCGACAAGGTACATGAGATGTTACAGTTAACGATTTATATTATTTGGGTTCGTGAATCTCATTGTTTTCATTGTTGTAGGGAGCGAAACTTGGATTACACATCTCTGTGTGCGGACTACTACAAGAGAGAGACACTTATTGATGCATACTCGGTTCCTATTATGCCTGTTGGCCATCCTTCTTCATGGGTAGTGCCATCCGACATCGCATCTCGGGTGGTTTTAAATCCAAAGTCGAAGAGACAATCAGGTCGCCCGATAGAGGGTCGACATGCCTCGTCTTCGGAGAGGACAACCACACAGTCGTGTAGAAGATGTGGACAATCAGGACATAATAGCAGGCGATGCTCTAACCCACCGATGGTTAATGAAGGTCCCAGCATAAGTGTTCCCGATGAATACCGTCGCAATGCAGCATCTGTCATTCAATTGGACACAATAAACAAACGTGCCCTGAGAAAGACTCTACCGTGGAATGAATGGAGCCATTGAGGAAGGCGATCAAACATAACAAGGCAGTACAAGAGGAACATGTCTCCAACTTGATGTCTTCCAACATCGTCCAGACGTTGGGAACCATGCTCGATACAGTTGTGTTATGAGACCGTTGGTTATTATGCTTTTTTATGTTGAACTATTATGATATATTTATTGGTTGTTCGTTTAATGCCATACTGTATCTTTTGTTATAGTGTCTACAATTCATTGTATTGTTTATGGATTTCAATATATCAAATGTGTGTTCAAGTGTTAATTGCAAACAACTAAATTTTTTTTAAAAAATAATTTCATTTCATTACTCAAATGTTATGTACATCAACTAAATCACTAACTGGAAGACCAATCCTTTGAGTTACAATAAACCTCCACAGCCATCTTCTCTCGGATGGTGCCCATTTCGTTTTCTGACCAGTCGAACGTATCCCTGTTCGCTGCCAGGTACTCTATCAATCTCAAAGTATGGGCACCACAGTTACCACTGCAATTCACCACATAAACAACCGTTAGAATTGAATGTTATTAAAACCGATTAGGATAGAATAAGATCTTTAAACAGTCATACCCTCTATCCTGTTGGGGTACACGGTCTCTAGACACAATGTTGAGTGGAAAGGGCTTATTCTGCAATGTATACGTCATATCGCCCCTCCGTCTGCGACCGTGAAAGTCCAACGCATGCAGCATCGACGGTAAAAAATATCGTAAGCAAGCGAGCTGCGTTTTCCTATGGCGAAATGGTACCTCCTGTCTGAACGGGTCCATCAGGTAAATACTCCCTGTTGTGAGGTCGACGCTGGCTAGTGCCCAATGCGTACGTCCAAGGTTGCAAGGAATCAAAACCTGTATGTGTTTCAACAAAGTGTTATCAATGGGAAATTTATTTAAAATTCAAATTCAAAAGAAATTAATAAAACACTGACCACGTCAACTTCGTTCCATGGTTTGGTTCCTACCGGGACCAATCCACGTACCACCGCAAGGTCCTCAGCGGACCACTGATGCTTGAACATAGACCAACTGCGGCGGGGTTTGTCGGCCCCACTTCCCATCAATCTCTCCCAGTCATTCAATAACCATGACTGTACAAAGAAAATTTATAAAACGTTAGATAAAAGATGTACGAAACACATAAATAGATGTTCAAAAGCCGTACAAATTAAACACTTACATAGAACTGTGAATCCAGTATGTTGATCCTCGGACCGTAGACAGTGGAGTAATATCTCTGACGCTTCCGCAGAATATGCAAGTACGCGTCCATATGCTGACAATTTCAACATTTTGTATTGTTAGCATTCTACTATTTCAGAAACATCTTATACACAATGTTCAGGTAAGGACCATACCGTATCCTCCAACTCCATGTGTTGTTTGAAATCGTTGGAACCAAGGGACACCAACTGGCTCGAGTAGATCCACATCACGCCTGCATAATTTTTGAAAAAGTTATATAAGAAAGTTGTTTTACTTAGCAGTTTCAAAATACAAATTAATTTTTGTAATATTTGCGATTATACTTACAATTCCCCAGTCGAGTTCCTCTTATAGGCTTGGTACGCCGCAAGGTGGTCAGGATCTATCAATGCGTGGGGCGCCCATACATGTGCTGGTTGTGGCCTAATCCTTGGCCTCTTCGGCCGACAGGGGTCAGTGTATGGGGTCCGCTGCTGCCAACCTGCCCTGCGAACCCGATCTTGACGTTGAAGGGGTGGGGTAATCCGGTCCACAGAAAGGATGTGATCCACTGGATGGCTGAGCTGTAAGGAGGAACTCTGTCCCCGTGTATTGCCTCCAGAGGTGCGATGTGTTGACGGACTATGTCCCCCTGTATCGCCTGTAGGGGTGCGCTGTACATTGGAACTATGTCGCCGTCGATCGCGCCGTCGATCGCCTGCAGGTGTAAGCTCTTTGGGTGCACTGAGACTGGGGATCTCTGTCTCTGTGGAATAAATGAAGGGGTGCTCTGCACGAGGATCGACCGGAGGGGTGTGCTGTAAGGAGGTGCTCTGTACCAGTTCTTGAGAATGAACAGGTTGTTCTGGTAAAACCTGCTGAGGTTCTTCCTCTATCTCCATAGGTGTTGTATCAGTACCACTAGTACCACCAGTAACCTCCTCTCGTGGTGTCACACCAGGCCCTTGCTGATCACCCTGATGACTACCTGTCCTCCCTCTGGGACTGAAGTCTCGGTGTCCGTCTGGGTCATCGAAGGGTGGGTCATCGAACCGTGTACCTCGAGTACGGGCGTGCGACGTCGAACCCTGAAGCCCTCGAATCAAATCTAGCAACTCCTGATGCTGTTGATCTCGTTTCCCATTACTCTTTCGCACTTCCTCCTGTAACTCGCGTAACGCATCCATTAGTTCAGTATACCGACAGTCCTGAAAGGATTTCGAAATTGTCAGTACTTAAACCATTCACTCGATTGAAATTAAATAATACGGTAAAAAGAATTATACGTACCTCTGTTTGCCCTCCAACGCCTCCTCGTGAGTCATCTCCAGTTCGAGAGTCATCTCTAGTTCGAGGCTCTCTAGGCAACGTGAATCGAACCCGCCTAGTCCTCGCGAGACGAATATGACGACCGTCCGAGTCAGAACCCTCTGTATCACTGGGTTCGAAAGACGGACCCTCAGTGTCACTGGTTCCAGCAGTTGTATATCGTTCGGGGTCAGAGACGGGAACAGGTATATCACCGAGATCAGCATCATACAAACTGCCTCCCTAGGAAATGCCCTCGAAGTACCGTTCAGCCCTCTCAGTTGCCGTCGGCACCAATTTCACCCTCGCAAACATCTGAAATTGCAGTTAGACCATTGTAATTGTATACATACTAATAGTTATGAACATAAAAAAAAAAATATATATATATATATAGATATTTACACTTTCAAGGAAAATGCTATTCAACTTCTCCCCCCTCGGTCGCGTACTCAACTCCCATTTTAGAATTCGGGGGGAGAGCTCGATTTCCCTCCGCTTCCCACATCCGCTGTTGCCAAGCTCGGGGATAACCTCGAAAGCAAATATCTACAAAACAGCTAAGAACGATAAGAATCCAATACAATACATAAGTCATATGAAAAAAATAACAAATTCAAAATTCTCACCAACAGGGCGTGCGTTAGCCCATATATGTTATATGTCTCCGTGGTGTGTACATCAACGCCCTTTCGTCGCTGGCGTTGTTCAAACCGCCTACGTCGACCATCCAACGCATGCTTGAAACCGTATATAGACCGCCTATACACGTGTGCACCCCACGGGAACGCATCAAAAGCGTCCAAGTCCTCGACTAGGCGAAACTGCCATACTGGAACTTTCTCTCTCTCGTCCAACCCCATCAGTATCCAGTTAAGCATATACAATAAGCAAAGCTTAACCGCATCGTACTGCTCAGAAAAAACACCAATCCGTAGAACGGCTTTCAGCTCTGCATACTCGACCTCATCTCGACCCTCAAAGTACCGCTGGTGTATGCCATTCTCTACCATATCATAGGTCGACGTGTCAGGAAGTTCTCCGAACTTCAATCCGGTGATTAGACAAAACTCAACCTTTGAGAACCGGACCGAATGCCTTCCTAACAAAAATCTCATCTCATCTTCAGGCCCATCGTGATGCAACTCGCGAATAAGCAACCGATGTACAATGCCAGCTGAAAACTTCATCCCACGATCCATCCGAAGGAGGTGTCCAAAACACGACTCAGTATACCGACGTCGTTCTTCGATCGCAAGATGTTCAGGTACCTTGTTAAGTGCGTTGTCGATATCTGTAAGGTCATCAAAATGGTCATGTCGAGTTATTTTCCCCGAATACCTTTCTTCCTCTGGAGTTTTAAGCGAATCTTTTAGTTGATTCCTCATCTGCATATTGACATAAAAAAAATATATCTAGTTAAATAAAATAAATAATATAAAAATGAAAGGTTTCGGACACTAAATGAAAAGTCTCGGACACTATATGAAAAGGCTCGAAAACTATATGAAAAGGCTCGGACACTATATGAAAAGGCTCGGAAACTATATGAAAAGGCTCGGACAATATATGAAAAGGCTCGGAAACTATATGAAAAGGCTCGGACACTATATGAAAAGGCTCGGACAATATATGAAAAGGCTCGGAAACTATATGAAAAGGCTCGGACACTATATGAAAAGGCTCGGACAATATATGAAAAGGCTCGGAAACTATATGAAAAGGCTCGGAAACTATATGAAAAGGCTCGGAAAATATATGAAAAGGCTCGGACAATATATTAAAAGGCTCGGAAACTATATGAAAAGGCTCGGAGACTATATGAAAAGCTAGATTCTAATTCTAGAAACCTATTCATATTCCTTAAAAGGCTCGGATTACTATTTAAAAGTCTCGGACAATGTTTTAAAAGGCTCGGATCCTATTTTAAAAGTCTCGGAGCCAGTGTGAAAGGCTCGGAGATTCAAATAGCAGAAACCTATTCAAAATGCTCGGAAAAGGCTCGGATTACATGTGAAAAGCTTACATGTGAAAAGCTCGGAAAAGGCTTGAAAACCCAGAACTTCATCGTGTTCAACAGAATTTTTTCATAAATTTAAACCCTAACCTAATCAAACAAACCTAATCAACAACAAATCAAATCAAACGAACATCCAACATCAAACGCAAATAAAAGTTTCAACAACAAAAACGCGTCAGAAAATCATATCACCTTCTCGTCGATTTCAAGACTGTATCGCCACCGCCGGCAGGTTTCCCGTGAGATTTAGTACCGGATTTCTTGCACCCAAGGTCTCTCTTTCCACTGTTCTCTCTCTCTCAACTTTTTTCTCTTCAGACGCAAACTGACAAGAATGAGGGTATTTTTGTTTGCTCACCTAAATAGGTGCCTTTTAAACTTACATTAGTAAACCAGTAACATTCTCACAAAAGCCCCTCCAAATAGTGACAAAAATTTTTTGAACCCATATTAAAATTTGTTTTTGTTTTCCATAAAACTAGTTCCCATATCATTAAATAAGTGGGTCCCATATCATTAACATTATTTTCTTTTTCTTTTTTCTCATGCACTAGACCTCATCTTTGTCTTCTCCACTCGCCTTCTTCATTCTTCATTCTTTCTTCTATCTTCAAATTTAAAAATAAAAAAAATAAATAAAAAAATTTCTTCGTACGTCTTCTTGTTTCTTCTTCTTCTTCTCTTCTTTCTGAAACCCTAGGTCTGGTGCTAAAGCTCAAGTCTTATACCCGCAAAAGGGTCTTCATTTTGATCCAAGCTTGGGGGTTTTACTGGATGTTAATCTTGGGGCGTCAATTAAGCTTGTTCGCTCGGTTAATTTCGTTGCTATATACTCCTTTTCAAGCTCCAAAATCTGGGTTTTTACTGTAAAATCGATGGATGTTGATGATGACGGGTCAAGAGTGAAACTGATGAGGTGTGCTGTGATCTGGGTTTTTACTGTAAAATCGATTGGTGTTGATGATGATGGGTCAAGAGTGAATTGATGAGGTGTGATGTGATTGAGTGTTGTGAACCAATTTGGTGAGTTTGTCGTTTGGGTTCTTGATTTTTGGGGAGGAAAATGGAGTTAGGGTGTTGAATTTGAGAAATCTGATTAAAGGGAAGGAGAAGAAGTGAAGAATTTTGATTTGATTGGGAAATCTGAGACAAATATGAGAAGCATGGGAGGAGCAGATATGCTACTCCATTTTTTTTTTCCTTCCCTTTTTTAAAGAATATTTTTAATCGATTTATATTTAATAAAAATAATATTTATTTAATAAAAAATTATTATTTGTGATGAACTTTTTTTCTTGAAACTGAATTGTAAAGAATTGTTAACCTATAAATTACAATATAAAAAATAATAGGACATTTTTTTTTATATGAATATGACATTATAATGTACAAAAAACAATATAAATTTGATATTACAATTTTTTTTATAAATATTTTTAATTAATCTACCGGACGTGTTTTTACTGTTTTTATTTTCAGAATACTGTTTTTCACATATGTTACCTAACGCGTTTTTAGATTTCGAAACTGAAACCAAAAACGGTGTTTTCATTTTCGTTTTTATTTTTATTTTTATTTTTATTTTTATTTTTATTTTTATTTTTGAAAAACAACAGATGAAAAACGCTTAAAAATATATCCTTAGTTTTTCCTTATTTTTCTTTGTTCTATTTGCTGGTTTGTTCCAGCTTTGATCTTGTCTCTTTGTATTTGGGTGTATCCAACTTTTAGCTATTCTTTTTTTTACTTAATTTTTAATTTTCAACCGTATATGTACGATTGATGGCCAATTTTAAAAGTTGTCAAGTAATTGATTGTGTAATTAAGTTGAGATTGATAATTGATTGTGCAAGTTGAAATAATTTTTTCTATGTTGCAAGTTGAGCATTTAAAAGACATTGATGATTTATTTTAAAACTAATATAGGGACATGGATGAAATACTTGAGAAAGAAGATGATGGAGAACTCAAGGTGGGAATGGAGGTACATTCTGATGCTGAAGCTTATGAATTGTACAATAATTATGCTTTGAAAAAAGGTTTCAGTGTTCGGAAACATGTAATTAGAAGAGATTCATCAAATAATATTCGACAACGGGAATATGTATGTTCAAAGCAAGGATTTTAGATGGATGCAGATTTATGTGAGGTAAAGAAAGTGAATAAGTTAGAGACAAGAACCAGTTGCAAAGCTCTAATTCGATTTACTGTGACTAGTGGGGTATGGAAAGTTTCTCATATAAATCTTAATCATAATCATGAACTTGCTAAAGCCGAAGAAAGACAATTTCTAAAATCTGGTCGGAATAATAACAAAAACTCATGGGAATGTCATTAGTTCTATGGTTGATGCCAATGTAAGACCAACACAAGCATACTTCTATTTAGCAAATGAAGTTAGAGGCACTGAGAATATCGGGTTCACTAAAAAAGACGCAAGAAATTATTTGCGAAAGAAGAAGGAGGAAATGATAGAAGCAGGAGATGTTCAAAGTTTGCTTGATTATTTGAAATGTAAACAAGGTGAGGATCCTACATTTTTCTACTCAATACAAGCGGACCGATATAATCGAATGGCCAATTTTTTTTTTGAAGAGATGGTATAGCAAAGTTAGATTATGATTGTTTTGGTGATGTAGTTTGCTTTGACACTACTTTTCGAACTAATAAATACAATTTGATATGTGCTCCATTTTTGGGGGTTAATCACCATTGGAAGAATGTGTTGTTTGGTTGTGCTTTTCTAATAGATGAGAGCATCGAGTCATTTATTTTGTTGTTTCGGTCATTTTTGGAGGCTATAGGAAATAAACAACCAAAATTTATATTTACCGATGAGGACAAAGCAATGTCAAATGCAATTGAAATGTCATCGATTATGCACTTGGCACATTTCTAAAAACGTTGCACAACATCAACATCTTAGTAGTTATTATAATAACTTGAGTTCAAGAAACAATTCAACAAGTGTTTTTATGGGTGTTATAATGAGTTGGAATTTGAAGCCTCATGGAATAAGATGATTACAAGTTTCAACCTTGAGAGTCATTCATGGCTTAAGAAATTGTATGATCTTTGAAAGAAATGGTGTCCGGCTTTTAGTTTGGATACTTTTTCTGCAAATTTCAAATTCACCCAAAGGAGTGAGAGTACAAATAATGTTTTCCATCAAATTTCAACCAAAACGATGGATCTCATTAAATTTGTTCATCATTATGATAAGAAGACGAATGAGATGTGCTTGGCAGAATTGGAAGAGGATTATCGTTGCAAACAAGCACTACAAGAAAAATGACATTCTGAGACGAATCCATTTCTCCAAATCAAGTTTTTTGGTCACAGAAAGTCTTTCGCTACCAAATTAAGTTGGTCGTAAGGTGGTAGCTAAATCCCCGTCATAATAGCTACTGCGATCAATTAAAAATTTCGTCTCCCAATGTTGATAATGCGCGACCAACTATTTGGTAGTAAATTCCCAAAAAGTTTGTCTTAGATAACAAACCATACAACAATTGGGGATAATATTTACATACCAAATATTGTGAACTAAACCCATATTAACGCAAATATTTAGGACTAAAATCAAAATAACCCTAATATTTAATTAAAAACTGTAATTATTTAATATTTAATTAAATAACATTTTTTATATTTGTCGACCACCAGCCGCCGCCGCCACCCTGTCGGACCACCGCCGTGGACCGCCGTCGCCATAGTGGACCCCACCATCGCTGTCACCACCACCGCTGCCACTGCCCAAACCTGCCCTTGAAAATACAAGTACCAAAACCATATAATATTTACATAAATAGATAAATTCAGAAAATACATTTGTCACATAAAAACTAATTTCTTTTACTTTTGTCACATGTCTTTAAGCATATTCTAATTTCAATTTTTTCACTAATCGGTTATTTCAATCATTCTGATAAAAATATATTAATATTCATAGACAAATCATTTTGCAACTAAATAGCAATATAACACTTGATTACAAACAACAATATAAACAAAAATATTATGGAAAACATTCAAACCATTGTTCATCACATGTTTTCTTACCTAACTTACACAAAATTAAAGCTTGACAACTCCACTGAAGCCATGAAAAGAATGAAAAGAATTACTCATCAAGCTTAATTTTAAAAAGTAAATGTACAAAACAAAAACTAAATGCATAAAACTAAACTAAACGAAATTTAGAGTTGGAGCCTTGAATAAATCAATAAATCAATAAATCATAAATAAAGCAAAAAAAATATAGTAAATAACATTTTTTTTAAAATATAGTAAATTATGTCGGAATTGAACAGCTAATTAATGTCGAAAGTTGCATTGGATTGGTGAGGGAAAAGATGATGGATGTGGGATTTGGGTGGGAAAAATGAGTGAAAAGTTGAGAAATGAGTTGAGAATGAAATTAGGGATTTTGTATTCAAAAGAAATTAGGGATTTAGTATAAAAGTTGAGAAATGAGTGAAAAGTTGAGTTGGGAATAAAATTAGGGATTTAGTATAAAAGTATAAAAGTATATAATTTTAAAAATATTATAAATTTTTTAAAATATGAAATCATATAATTTTTTATTCAAGAATGTATAAAATGAATGAAACACCATTTTGATTCATCCAAATTTGGGATGGAGAGCATCATTTGGAGACCAAAATGAGTTCGTCGCAAAATGTCATCTTCAAAGATGAATTATGTTGTCTCCGAATGTCCATCTAAATTAAGAAAACAAAAAAATAGTGGTGGCCACGGTTCGGTTTCAATTAGGTTTCGGTTTTGTGGCCACCCAAAACCAAAACCGTGGCCAACGGTTTGGGGGCGGTTTGGAACCGCCGGTTTTACAGTTTTGATTTCAGTTTCGGTTAAAAAACTGTCGATTTTGGTCACGGTTTTGGTTCGGTTCGGTTCGGTTTCAGTTTCGTGTGGTTTTTCAAAATTATTTTTAAAAAATGTGCCACGTGGCACCTTCTGATTCATCTAATTTTTTTTAAAAAAAAAAATCAACAGTTTAACAGATTCAATTGGTTTTGAAACCGCTGGTTCCGATTTTGGTATGGTTTTTGGCCGTACATTTTTGGTTAAACCTAGGACAAAACCACCAGTTTAACCGAAACCATGGTCACCTCTAAATCAAAATCTATGTAGAGCATCATTTAGAGACCAAAATGAGTTCGTTGCAAAATGTCATCTTCAAAGACGAATTATGTCGTCTCCGAATGTTCATCCAAATAATTAAAACCAAAATCTATATATGAAAGAGCATCATTTGGAGACTAAAATGAGTTCGTCACAAAATGTCATCTTTAGAGACAAATTATGTCATCTTCGAATGTCCATCCAAATAATTAAAACCGAAATCTATATATGAAAGAGCATCATTTGGAGACCAAAATGAGTTCGTTGCAAAATGTCATCTTTAGAGATGAATTATATCGTCTCCAAATGTCCATCCAAATAATTAAAACCAAAATCTATATATGAAAGAACATCATTTGGAGACCAAAATGAGTTCGTCACAAAATGTCATTTTCAGAGACGAATTATATCGTCTCCAAATGTCCATCCAAATAAAACCAAAATCTATGGAAAGCATCATTTGGAGACCAAAATAGTTCGTCGTAAAATGTCATTTTCAGATACCAAATATCAATTCGTTACTGAAAGCTACATTCTAAGACCAAATTTTAATTCATCTCCAAATATATGGTAGCTAATACCCAAATTTCTTATAGTGAAGGTTGTCCTCGTGTCCAAGTAAGGAGTGGAATTTTGAGTCATGCAGCCTGGGTTTACACTAACAAAATGTTTAGCTTCTTTGAAAAAGAGTATGTAAATTGTATGGTTGTGAGATTGAAAGAAGTTTGTAATGATGGTAGGGATTGTATGTATGAAGCAAATGAAGAATGCCAACAAAGAGTGCATATAATTCAATACAACTCAGTGACCAAGAATATTTCACGTTTTTGTAAGTTATTTGAGTCCGTGGGGATGTTATGTCGGCATGCTTTGAAGGTGTTTAATTTGAATAATCTTACTAGTCTACCTTTTCATTGCATATCAAAAAGATGGACTAAAGAGGCGAAGAAAGGAATTGTGGTAACTTATGATAGGCTATCAAGTAACAATATCAAGTCTTCCCAAACCTTGCGCCTTAGTGAGTTGATGCACACTTGAATGAATGTATATAACATTGCCTCGATGACTGATTCTGGGACTGCAATTGTTAAAGAGAAGTTAGTGGAAGTTATGAAGCTACTTGAAGAAGATGTAGACATTATCAATGTGCTGGAAAGCAATTTGGAAAAGGGAAAGAGGAAAGCAAGTGATCATTCAAACCATGACAATCTTGTCTATGAGAATTCGGTGTTGAATCCACCAATTGTAAGGACTAAAGGACTTACAAAATGCTAGATTGAAGAGTAATTTGAAGAAGCGGAAGAAGAAAGTGACTAAAGGTATAAAGTTATCTCATATGTCTTCACACATATGTGTTTAGTACTAATAATTATAATTAATATAATGTTACATTTTTAATGATTTACGTACATATAAAGATACAATACATATAAATATATATAAATCTGCTTGTTTCTCCATCTCTTCCCCCTTTTGTACATGATGTCCTCCTTGTCCATATACATCTGCTCTTTATCTCTCCTTGCATCATTTGATTGTGTCTGGTATGGTTGGCAGCGTTGCAAACAATAACTTCATATGTTAGTCGGACCGATTGATGCTAATAACCTTCATAAGGATAACATCCAAGTACAAATGAGCCACTTCTCAATCATCTGGTGATAGTGTGCCTAGACATCACAAAGCAAAAACGAAGAACAATATTTAGACAGAGATGACTTGGCCTAATGCACAAAGCCTTCGCATGAGTTCCACATATTTAGGGCTTTTCATGTATTCGTGCACAAATGGTTTAACAAATGGTTTCGGGTTTGTATATTTCAACCCATTAAGCTAACGGGTCAGGTTCGGGTGGAACAATTTTAACACGATCCAAACACGAAACAATACGAATTCACAATAACACGACCCATTGCCAGGTCTACCTAAGAATGATGCGAGAAAGGACTCTGTTACTATTGCGACGGAAAAATCTTACTTGGTCATCGCTGTCAAAAACCACATTATTCATGATAGAAGACCTCCACCTTCCACCGGTTGACAATCACGTTGACGAAGATGCCCAATTTCATCCATGTGGACAAGGAAGATTTTAGGAGGGGCGGAATGGTATGGCTTAATTTCCACCATGCAAGTCATGTAGATGGAAGGGACTTGATCATAGGGTTGTTAGTTATGCTATAAAATAATGAGAGATTCACGAGTGTGTCATGGCCACGTTGCTAGGAGTGGTGCAATTCGACGATTGCATGAAGTGGTGCACATCCCTATTAATTTTTATTATGTTATTATTGTTTCTAGCTCAAATACAACCTTTAGCCTATAAATAGCTGATTGGGGTTATGTTGGATATATTTGATAAAAATTCCCCAAAATGTCTTCTTTTCTTCTCCTCCCCTGCTATCTTTCTCTTATTTCTTTCCATTATGTTGTTGATTGTATTAGAAACAAATCTGAGAGGAGATTGTGAGCCTCCTCCTATCAAGAAGGCCACCGATTACTTCTTTTATGTTGGAGGAGGTTACTTTCGGTGGTATCAATTTTTTAAAGATTTATTGTTATTATTATTTATATTATTTTATTTTAATTTTAAATAAATTAGATAAATAAAATGATTATTTTTCCCCAATTACTCCAGTCAACTATTATGAAGTAACCCCATGGTATGTTTGTGTAATTAGGTAAATATAGAACATCATAGCATAATTGTGAAACTCATTTAGTGCAATATGCCTTTTATTTCTTCTTCAGTTCTTCTTAAATGATTCCAATAGAACACAAATTGGACTTCTACAAAATTAATTTTTAGGATTTTATCAAGAAGTAGAATTTAGATACAATCTAACAAAATCATTTGTTTCCCAAAATTTTAAAAAAAGAAAAACAAAATCTCTATTATTTTGGGTCCGATTCAAATACTTGTGAACCCTTTAACATCAGAATCATTACTTCTACGGGCTGGTCCAGAATAGCCCATAAACTACTTTTGATTTGGGTCCAGCTCTATTAAGTCTCAAAATTTGGAAATACCCCTTGATAGAGAGCAAGATGCTTTTTTAGACCGTGTTTGTAAAGGTTCATCTCCGCCAGACTGTAAGAGTTGCTTTTTGGATCTTGCTTGTCGGCAGGTCTCAATAATTCCCTAACCGTAGTGTCCTACTTCCAAAGAAAAAAAGAATAATAAAAAAAATTAATCATATAAAAAATTTAAAGAAATGAAAAAACCATATTGAGACTCACATTTGTTTTTGTTTTTGTTTGTTCCCCACCAAGTCACCAACCCGAAGTTGGTTATGAGTCAGGGAGATTGTGGAGCAACTTAAAATAAGATCTTATAACAAAAGCAATCACAAAACTTGTTAAACTCCCATTAGTATAATTAATGATTACTTTATATAATTAATTATTCAAAATGGAGTCACTCAAATGAACTTTTAGTGAGTGTTAATAACTTCACGTGAATGAACTGACAAATTGAATTAAGTATTAGGACAAGTTGATGATTATTGTTTATTCTTTATGACTTACAATTAATTTATTTCCGTTTAAACTTTACGATATCCCAATTTCATTGTAGATTTTTTTTATATATAAAAAACCTCCACTAGTTTTTGTCCTTAGAAGAGCCAAAAGAAAAGGAAAAAAAAAAAAAAAAAAGAATAATTGTGATGCGATCTAATAATTTATTTATAATAATATAATAATATTTAAAAATAGATAAATAACTAACCTTCTCTCGAGTTTGATATAAATACAGATAAAATATGTATTTATCTACTTAGACATCTTTAAACTTAAAATTTAAATAATAAAAAGATCAAATTACCTTCGGTTATTAAAATTTAAAAATAATTTTTTATATTTATAAAAAGCCAATTAAATTTAATTAATTAAAGATAAGACTTTTAATGGAATATAAATGAAAAAATACTGTTAAAATGAAAAATATATATATAATTATCTTCATTTTTTTTTTAAAAAAAAAATTCTTTACTATTTATAAATGTTATTTATTAAAAATGAAAATAATTTAATAACTCGTAAAATAATGTTTTTCTTACTATTTTTAAATTTTATATTTTAAAATCATCAAGCAAAAATGTTAATTTAAAAATAAATATAATTTGAAAAAATTAAATACATTTATTTATTTATTTATTTTAAAAATAGTAAAAAAATTAAAAAATTAAGATAATTTAAAATTGGAAAATTAGTTTTATTTTATTCTTTTGAAAAGATTATCTTCAATTCATTTCATTTAGTTATTTATATATATATAAAAAAAAAATTATCTTCATTTTTAAATTTTAATAACTAAGGACAATTTAGTCTTTTTAGTAGCTCACTTTTTAGAATATGGGAGGTCTGAATGGATAAATGCATACTTGCTCTCTAGTTGTATTTATGTCAAACTTTAGGGGAAGATTAGTGTATTTACCTCTAATAAAAAAGCTATACATGCACCAAACAAACATTTTTGACAGATTCCCTAAAACAAATTGATTAAATAATAATAATTAATGTTTCGAATACTTTCGAGTTTGCTAATAGGGGTGTAACTCAGCTGGTAGATGGACGAGCTTAAGGTTTGGGTAAATGACTCATAAGTCAGCGGTTTGAATCTTACTAAAGACGAAAACTTTCAAGATATGACCAACTAAGGTTATATTTAAGATTACTTTGCTTAAGTTATAATTTGTTTATAGCTTAACTTAATAAATAATCAACTTAAGAAAATAAGTTGGTGTTTGGTAAACCAAAAATTTAACAAAATCTACAAAGAAATTTTGATAAATGGCAAGAAATCCCACAACAAAATCCGATAAAATCTAAAACAAGATAATGATAAAAGTTGAGATAGAACGAAGAAAAACATATTTATAAAAAAAAATAATAAATAAAAACTCACATTAAAATTAGGTTTATTTATATTAAAAATACATAATATTAATTAAAAAATTAAAGTTAATAATGTTATTATTATAAATTTATAGGTAGTGTCGAATATATATATTGGACGATCGTCAAACTCACATTAGCCGATGATTTTAATAATGTTATTTAAGTGACATAAATGACCAATCAAAATGTACATTTTATTGAAAATTTTGTTATAGAGTTAGCAGTCAACATCTATGGTTACTAAAAAGTGCGAAAAAAGATCTTTTGTAAAATGTGGGATGAGCAACAAATCCAGAATTAGATGCCAACTAATATAAGCTGGATGATAATAAAAGCAAACACATAAAGTACTGGTAGTTAATGTATCTGTGTTAGACACATCCCTGTTTTCACTCTCAAACTCATAAAATCATTCACAATTTTTTTTTCTTCTCCAGTCAATTTGATAATACAAAACACATTACTTTCGTTCTTACAATTTTGGGTTATTTTTGTTTTTTGTTTTTAATATTTAAGTTGATAATTCAATATTTTTATAAGTTTCTTTGAAAATTTTGGCAGAGAAACTTCCCAGAACCATCCCACCACGTTTCTTTCTATTTTTAATCTCTTTTCTTCTTTGTGTTCTCCGACATTTTGATTTAAAATATTCCTCAATTATTATTATTTGAACTTTTCAAGAGTCTGTCAGGTCGCTTAACCACTTTTGAGGAACAAGAGATACAAATGGACTTTTGGGTACGTTGAATTGTATTGATTTTGATCTGGGTTTTCTTGTTTAGGCCAATTTTGGCTGGTTTTTGAGGCTTTTCAACAAGGTAAGACTTTTCTTTTATTGACTTTAGAAGTGTATTTGTTTTCGTGTTTTGTGGTGGGTTTGTATTGGTTTTTTTGAAATGATGAAGATGCATGTTTCTTTTTTTTTTTTTCTTTTTTTATTCTCAGGGATTGATGAATGGTGGATTTGGAAATCTTGGTCAGTTTGAAATTGGGAACTACTAGTGTGGCTTTCTTGTTGCAACTTTGGTGAATATTTCTAATCTGGGTTCTTGTTTGTTGGATCTATAGAGTTCATTTTTCTTGCTTTGAAGCATGTAGTTTCATTTCAAATCAACTTCTTTATACGTGTTCTTGAATCTGGGTAGAAGACTGATTTTGATATTGAATTTGCATTTTACTGTTATAAGGCTGGTTTTTTGTAATCTGGATAGATACTCAGATTGTTAGGTAGCGAATTCGAACTTAGTTTTATTGTGACTTATTTGATTGATCAAACAAAACTAGTTCAGTGAGACCATGGACATGGAACTAGCTCGGGAAGAGTCGTTAGGGGATGGAGAGACAGAGGAAATGGACAGATTAACTCCTGCAGGAACTTCTCATAGGGAGACACATATGTACCGCACCCATTTTCCGGGTATGGTGAGAAAAAAAGCTTATATATTTGATGGATTAGGGCAATATTACATTAAGGAATGGGATCTTGCGGAAGGTATAGGCAAAGAGTTTTGTTGGTACCATGTAGAACTTCCGAAAGGAAACCAAAAACTTGCTCAATCTGCTCAATATCTTATTGATGTTCTTTGCCCGCCTTTGAAGCTTCAAGACATTCTCTCACTTGTTAGCAATGGACCATTTTGTGGGCATGTTGATGGTGCGCTTGTATTTAGAGTTAATTCACATGGTCCTCCAGCTAGCAATTTCACATTTAGAATTGCTGCTAGAGTTACCGAGAATTCAGTGATTACAGTGTCTTTGGGTCGTGTTCCTAGGTTAGGTTTCTCACCTATGGGTCAATCTCTTCTATCGGAGATACCTAGTGTGGAGAGTCCCTCTCATCATAGAGGAGGTGAACAGAAGGAAGGGAGTGGCATTGTAATAAGGGAGCATGTCCTTGAATTCTTGTTGACAATGAATCACACCGAGGAAGCTGATAATCCTGTACCAAAATCTGTCTCGAATCTTGTTGTTCACATCATTGACACACATGTGGATCACCTTCAAGATGTTGTGACTAAACTGGAGATTGAGCTGGATTCAGTTGAGCTTGAATTGGATAAAGGTAAATTGTTTGACTCTATCTATGATGATGCACAGCATGTGATAATTTTTTTTATTGATCATTTATCAGATCTCTTCTTTCTACAGAAACCTATTGCTTTCTCTTATCGGTATCGTTTGCTTGGTATTGATTATGTTAAGGTGGTTATTGATTTGATTGACCTGGAAAAATCATTAAAATTTGATGGTTTATACTTTATAATTTGTGTTTGTGCTTGCCTTATCTGTTTTAAACATACCTTAGACATTGTTTTCCTTACTTTTACTTCATGGGGTTATAGTATTCGTCAACACTTCTTGAGACAAGTAGCCTAGAAGAATAGTTATATATATTAGAAATCTAACTATTGGCATTAGAGACTTGAAAACTCCAAGATCTTGAAACTGCATAAAGTGGTAGTAGCTTTAGCACAAAGTTTTATTACTGTATTTGTTTTACACTGGCATGCTAGAAAATAATGGTACAATGATGTACGTGACCATTATTAAAGGACTATAGTTTGACCAATGTGTTTTTTCAAGAGGAAAAGAGCGCGTGGGATATTTGTGATATACAATGAACTATCACAATTCTGCATCAATTATTACGGATAAATTACATGAACCTTCCTGAGCTATAGCAGATTTCCAAGGAACTCCCTCTTGTTTCAAAATTTATATCAATCCACTTGTCAACTGCACTCATTGATTTTCAGTAACTAAATATTACAAATTGTTGGTGTTTCGGTAGCTCTCTACTTTTCCAATGTTTCTTTGTTTTAGTTTTAAATAGAGACTATACTACAATTTTTAACTGCATAAATTTTTACTCTTTCAATAACTAAGAGTAGATTTGTAATAAATGACAACAAAATAATCATTACGTGTGAAATGAGTGGATATAAAAATGTCGTGTCATGGAAGTTAAAATTACAAACAAGTTCGTTTACCATTGCTCTTCTATTGTCATGTTATCATTTTGCACCAATGAGTCGACAGAAGTTACTAATATGGGAAGTGAATGTATTTTTTTTGAGACAAGAGGTGATGCTGTGGATAGTTCATTAACTCTGGAGAGAGGTCAACTCTGTGCAGAGTTTTCCTGCTCTTATATGAGTTGCCACCCTTCCGTAAACACATAATGACGGTATACAGTATCAAGTAAAAAAAAAAAAAATGAGCTTTTATCATTCTAATAGTCTATATATGTGATGTATGCATTAGTGAAATATTGTATTTGTTATCTCATGTTTGCTAAATGATTTCCCCCAAATGAGAATTTCAATTCCTGTGGGTGCTCAAATGTTTCCCAGCTGCCATATTTCACCTGTATTTAGTAAAAGTTACAGTCCTTACTTGTGTAATCTAAGCTGCCATCTTCAGTTTGTTCTTCTTCTACTTCCCTTCTGCACTAATATTTTAGGTTTTCTTTACCCCCTGTTGTTTTAGGCGTGAAGGAATCAGATCTTGTAAATCATATTCAACTGTCAACATTGACTTATGACGAGGTTTACTTAAAGATTTAAATGTGTGATAAAGAAATGAAATTTTCAGGCATAATGAAATCTGCTTTCTTTCAGCTATCATTTTATTATATTGGGCTACATATTACAAATACATAAGGGGACTATTTATAGGCTTATAAGACTAAATAAATGTGGTAACATTAGATATGAAAAATTTAAATGGTAATAGATCAAACATAATTACATAAGATTGGAAGCATATAATATGCATAATCATTACAAGATTCTTTAACAGATACTAGACAACTTTGATGATTATTTATAACTTGATATAGGGATGCAATATATACTTTGTGAAGGGAAAGATAAGACTAAAAAATGTAAGACATCAATACTTGCTGTGTATTGATCAAATCTATGATTGGACTTTGAAACTCTTTTCTTTACTATGCATAGGTTAGCAGTTGGTAAGCTGAACCTGGAGTTGGGTCATAATGTTCTTAAGTTTCTTTCCAACTTCCTTTTCTGCATCATCAGTTTCTCTCTCTATTTCATATTTTTCTCTGTTTGAATTGGCATTGTTAAATCTTGGGATGAATCTATATGATTTGTGTGTTTAATGGCAGGTGGTTTTGCTTTAAAGAAACAAATGATGGATGATCGAAGATTTCCCAAAATGCATCTTAATTTGCAACGCCTCCTGCAGGTACTTTTTTCCGTTCTATTCAGGAAAAAGTTATTATTACATTTATGTTGCTTGGAGGTGAATTCATCAGTTGTGCTTTGAATTCCTGACAAGGATTAATAGACCATTTTAATAGAAGAGCTGAAAAGACTATGTGTCTACGCCAGTAGAAAGTCCTTTTAATTTTGAAGAAGTTCCAACTCTTTCAGAGTTCTTCTGCTTCTTGTCTTGGCTATAAGTTAATGAAATCAGAAAATTCTAGTTCTTTGTTTGCCCATAAGTTTTGTGGGGTCCCTTAAAAATTTGCTGATAACGTCTTACAAGTCTCTAATACGGAGGTGATTTGTTAATTTTTTGTTTTCAGTGTCATAACAAGGAATGTGACTGCAAGGAAATGTCTATATATATGAAATTTGTTCTTGTATATCTGATATTATGACCATGTGCACTTAACTGCTTTTGCATTTGTTTTCCTTGAGCTTATAGGTGATTGCACATGGAGAGCAAGTATTTCCTCGAGTGAAAGAAAAGTGTGCATTGAAGCAATGGTTTCTCGTTGAAGACATTAATTCTCTAGACGAGTTAATTGGCCAGCTAAGGAGGCTGAAAGAGAATGTAGGGTTTATAGCAAATCGTGTCACGGCAATTCAGGCTGGTCTAGATAGCTGGCAGGCTGAACAAATAAATAGGAAACTTTATTACCTCTCCTTTCTTTCAATAATATTCCTTCCATTGTCCATCATCACCGGAGGTAAACTTTCTTTTCACTCTGAACTTTCTTAAATTATGGCGCATCTCTAGTATAATCTAATGAATTACTGTTTCGTGCAATCATATCAGTGTTTGGAATGAATGTGGGAGGAGTTCCATGGACGGGGCAGAAAGATCCAGCGCTGAAAGATGGTTTCCGCAATGTCATGTTTGTATGCGTGGCGATGCTACTCATGGTGCTGCTATGCTTCATTTTTCCAGCTCTGTATACCCGTGTAGCTGCATGGCAGAGGAGGAGAGCGATGAGAAGAAGCTGGTCACTCAATAGGAGGTCATTCCTTAAGAGAACTCTTGGAGTTCAAGAAAGAGAAGGTTACCTTAGAATATGATAATAGAGTAAAAATGGAAATGTATACTATCATCCAGGTACATACCCTCTTAAAAAATTTCAACAATTTGTTTCCAATCATTGAAAATGCATAACCCTGTGTTTCTCTTTGTACAGGCTAACGTGAAATCTGGTTTTTTGTGGGTTGGTTCTTGAACGATTTCTGGAGACATAGAACTGTTAATAATTTCATTGACCTTGAGGAAGAAAAGTTAAATTTTTATTGAGCATTTTTTCATGGGGAGAAGATGGAATTCTTTATAGGAGGTTAGCCTATTCTTTTATTGAGCCTTTTTTTTATCTTCTAAATTGTCGACAAATGTACAGATATTATAAAATTTTACGTGTCGAAACTTAACAAATTCATGTAAATGTTGTATTTGATTTTAGTGGTAATCTTCACTTGCAGTGGCTGTGGTACTTATTTTTTGTGGAGTTACAATAATTTCTTTGAATAATATAATTATTTTATTTTGTTCTATAACTTGTATCATAATGATAAGATAAGTGAGCCTCTGTTTAGTTGTGACCTAAAGTTGGAATTTGGTTGGCATGCCCTTGTGGTTGAAACAGAATTTAATATCATCAACCCTCCTAAGTCCTAATGTTATAGGGATGTCAATAGGACGGGATCGGGATACCATAATTTGACATCACGTCAACAGGGTGGGATCGGAAATTCCCAACCCTAATCAAACATAAAATTTTACCCCTGCCCACGGGTTACAGAAGTGTCACTGTCCAGAGAGAGAAATTTTTTCTTTTGATTTTTTTTTTTAATTGTAGTAAACATTTTCTAAAATCTGTTAAAATATTCCCTTAGCATTTATAAAAAGTTTCTTGATAAATTATGTAATTAGTGATCTATTTGCACATTTGCACTTTACAACCAACAAAACTGGCCAAAAAAAAAAAAAAAAAAGCTCCGAGTAACTTTGATTTAAATTCGGGGAAAAAAAATTCAAAAAAAGTCCCTAAAAACATTAGGAATTTGTTTTTAATCATTTCGAAAATATAACAGTTTACAACTATGTATTTGAGCAATTACAAAAATACCTCCATATATAAACACTCCCCAAACCCTATCTCCTCTTTTCTCTCTCCTCTTTTTCCTCTACTATCTTCCCTCTCGTCTTTCTCTCATCTCACACTGATGTCACCTTAGCCGGAGATAGCGTTGTCGGGACAAGCTTTGAGGCACACCGCGTCTAGGAGCACGTTGCCCAAGTGAAGTCTAGGCGTGGCAATAGAGCTCTCGATGAGGGAGTGTTTTGGTTATTTCCTTGTAAAAAAATAAAAGCAAAGTTTTTAGAAGGAAGTTTCATTAAAAAAAAAAATTCAAGAAACAAGATTTTACATTTTTCACAAAAAGAAAAACAAAGTCGCACGGGTATTTTCATCATTTTGGTTATGGGTTGAAAATAAATTTTGAGATGTGATTATTAATAAATTATAGTTAAACTTATAATTTATTTATGAGAAGAAAAGAAGAAAAAGAAATTCATGAAAAAGTATTTATCTTAAATACAAAAGTAAGTACACATACATACCTTGATGACCTGTCACTCTTTTTTGATGATGAAGAATATTATTAGACAATAATTTCCAACAGCTTTCCTAAACAAACTCAGGTCTAGTCATACTATTAGAAAGTAACAAATTAGCAAAAAGTCATATAATATAATGAGCAGAGCTCTAGAGACTTGCATCTTTTATTCCATCAATGTACTCTTTTTCATCATCTAGCAAACCCAAACAGTAACATGAGTCTTTGAATGAAGGATACTCTACCCCATTGATTGTTCTAATATCTTCATACAGTGTGCATCCCTTTTGGAAATTTATCAACATTCTTAGATAGAAATCATTTCCAGTTTCAGGGGTACATGATTAATTCTTCTAATAGCAAAACATTTTTTTCTTCGCGTCCACTCTTGATTGTCTTCTTTGTAAACAAACTTTGTCGGAAATTCAGAATAGGTCAAGTTCCTAGCTTCCTCATATTTCTTGTTTGCCCCCATTCAAGCTTCAAACATCGATTTCTTAGCATCAGCTTTCTTTAGAACATCCTCAATTGAATCACCATCCTTAAATATGATTGTTTTTTCTTGTGGAAGATGGAATGACAACCCTTGAACAGGGTGGGTATCTATAATGAATTTCGAAACCAAAAATGCTCCGAGCACCTTCACATGCTGATACATACCTACATTAAAAAACGTACATAATGAATATTAAACCAAAAGAAGCTCTATAAACCCAACCAAACTTATACATACCTACAATCATAGTACTTTTGGATTTCATCTGTAGTTCTAGATTTGTCACCATCTGGAGATGAATGAGAAAAAACTACAGTAACTCGATCATTCCCTTTGTGAATATATTTGAACAAATATTTAATAGCACTAATTTGACAATTGTACTCAACATTAATGTGAGCCTGGTACTTTAGGAGAAGCTTCAGGTTATAAGGAATGACATAGCGATTGTCTAGTTCAATATTTTGTTTCTTTATAGTTCTATCATCATCTCTCCGTTTATAATGAGGAAAGTCTTCTTCATCAATTCTGGTCTTTGTCGTGAATTTTTTAGGAAAACGTTTTAAGCATTTCCCACCCTTCATGCAAGGAGAATTGAGATTTATTTGACCATATGGTCAAGGAATTACACCAGCAAGGAAAAAGTAATAGATAGCAGAAATTAAGGTGACACTATTTTATATAGTTACTTTTTCAATGAAAGTGCTACCTTACTTAAGTTAATTATGTCAATTAGATATCTCATCAACAAAATGACTAGACTTAATAGCACTAGACCCCCCCTAAAGTGTACGTGAATTTACAATGTGCTCCCTGAATGTTTTTTTTTCCAGTAATAAACCCGTTGAACTCTACTTTTCTTTGCACCACCTTTATAGAGATGCCCCCTCCTCATGGGGTAATAAAACAAGCAAGTGCAAAGAAAATGAGAGTTTAAGAGGTTTACTGTCGAAAAAAAAACATTCAGAGGGCATATTGCAAATTTGCATACACTTCATGGGGGTTTTGTACTATTAAGTCAAATGACTATTGATAGGAAAATAGTATAATATTAAAGATTTAGTGTGCAACTACCATGACAATATATGATGATGTATAAAAGTAGAGATTAAAAGATTTATTGTGATTTATTATATATGGCCATTTAAAAAAAGTAATTTATGGCTTAGTTACATCCAGAAGTAATAAATAGACCACATCTATGAACATGTTCCCCCTATTCATAGGCTAATTACACATGCACCAGTTTATCTTGTATTTCAATTTTTCAAGAACATCAATTCTGATTACCATTTGTTATATCACAAAAAATAACCCAATAAAAACATGTAAAATTTTGCATCACAATAGAAATTAGTCATTTTGATCCTGAAGGTGAACCAGACACTTAAACAAAGGCACAAAATGGAAATATAGAACATAACACTAAACAAAAGGCAACACAAAGTCCACAAAGAGACCTTACAGTGACTCAACCTAACTCATAAAACATAACATAATATTTATTCAACACAATGGATTTCTACTCAATAGGACACTCATAAAGACTCTTATGCAACTTCATTATCAATTCTTCTCTATCTTAATAGATTGCCCCTCAATCTTTATTTACTTGACCATCAATCTTTCTCAACCTTTATATTGATCAATCGTTGTTTTGGCTTAGTGGAGGACAACACCCTTTCATCATCTATAGTTCCATATTTTTTCAACTTCTACATAACTCCTCTTTAAAGGCGTGGCAAAATCAGTCATACTATCACATGTCTAGGAATTGGTCTCCTGAATAGATAATCAAAACATTATTAACACAACTTGACCATAAGGATATCATAACATGAAAATTAAAATTTAAAAAATTAAATATTACCAATATTTTTTGACCATTATCATCTGATGGTTCATTATCAACAGAAGAGCTCCTTATGTCACAAGCATCCTTTAAGAGAATACGATAGTTTCTATTATAAAGAATATAAAAACAAAAGAACACGCATTATGACAACAAGCTTATAACAAAAGTTACAAACCTCATTTGCTTTCACTTCCTTAACAAAATCTTCAATGATGCTCTCGTTAGTGCACACCTTTCCTACTTGGAAAGAGAATTCTTCCAATTGAAGGATGTTTTGTTTTTTTATGTTAACTTTAAAGAGAAAAGTTTTATCTTTCAAAACATCCGGTTTATGAGGATATTTGGCTAGATCACCACCCTAAAATAAAGAAGAAATTAAACTATATAAACCATCCACGATTAAACAATTTTATTGAAAAATGCTTTTTAACAACATGGATGAATTTACTCTTCTGATATGCAATTCACGAAGATTGGGTGCAGAAATCTTCAAAATATTTACAGTCTCTTTATCAAATATAACGAAAGAAGCAACATCAGTCTCATCTATCACTCTAATTTGAATGCAAAATCTAATTAACAGTAAAAACATAAGATGAGTAATGAGAAATAAACTTAAACTTTAAATGTATAAATATAGTAACAAAGTTGTGAACTTAATCCAAACTTTACTTTGGAACGTAATTTGGCCAATGATTCTTGCATTTTTTGCAATACCATTTTTTAAAATCTAGAGTAACACCACCAACACACCTCCTGCCTTAACACCCCTTATACTACCAATTCAAGTTAGACTGAATTTCCTTAATGGTAGCAACATTCACACAAGATATTTCCTACGACACAAAATTTGCAATTTTCACATAATAAATGACATTTAAAATAGGAAATAAATCAACAAATGATAAAAATATATATATATATATATATATATATATGAACATCTGGGTAACCTCTTTATAGTCTTTAAGTTCAATAATAGTCTTCCTCACAGTTTGATTAAGAAAGTCATCAGACATTGACTAAGATGATGGTGTCTGCAACTGACTCAATGAATGAGTGCTTAAGGATTCTCGAGAAGAAATTCTAATAATTAAAGAGATTCAAATCTAAGTACACATAAATTGCATACTTCAATCAAAACAAATGTTAGAAACTGACATAGATTTAAATTCCATAACCTCAAGGAGTTCAGTATTAATGAACAACCTTGAACTGAACTTTGTGTTGGAAATTCCCATCAAACTTACAATTTTTTAAAATTACAAAATATTATTCCAAAAAAAAAAAATGAAAACAATAAGTAGAAAAAAAAATAAGAAAACATGATACCTCTGAACATTTTCATTTTGGCAAATTGTATAATAACAACAACATACCCATCAATATTATTATTCATAAATAAAAGCATTTGATCAGCAAATCATTTCTATAAGGTGCACTTCAGTTTTGTACCACTGAGGAAAGAAGAAAATAATTTTAAGAAGATGAAATAAAATAGATTTAGTATAGATAATCATATAATAATGAGCAACATAAGATTGTGAAACAAAAGAGAGAGTACAAACCGAAGATTGTCCAACTCTACTTCAACTATATTTGTTCGCTTTCCTTTAATGATAATCTCTTTCAAACCACCAACACCAATAAGCAATCCAATTACATCTTAAAATGTACAATATGGCAAAGTTAGAAAATATTATATTAGAAAATCGACATATAATATCTAAACACTATCATGTGTTTAATAAGGAAGATGATCTTACTAACTAAATAAACATCTTCGTTTGTTTCATTGACAATGTCATCAAAATCGATAAAGGAAAATCCATACATGAGAATGGTTGATGTTGGTACCAAAACTAAATTTGTTCTTAAGTTGAAGGTCAGCTTGTATACATGCTTTATTGGTTTATATATCTGCATATTCAAAGCCACTCCAAAGTTGGAGAATTCATAAACGCTGATTTTAACCAATTTATCCCTAATCTGAAAAGTACCTCTAACAGATGCTTGGATCCTCTCACCCTAGATTAAAGAAGAATAAGAAGTTCAAACTCAACCATGGAACTTAAATTAAGAATAGAAAACAGAAATGTAAATGATTTTAGATAATACATTCTCATCTAAAAGCACCAACTTAACATTGTCTCCCAATTCAGGTTGCAGAAAATTAGGCTGTTTCTAGAGCCGAATCACTCTAACTTTGGTCGTCCATTCGTCTTTCGAAGGGGTAAGGTTAGCAATAAAATTAATAGGTCCAACCATTATGAAATAATAGAAGAACAACCTTCATGTAGAGAAATTCGAATCAAGAACAAATTTAAGTCTGGGATATACTTTTAATAAAATGAATAATGAATATAATATCTATCAAGTAGAAATATGGAGTCTCAAATAATAAATTTAATTTAAAAGTTCAAGGAACTATAGTTCGAGCACAATTGTACAATCAAATTAAAACAATAAAGAAATTGCACCACAATCTATAGTTATTTCTCACAAATCCTATTTAATCACCACCTGACTTTTCTAACCCTATAAGTTGAAGGCATAGTTTATACGATTACCACTATCAATTAGTCATAATATTTTCATCTCAGTTTGACATGAGGAATAAATTAATCACCGAAAAGTGAAATACATTTGAGGGTTTTGTGCTTGTGTTTCGATTTAGATGAGACTTCTACCAAGGGTTTTCTTTGATTGAAACCATTTTATAGCTTAACTATCATGAACAATATGGATGAACTTGTATAGTGAAGAGTACAGAAATAAAATACTTGCTGATTACAAAGATATGAAATTGCATCGGGTAAAGCGATATTCAACTCATTTTATGCTAAATTAAAAGGAATATAGAAAGAAGAAGCTGAAGAGATAAAAAATGAAAATACTTGTTGGGAAAAGAAGAAATACATGAGTAAACATTGTGCTGTCTATTTGGAGAGAGCAGAAATAAAACCCTATATGATTACCAGGAGATGATTTTGTATCGGGTACAACGAGATTCATCAATATATGCTAAATATGAATAAAGGAAGAAGAAGATGAAGAGATGAGAAGTGGAAATAATTATTGGGAAAAGAAGAAACACCTGGGTATTAAATGTTTAAGAAAATGTGAGAAGAGTTAATACATAAAATAGTGAAGAGAATGAACATTTTGGTTTTCTGTGTGATTGCAATGGGAAATGAGTAGCCACATCTTTAAAAGAATTACATTGCTTTGAAGATAAATTTAGAAAATGAGAATATCGATGTTTTAGGAGAAGAAGATCGTAATGCTAATTGATTATTTTATTTTTATTTTCTAAAATTTAATACAAAACATGTGGCACATAAGAAATGTCAAATGTCGAAATCATTTTAAGATAAAAAATTACTAAAAGAGAAAAGTGTTGCAAAGTGTCATAATAATTCAAATTTTAGAAAGTCTCTAGATGAGACACATGACAGGACTTTCCATCCATGGTTTTTTTTTTTTAATAATATTTATAGATAGATGTTTAATTATGTTTGATTTTTCTCAAGATTAGAAATAAATACGGCTACCATTATTTCTAGGCAAATTGCACAAACATCCCCGAAATTGAAATGTGAGTGAGATTTGTTGAATGCTTGTGGATTTGGGGTTTGAATTTGTTTTGGGTTGATTGATGGTAATTTTGGTTACAAATTTAGGTATTGCACCGTTGGAAAAAAAAAATGAGGCCATCACCCACAAATAAGAGGTCATCGATGGTCTCACCAATAAGGATAAGACTCACAATCTTCTTCTATATTGGTAAGGAGGTTGTGAGCTTCCTTATAGCAAAATCGAGACGATGTTGAACCTGATACATTATAAAGCTCAATAAGTGTATTTTATGGTTACTTTAGTTGGCCTTCATTTTACATACATTTTTAAATTTCAAAATTACCTTATTAAAATCTTTTAAATTTTAATTAAATATATATAACTTTAGTTTTTTTTTTTTTTTTATTATTATTTTTTTTAATCTTTAGATAAAATATTTAAAATAGATGAAAGAACGAAATATTCTTAGGACCATTAATTTTGACCAAGTTTAATTAATGACCGTAAATGTCTTCCTCAATTATTAAAAATGTTAATTTCAAGTGTAAAACAAGTAAACAGCAAAGTTTAGGTAAGTTGGGACTTGGGTGTAATTTGTTCGAATAATAAAAAATCTAATAATATTTTTATAAATCTTTTTGATAAATTTCCTACTTTTTTTTTTTTTGAAATAATGTTTTGATAAAATTCTTGGTATTTCTCATTATAACTATGAGTGGTACTATTGGCATACCTCATACTAGTCTATTTATACCCCATTTTTTAAAATTTTGATTTAATTAAATAAAGGTAAATGATTTTATTAATTTATTTTATTTATTTCCAAAATTATCCTTTTACTTATTTTTCATACTTAATACACCACATCTGTAATCTCTTTATCTACTGGTCTCGTCTTTCTCTCACCTCCCATGAATGAATTTATTTTTTCTCTACTGATATATATATATCTCTGCAATAACACACACAACACCAACATTTTTTTTTTTTTTTTTTTAAAACAGAGAACTTTATTCTTGGCTGCATCTTGGTGTATTAAGTTTATTTGAATTTATTCAGGCGAATTTGAACTTTATTTTTCAAACCTAAGAAGCGCCCTTCAGCATCTTAGGCTCTGAAGCACCCGTGGCTATCATACCCCTATGAACCCATATCAGGTTGAATCATTTGAAAGTTTGCCCGGTGAAGACAAAGTTGAAGTGCCCTCAACATTTGGGTCTGGGTGTTTTGTTGTGGGAAGGAGCCACATTTGGTTATTAACTGAAACCGCTTACCTATTTAAATTGATCATCAAAGAGTTTTTGGTCATTCACATGCCTGCAAAAATGCCGTTGAATTCGGGTGTGTTTAGTGTTGGTGATATATAATTTATCCTTCCCCTTACCAAGTTGTATTTTCAGTTTATTATAATCAATCGATAATGTGATTTTGCACGCAAATCATGTATTCTTAGGGTTTCCTTGATCCCTTTTGTTTGATTTTAGTGGTATACTGGTATGAGAAATCTTAAAAACTCGTTGTACATGATGGGTGATAATCTTTTAGGTGATTTTAGTAATAGCTTGTGAAAATAGCTGCTGCTTATCCAATTTTGGATTTTGGCTTGCTGTTGCTCTGTATCAAGTTTAGAGTTAGTCCAATAAGGAAACTTTTCGAACTAATTAAAAAAAACAAGAAAGAAAAAACCATTGTACAGTGCAAAAACAAATAGTAGCCAATGAAAAAACAGAACAAAAGCAATAGACAACAAAAAAACTGCACCAAAAGGTGAGTAAGCACGACTGTCCAGGAAAAACACAACAGTAAAAAAGGCCAAAAAGCACAGTTGTCACCCCATAATCTATCTCATCACTGTACAAGTGTTTTTGTATTTTGTTTACTTCGGAACAAATATCTATATTATGATATTTGTAAAATATAAATGTATAATTTATATATTTTTATTGTTTGTAGAATTTTTAATGTTGATTAAAAGAACGATTTTGTTTTTTTTTTTATTATTATTATTTTTTATTATTATTTTTTATTTAAGGAATGTGAGGTTTTATTAGATTTACTTTATAGAATTTTTTTTTTCTTAAATTGTGTGTCTCTTTTAGTAATTTTGATAATGGAAAAAAAAATACTATATAATTAAAGAAGTAGAGCGTAAATAAACCAGTAGGAGGTGTGCCAATAGCACCACCCTATAACTATTTCAAAACTTTTAAAAAAGATTTGAATAAATTTATAATTAATATTTCAACTCAACTCCAAGTCAAATAGGCGGAATTTACCTATTTTTCTTAAAAAGAAAATAAAATTAAAAAAAAAAAAACCGTAGACAAGTTTCATTTTCTTCAAAAAAAAAATAGAAAAAGAAATCTCTGGAAATAAAACAAACCCCTTCCCCAAGAAAACCGAGAACCTGAACCTGGATAGGTCCAGAACTTTAATTCGCCACGTGGCAAATCATGCACCAACGAAAAACAACCATCACAACGACGTCGTTCTATAAAGAAGCCAGCTCTAGAACTTTCCAAAATTCATTTTGAGAGAACCCCTTCAAAAACCCTAACCACGCCTTCATAAACCCTAGTCGTCTCCTCTCTCTCTCTCCCTCTCTTCTCTACTTTTACTCTGCACGCCCTCTCGCGATCTGCTACTCGACATGGCCACTGCCGCTCTCCTCCGCTCTCTACGGCGTCGTGACGTCGTCTCCGCTCCTATATCTGCCTACAAATGCGTATGTGTTTTCTCTAACATAATCCTTCGATCGTCTCAACAAGTTTCTTGTTTCGATTTGTTGTTTTCATGTTTCATCGATCGCTTGGTTTTCTATTGTTTTTTGTTCTGTTTAAGCCTTGATTTATTGGTTTTTGTTCTGTTTAAGCCTTTATTTACATTTCCAGACCATGAAATAAACATAACAGTTGTTCGGTTCTGCTTTATTATGCGATGGAATGTAGAGTTACGATTTTTGTGTTGAACTAAAAGTATATGAATACCAACAAATTCTTGGTACTTTTTTGCTTCAGTCATTTTTTTTATTAGATTCAAATTATAATCTATTTTCATGGTAATTTAAGTCTTATTTCCATATGGGAACTATGTTGTGTTATTATCATTCCGTTATGTATCTTTAGTTTCTGATTCATGAAATTATAATTCATGTGTTCCGTTTTAGACACGTTTGTTTTATTTAGTTGTTTTCGTGTGATAATACATGCTGGTGTTTCGTTTAATTTTGAAGTAGAGGACTGATTTTAATTATTAGTGTTGAATGGTCAAATGACTTAAGGACTTCCAATTTGATTTATTGTTTGCAAACACTATGAGATACAATGCTTATCTTGCATGTCTACAAACGTAATTTTGAGTTGAGTGTGTTGTCTAGGCTGATTGCTAATGTTCATTCACCATGTGTATAGTGCTATATTGGTTGTCAAAACATATGGGTTTAATCTTTGACGGATTGATATCATGCTAATCTACTATTAATTAATTAAATAGATGCATTAATGATATATTTCTTCTCATGATTGTTAATACTTTTGCAGTTGAGCGGCAATGTCAAGCCCTCCTGGACCACCTCTAGTATGGGAAACAGGTTGACAAGTGTATCAAGAGCTTTCAGGTAACAAGAATTACCAAGTCTGTTTGTTATTTTGTTCAACTTATTATAATGGCGGTATGTAACTCTTGTGTCTATTCTCCTCGCTGCAGCTCAAAACCTGCTGGGAATGATGTTATTGGGATTGATTTGGGAACCACAAATTCATGTGTTGCATTAATGGAGGGAAAAGTAAGTCTAAGAGTTGCTTTGAATCATTATTTTTAGTTTTGTTTCCAATTTTTGGCTCCCAAAGATTTTTTCTGATTCATTCTAACTTTATGCACAGAATCCTAAAGTCATTGAGAATTCAGAAGGAGCAAGGACAACACCATCAGTGGTAGCCTTCAACCAGAAAGGAGAACTACTTGTGGGTACACCAGCAAAGCGTCAGGCTGTGACTAACCCAACTAATACACTCTTTGGAACCAAGCGTCTGATCGGTAGACGATTTGATGATCCCCAAACACAAAAGGAAATGAAAATGGTTCCGTACAAGATTGTTAGGGCTCCTAATGGAGATGCATGGCTCGAAGCTAATGGTCAGCAGTACTCGCCGAGCCAGATTGGGGCTTTCGTTTTGACAAAGATGAAGGAAACTGCAGAGTCGTACCTTGGAAAGTCGATCTCAAAGGCTGTGATCACTGTACCAGCATATTTCAATGATGCTCAGAGGCAAGCAACAAAGGATGCTGGTAGAATTGCTGGCCTTGATGTTCAGAGAATCATTAATGAGCCGACTGCTGCTGCACTTTCCTATGGAATGACCAACAAAGAGGGCCTTATTGCTGTTTTTGATCTTGGTGGTGGAACATTTGATGTTTCTATTCTTGAGATCTCCAATGGAGTTTTTGAGGTACCAATGATGTAGTAATTGGAAATTATCTTGTTTTGTTATGTTTTATTTTGTCTGTGCAAGTTGTATTAATAATTATTTCTTTCAGGTGAAAGCAACCAATGGTGACACATTCTTGGGAGGAGAGGACTTTGATAATGCTTTGCTGGAGTTCTTAGTGAGTGAATACAAGAGGACTGAAGGCATTGATCTTGCGAAAGACAGACTTGCATTGCAGAGGCTTCGTGAGGCAGCCGAGAAGGCAAAGATCGAACTTTCATCAACTTCTGAGACTGAAATCAATCTGCCATTTATCACAGCTGATTCATCAGGTGCAAAACATTTGAATATCACACTGACTAGAAAGAAATTTGAAACTTTGGTCAATCATTTGATTGAGAGAACCAAGATCCCATGCAAGAATTGTGTGAAGGATGCCTCTGTTACCATCAAGGATATTGATGAGGTTCTGCTAGTCGGAGGTATGACTCGAGTACCCAAGGTGCAAGAGGTTGTTTCAGAAATCTTTGGAAAGAGTCCAAGCAAAGGAGTCAACCCGGACGAGGCAGTCGCCATGGGAGCTGCAATTCAGGGTGGAATTCTTCGTGGAGATGTCAAAGAGTTGCTTCTCTTGGATGTTACGCCTCTATCACTTGGTATTGAGACACTCGGTGGTATCTTTACTAGGCTGATCAACCGTAACACAACCATTCCAACCAAGAAGAGTCAGGTGAGTGATTGTTATTGGAACATTGTCTGTGTTTTTTTTGTTATTTTATTTTATTTTATTGTTTTCTTCAAGTTAATACCCCCTGGTTAACAATAGTTTTGCGTTAGAGGTCTAGTTGCTTTTTATTGCCTCTGGTGCAATTATTATGTCCAGTTGTGATTCTTTGGTTTAGTTGTATGTGCTCTGCGGCATTATGATGTGCTCATTTCTCATTGTGTTGCTTTTTTTTTTTTTTTTTTGCAGGTGTTCTCAACAGCAGCTGACAACCAGACTCAGGTTGGTATTAAGGTTCTTCAGGGTGAACGTGAAATGGCAACCGACAACAAGCTCCTCGGTGAGTTTGAACTTGTCGGCATTCCACCAGCACCAAGAGGCATGCCACAGATTGAAGTGACATTTGACATCGATGCCAATGGTATTGTAACGGTTTCTGCGAAGGACAAGGCCACTGCTAAAGAGCAGCAGATTACTATCCGCTCATCTGGAGGGCTCTCAGATGATGAAATTGACAAAATGGTGAAGGAAGCCGAGTTGCATGCACAGAAGGATCAGGAAAAGAAATCATTGATTGATCTGCGAAACACTGCTGATACTACCATCTACAGCATCGAAAAGAGCTTGGACGAGTACAGGGAGAAGATACCCAGTGAAGTAGCTAAGGAGATTGAGGATGCTGTGGCGGATTTGAGGACATCAATGGGAGGCGATAGCGTTGATGAAATAAAGACCAAGTTTGATGTCGCAAACAAAGCTGTGTCAAAGATCGGACAACACATGGCTGGCGGTTCCGGTGGTGGTTCTGCTTCTGGTGGTTCCCAGGGTGGTGACCAGACTCCAGAGGCCGAGTACGAAGAGGTGAAAAAGTGAAGGAGGATGCCTCAAGATGTTTAATTTTTGTTTTGGGGTGGCCTTAAGACCACAATTAAAGAAGGATGTCTTGTTTTTTATTTGCAATTTAGGATATATGATGATTTAAAGCGGTTTTGTATTTAAATGTTGAAGGTAGAGGACAACTTAGTTTTTTGCTTGAGAGGATGTTGAGCAATTTGGAATATATGGTTAACATAAATTTTTTTTAATGAAATAATCTGATTGTCATCATTGGTGTGATATGCTTCTTATTGTGTTTGTGACACTTGAGCTGTCGCAAAGCTCTTAATAACCTTTATTATAATAGAGGACTGATACTTGGAAGTCTAAATTCAATCTTGATTATAATGTTTTTAGCTGTTTGATTTTTTATTTGTAGTTTATGTGTTTAATTTCTGTGAAAAGGTTTTTGACGGTGGATTGGGTCAATCAAGGGATTTAAAATTGATATATCTACCGTTATATCTATATTTTAGAGAAACCGATATCGAAACATGGGTAATATCCAATGTCTAGTAAATATTCAATTGATTTTGAAATATCTATAAAAATCTCTTTACATTTTTAAAATATTACGAATTTTATTCTGAAATCTAGGGATATTTTATAAATTATTATTATTTTAAAAAAATAATCTTAAATATTTAAATTATTGTTCAAATAATCTTTGAAAATTATTTTTAAAGAAGCATTAACAAATTTATAAAATTTTCTAACACAATATTCAATAGTATAATTACTGAAGTAGAATTGGACAAAAATTGTGAAAGCAATCTGATTTGTTTGTGTAAAACGTGTAAAACCTATAATTTTTATTAAAAAATTAAAACAAAAAAAAACAAAAAGTACATCAATTATTAACAGAGAATACAATGTATACGTTTGAAAAAGTAAAATACAATAAATGCATTTGACAAAAAAAAAATCATCATGATGTATTATTTGCAGAGTTTCCGATATTTTTGAAATATTGTGAATTTTATCTCGAAATTCAGGAATATTTTGTAAATTATTATTATTTTTAAAATAATCCTAAATATTTAAATTATTATTAAATAATTTATATTGAAAATTATTTTAGAAGAAATATTAACAAATTTATAAAATTTTCCAACACAATAGTCAATAGTAGAATTACTGAAGTAGAATTGGACTCAGATTGTGAAAGCTTTCACAATCTGATTTGTCTGTGTAAAACCCATATATATATATATATATATATATTGTAACTTTGTGTAGAGAAAGAATATTAATTCTTTTTATTAAAAAATTAAAAAGAAATACCTCAATTATTTATAGAAAATACAATGCATATGTTTGAAAAGGTGAAATGCAATCAATGCATTTGAAATAAAAAATCATGATGGTGTATTCTTTGCAGAGAATATAAATTATTAGAATGAAGAACAAATTTGTTCATCATTTTCACTTCATATCATTTTCACTGTTATCTTTTAAGTTTTCATCCTACACGGCTAAACTACACATATCAAATTTTACATCACAATTCACAAGTTTCTTTTAAAATCTTCATCAAATAAGCAGGTACTTAAAGATTCACTTTGATGTTTTGTCGTATTGTTTCTAAAACTTATTAGAATTTCATATTTATAAATTGATCTGTACAAAATTTAATTTTGTTTTGATAAGGAATTACATTATAGGATGTCTGATACTAGAAATGATCCAGTATGAGAGTATTGCCAACCAATACCGAATAATAAAAATGGCACTATATGCTCGTTTTGCTTTCACATTATGCAAATCGGGGGAATTACCAGCTTTAAATTTCATTTATTAGCTAAAAAGGTGTACAAAAATGTAAAAGTATACCCAAATATGCCACCAGAAGTGAAAAAACTAATATCTCAATTGCAAAATAAATAAATAAATAAATAAATAAAGAAAAAACTGCAAATGAGATTAAGAATTAAGGGGAAATTTGTCTGATATAGAAGAGGAAGATGACATGTATCATTATCTTGAAGATTTGCATCCTGATGAGCGAGATAATTATTGTTCTGCAAGAGATGCATCCAAAGCATCTGAATGGCAAAGAGAACAAGTAGGAAGAATCTTTAGAGGGAAGTCAAAGAGAGGAGAGAGTTCAGGAGCCGGTGGCAGTAGCCAACCACCACAACAAGTACGTCGTACTCAAAATGAACGAGAGTCGCGTTATAAACCTCCAGTTATACTTACATTGTACAAATCATCAGGTGCAAAGCAAAATAATATTAAAGATATGTTCAAGGGAGGTAGTATTAGAGAAAGATCGGAGAGGCTAGTATCAAAGTTTTTTATTTATGATAATGTGCCCCCACATAAAGCCGGTTTTCATCTTTTTAAGAACATGATTATTGGTGCTCAAGAATCATGTATTTAAAATAATAATAATAATAATGCTTTTGAAAATTTTTATTTGTTTTATTTTTTTATATCACAATTAAATTTAACATGCTTGTGAATATAGGTGTTGGAGTTCAACCACCATCAGCATTTGAAATTAGGCATAAGTACTCGGACATCGAGTACAAGGAAATGAAAGAGTATGTTGATAACTTCAAAACAAAATGGGAGAAATATGGTTGCACCATAATGTGTGATGAGTGGACAGGACCGACAATATTGTCGATAATTAATTTTATGGTGTATTGTAAATGTCACACAATTTTCCCAAAATCAGTTGATGCATCCGACAAAATTAAAGATCATCAGTATATTTATGGATTACTCAAATATGTGGTGAAAGAGGTCAGTGAGAAGAATATCGTGCAAATTGTCACCGACAATGGCTCTGCATTTGTGAAAGCAGGTAAAAAATTAATGAAAAATTATTCTTTATTTTGGACTCCTTATGCAACACATTGTATATATATATATATATATATATATATATTTGATTTTTAAGGATATTGGAAAGAAGGACATTGTTGCACGTGTCATTCATGATGCTAGGGCTGTAACAAACTTTATATATAATCATAGATGATTACTATCACAAATGAGGGAGGTTTGTAAAAGGGAGATAGTGCGACCTGGTGCAACTCGATTTGCGACCTGGTGCAACTCGATTTGCGACTAATCATATTGCTCTTGATAGTCTTTTGAAAAAAAAGACAAGTTGAAACATCTATTTACCAGTGATGCATCGGCTACAAATCAATGGAGTCGAACTACAAATGGAAAAAGAATAGAACGGCTTATTTTAGATTCAGAGTTTTGGGATAATGTGGCTTTTGTAGTTAAAATATATGAGCTACTATACGATATTCTGAGATTGGCTGATACCGAAATTGTACCCACTATACCTATCTTATATGAGTTAATGCGTGATGAAAGATGTACTAAAACAGCAAAGAGGGAATACTAAATGAATTCTAAACATTATACAAAACCGATGGGTTAAAATGCTTAATCACCCACTACATGCTGTAGGTAAATTTTATTTCGGATTGTTTGTCATTCATAATTAATATTTAGTATAGTATTTAATTATTCATACTAAACTAATATTTTTTATTCTTATATCTTACTTTTTGAACCCAAAGTACTGATATAGAGACAATATTGAAGATAATTCAGATCTTTTGAAAGCCGTACATATTGTCTATACGCAATTAGACTCTGAAGCTGCAGGGATTGCTAATTTTGGAAATGAGGTAAAAAGTTAAACTTACAATCAATTTTATAATTCCAATATTATAACTTCTTTACATAGGAGTATTGTGTCATATATTCATATTTATATATATTATTTACATACTGATTTCATGAGTCATGAATGTAGCTCATATACTTTAAGGATGAAAAGAAAAGTTTTTGTGAATGAGCAGACATGACAGCTAGAAGCAAAATACAACCGGATACATAAATTTTATTACAAAAATCTATGTAATAATAATAAATAATAATATCATTGAAATGGTATTCATACTTATAATACTTAATAATTTTTATTGCAGCTGATTGGTAGGTAATGTATGGAAATTGTGCTCCATCATTACGTGCAATATTTTTTGAAATGATCATAATTGTATATATGTTTGGGTTTGAAATCACATTGTTAAATATTTACTGACACATTGGTTGTATAAATTGTGAGGTTTTTTTTTGTTTTTGTTTTTTTTTTTAATACTTTGTGTCATTTTTGTTTTAGAGTTAAAAATGATAAATAGTAGTAAATATGTAAATAATATAGTATATGTGGGAGGAGTGTATCAGCTCGTAGGGGATAAGTTGGTGCCACAACAGTAACTTCAAGGATTGGTTTGAAGGTTGGAGGGGTTGCCACAGTAGTAAGTCAGAAAGAAATTGGTGTTCGTTGCTTTACGTGGTCCTATGGACCGTTTGGGAGTGCAAAAATAACATCGTTTTCAAAGGTAACAGATCCTCAACCAAGCAAGCAGTGGATATCATTAAATTTAGGATCGTTTGATGGTTTAAACATCTTAAGAAGGGGTCTTCAGAAAAAATTCAAGTCTAACCGATCTAAGGAGTGGATTCCTCCGGTGGCGGATAGTCTTCAATGTTGACAGCTTATCTAGAGGTAATCCAAGGCCAGCTGGAATCGGAGGTGTGCTTCGTGATTCTACTGGTACGGTGCTTTGCTTATTCTCGCAAAATGTTGGAATCATGGACTCCAATTCAACTGAAATTTTGGCCATTAAAAGAGTCATTAAGTTGTGCTACTTCAAGCTTGATATTAGTAATAAGGACATTTCAATTGTCAGTGATTCTTTGACCGCTGTTTCTTGAGTGAACAAAAGGCGTTTTGGTAGCTTAAATCATGTTGATGTTATTTTCGAAATTAGTAGTATGTTGAAGTCAATGGGTAAGATAGAAGTGGTTCATGACTCTATAACTTTCAATGCTTTTGCTGATTTTTTAGCAAAACAGGGATCCAGTTCGCATAGGCAGATCCTCCAATGAGGCGTTCAATGATCTTTACAGATTGTCTTTGAGCTGTGTTGTGTTGGTTGGGCTTCTTTGTGTTGATCTGGGTAGCCTGTTATTTCTCCTGTCTTTGTTGTTATGTATTCTTGTCTTGGCAGGTTGGGTTGACCTTAGCTTGGCGGTTTAGTTTGGGAGGTTTTTTTTTTTTTTTTTTTTTTGGGTGCTTTGTTGTTTTTTATCTTGGCAGGTTTGGTTGGCCTTAGCTTGGTAGGTGTCTTCCTGTTTGTTTTTTTTGGAGCTTTGTTTTATGGTCTTATCGACCTCTGTGGTCCGATGAATAAATTTCGTTGTTAAAAAAAAAAAAAAATCAACAAATTTAAGTGAAAAAAATCCTTTATTTTCCAACCCTTGATTTCCAATCCATTTTCTATAAATTAAAATTCACAATTGAAGAATGTGGTTCAATTCTTCCACAACTGAGCTTCAGGTATTAGAGAGAAAGACTAGTGAGGAAGAGTTAGTTTATAGTAAGTGACTCTTCTTTATTTCTTTTTATTTTTAAATTATTCTTATTTTTTTGTAATGATCATAATTGTATATATATTTGGGTTTGAAATCACATTGTTAAATATTTACTGGTACATTGGTTGTATAAATTGTGAGGATTATTATTATTATTATTATTATTATTATTATTTTAAATAGAATACAAAATAGTTATGAACATCAGTGCTTGAAGATGTTTACACAAGTTGATTTTGATAGGAATAAAACCAAAGGTCCCACAACTAAAAATCATATCGATGAAAGCTTGAAAGTTTAATCGTATGTTTTTAGCTTTCTTTAAATTGGTTGATTAAAAAATATTTTCTTAAGTTGATTTTGTTATTTTTTCGAATTTAATTCTCTTATTTGTAGGTATACTTTTTCTTTCGATGCTTAAGGTTTTTAGGTCCCAAAGATGAAAGAGGAAAAATTAAGAAATTTGAAACAGTTGAGTTGGATTAATTAGAACTTTAGAAAAGATAATCAATTTTGAGACATAATATTAAATAGAATAAAAAGGGGAGAATTTAAGGGCAATTAATTTTGGATTGCCTCTTGATTCTATAAAACCACCATTAAAGCCTCCTAACATTATCATTAATCAAATAATAAGCATTGTTTTAATTGCATGCATTTAGCATGACAATTTAAGAATCAATGTATTTCATTAAGGTTGAATAGGAAAGAGTTTTGATCAAATTATTTTTTTGACTAAATTGAATACGAAAGATTTAGCTTTGGGATTATTAAAATACTTTAATTATTTTATTTTTTGGTTCATTGAGAAAATTTTATTTAGTTATATGATATGATTAATTAATGTATTTATCTTTTGTAGCAACCTAGCTATAATACCGGCATGTGATACCAACGGTCAGTACCTATATAATTCTTAAAAAAAATAAATTAAGATATTTTTGTATCATAGAAATATTTCAAAAAAATTAAATATTTATTAATAACATAAAATAGTGACATATGTCACTTTTATATGAGAAGAAATTAAATGGATATGAGCTATCCAAATTGGAAGAAATTAAATGTATACACTATCATATCCTAGAGATTAAATTCATCATCTCAATTTCACTACAAGATTGTGGAATCCATCATCTCAATGGATATTAGTTTTGTAGGTTAATTTCAAAAGATCGTGGACCTATATTATCTTGATATTTGATTTGTTCACTTACTTTTTTTTTTTCTATCAAATTCTTCATTTGTATTTACTTTTTTAATTATACAATGAATTATAAATAATTGTTTTTTAAACAAAGACCGTGCATAGCCGGGTTGACACATTAGTACCACTTAATAATTATCTTATGAGTTATGAGATGTGTGTATATGACATTAAAATTTGAGGGTATATTGGTCTTCATAGACCCTTTTTTGGTTATTCCTCAACGGATCCTTAAATTTATGCTAATTAGGAATAAACGCCACAACCAAACAAAATGATATGAAACCCTAAAACCTCAAATCACAGCTTCTTCAAAACCCTAAAAACCTAAAAACCCTCCGAATTTATTTATTACGTGTAACAATCTCTCATTCTCCCCCGAAAGTCCCAGCTATTGAATTTCTCTCTTGCAGAAACATTGAGCGACACAAGGCTTTTGGCTTGAATGGGCAGCAAGAAGAGAAACTCCAATGCTGTAGACGAAGCAGAGGGTCTTGTAGATGGCGCAGCCGCCCACAATGTTGTTGTTTCAAGTCCTTTGAAGAAGAAAGTGAAGAAAAACAAGCGAAAAGACGGTGAAGTCACTGATGGCGACGCTGATTCGGTTCCAGATTCTGTGAAGCCAATGGAGAGGCAGAAGAAGAGAAAAGCTATGGACAAAGAGCGCCATCATTCGGCTTTGCAAGAGAAGGAATCACATCCGCAGCAGCAGCCGAAACCAAAAACAGAGGAGGCTCAGGCGTTGGTTGCGTCTTCGTCTGGCAGCGGTATGCCGGAGTTCCATATCGGTGTATTCAAGGACTTGGCATTGGCTGATGTTTCGTTGAGGCAGCAGGCTGCGGAGTCACTGGTGATTGAGTTACGGGAAGTGCAGAAGGCTTATGAAAGTGTTGAGAAGGATTTGGATGAAAGTGGACCGAAATTGGAAGCAGAAAAGGATGATGGTTTGAATGATTGTGCTCCTTCTTTGCGGTATGCTGTTCGTAGGCTTATTCGTGGTGTTTCTTCTTCAAGAGAGGTATATATTCTGTTTAATACTTTAATTTGTTCTGTAAACCGCTTAACTTTAAGAATGTTCTGATATTTTAGCTAGTTACTATAGTATCAAGTCTATGGAGAATTTGTTAGAATCATATATAATATATGATACAAATCTTTGACAATGTTGATTTGGCTAATTTAACTTGAGAGCTTAAAATAACATTGATGCATCCATTGTTTAGCTAGATTCATCGATTTTGGAAGCACGATTAAAAGCAGGGGAAAAAAAAGACCTATTTTGATAAGTTTGTTGTAAATAAATTGGCAAGATTTTTTGATTGGGAAACTTTGGATTATCCTAAATTCAATTTTAATAGCTTGCAAGTTGCAATCTGTAATTGGATTTGATGGGATTTGTGCTATGTATTCTATTCTCATGCACTCATCCAAACACAGTTTTTGAAAGTTTTTTGGTTCCAAGCTGATCTTATTGTTGTATTCCAATGCTTTGCTTTTACAAAGAAGTATCATACGGAACATTAATTACATGTTATTTATAGGTCCATTTGTTTACACACATTTACTATTCGCTTATATTTTGAGGTTCATGTTTAGTGTTCTCATTCATAGTGGCTGTTTGGCATGGCTTTTGGAAGCCGCCAGCCGGCTTTTGGCTTTTGTGACCTACAAGTGGCTTCTTGGAATGTTTGGATGTGCTGTCAAAAGGGCTTCTAATTTTTAATACCCCTTCCAAGGAAAACATGAGAAGCCATTTTTGACTCTAGTGAAACTTTCTTATTTAGGTTTTTTTTTTTCTTTCTCAATCAATAACATCAAGACGAGAATCAAAAAAACAAAACAAAAGAGCAATAAATTAAAGCCATGTGCAGTTTTAACTGAACTAAATGTTCAAACAAGAAACTGAAACAGTGGAGAGAAAGATCGGAGCTGATGGGTTTGCTAAGATCTGAGAGAGAGAGGTTATAGTCAGTGATATTATTGGGAAAATGAAAGAAACGAAAGTAGAGATGAGAATGAAGATGGAAAGAAAGAAAATGAAAAGGAAAAAATGGTGGGTGTTGGATGGCTGCCGTTGATGTGGTGGGAGTTGGGATTGGCTTTTTGATGATAATATTTTAGGTTTAGCAAATATTTTATTTACTTGTCACCATTTTGTTTGTACTATGAATTATTATATTTAATTATTTAGTATCTTTTGTCTTAAAATTACATTTACCATTTTAATGTTATTACATTTTTTATTTTTAACATTTTATTTTTACGGTTTTTAAAGTCTTAAATTTAATTGTTTATTATTATTTATTTAAATTAACAACTATTATTTTTAACTAGAATTAAAAATTATTTAAAATACTAACAAAATTATACAAATATTATTTACTCCATAGTTATGAAAAAGTGTGCATTGGTCAGGCGCAACGACTTTGCTGAGGCATTTGTTTTTACGTTAGGAATGAGTTATTTTTTGCTAAGTTGAAAATTTACATGATATCTTGTTTGTTATTTCTTGTCATTTGGATATATTTTACTTGGAAATCTATAAAGTGAATGTCTAATTTTTGGCCAATACATGGGTCTAAAATTGTTTTTGCAGTGTGCAAGACAAGGCTTTGCATTAGGTCTGACTCTCTTAGTTGATACAATTCCCAACATCAAAGTGGATTCGTTGCTGAAACTTATAGTAGATTTGTTGGAGGTTTCTTCATCGATGAAGGGTCAGGTAGACAAGATATCTCATTTTTTTAAAGTTTTTATTTATTTATTTATTTTTTCCTTTTTTTTATACTATATTTTTGATATGGTTTGTGGTGGTCTTAAAATAAATCTCACTAAGTGATTTTTTGCAATTGTAGGAAGTAAGGGATTGCCTTTTGGGTCGCTTATTTGCCTATGGTGCTCTTGCTCGGTCAGGAAGACTAGTTAAAGAGTGGAATTCTGATAAAAACACCCCATACATTAAGGAATTCACCAGTCTTCTAATCTCCCTTGCAGCAAAGAAGCGATACTTGCAAGAGCCTGCTGTCTCAATTATTCTAGACATGGTTGATAAGGTATTTTCTAATAAATAAATCGTAATCATTTTTTTTTTTTCGACATAATATATCATAATCATTTTGTCCTTGGAAATCTTTGCACTTTCTTTTCGTTCCTTGATTGCCGGTATGCGGGAGACAATTTTAATTCCATAGATAGTGATGCATTTCAAAATGTATGGCCACTTCATGGTTATTTTTGGTACACTAGATATTGTCTTAGACGTATAGAGAAAATTATGTTTTAGATATGTTAACGGAACAGAGTGCATATTTTTGTTACACAAGATGTTGTACTTTGTCGATTTAAGTTAGCTCCAAGATAGCCTTTTTTACTTTAAACTCTTTTTAATAACATTTGGGAGGATATTCCACTGCATTGAACCTTTTTCATATGTTTATGACGGGATTATTTGATTGATATTGTAAACAGATGTAAGTAATCACAATATCCGGGGCTAACTTTATGTCATTATTTTTTTAGAGTTAAATATGATAAATAATAGTAAACCTATAAATAATATTTATATATATATATATATATCAATTTTTTTTTCTTTTCTGAAACAAAACCTCAGTATACAGGAAAGCAACCACCAAATTTTTGTGCTCTTTAAGATATATTGCATCCGTCTGTTTCAAAGGAAAAGTTATAATGCATCTGTCTTCAGTATCTTGTGGCATGCAAATTAATTATTTAAACTGGAAATAGATCGATACCTTCTCGGTATCAAAAGTAACAACATTAGCATTGAATTTGAACCAGCAAGTGCAGTAACAAGCAAAGAAACCAAATAAAAATAGATTAACAACTGAATAAGCAGCTATCAGCTTATTAAACTACTGCATCCAAAAGCAAAAAAAAAATAAAAAAATTTGTATATAGTAAGAGCACTTCAAACTGAAGCCCAGAAGACACCCCAAATCATACTCTACCACATAAGAAACCCAGCCCGTCCCTGCAAATATCCTCAACTTATTCATATTCCTCTCCTTCAAATAACCCAAAAGATTGCGTCCCAATACAATTCTACAGAACAGCAGCCTATTCTCTCCAAAGGAGTTGTGTTTCTCAATGAACAATGAGACGCATGAAGGTAAAACAAATTGCTTGCTTTGCTTTGCAAGAAACGTTGTACCAAAATCTCAAGACTAGCGATGGAACAATGCAGTAAAAGCTGTTCAATACTTTCATAATCTTCCATGCATATAACAGACTAAGGAAGGCAGGTTGATCTCCTGTGTTTGGATTTGTTTCTTTTCCTGGGCCAAATACTCAAGTTATTTTGCAACATCACTCTCTTTCATTTCTTTATATACATCTCTGTTCTTCCATTGCCCTGTTTCAGTGCCTTCAGAGTGTATTATGTTTCTCTTTATTTTGCATTATTTACTTTGATATTCAAACTATTTCATTGAGCTTCTTCTCTCTTATCCTGTTAAAATAGTATATCTGACTTCGTTTGTTTGTCTTATTATTATTATTACACACACACACACGAGGTAACACCTGTGGGCTTGTTACTGCTGTTTTTACGTGCTTAACATTGTCAAACTATGTTAGTGGGCCTTCTGTCCTTTGTCTTCATCCAATGTTTCTGGTTGGTGTTTAGTTGCAGTATCTTCTTGAATATAACATGCTTAAATGATTGAATGGAAGAAAGAGTAGGGCCTTTCGAGGGGTAGATATCTAGGTGCATAAGATATGGGTAGGCATCCTTTGGAAAAAATGTTCTCTTTAATGACTGGTAGTTCTTGCTCCAAGTTTCTCAACGTTTTGGATTTTTTAAATGTTTATGATTTTTGAAATTTTATTTCGTATACTTCACTCATATTTTCCTTTTGTACTTAGCCAAACACTCCCTTCTTAGACTCTTCTCAATATTATTACTTGATCAAGAAAAAATAGGGGCATTTGTTCCTTATTTTTCTACCTGTATGTTGTGTTTGTGGAGTGTTGGTTTGTAGTTGATTAATTGTATCTTTATCCTTTATTGGTAATGTGTTTTATAATTTTGCAGCTTCCTGCTGATGCCTTTTTAAGCCACATTCTTGAAGCTCCGGGTGTTCATGAGTGGTTTGAAGGAGTCAATGAAGTTGGAAATCCTGATGCTTTGCTTTTAGCTTTAAGAATTCGTGAAAAAGTTTATGTGGAAAGCGAGAAGTTCGGGAAACTCTTGCCAAATCCATTCAGCCCTAGTAAACTTTTTGCTGCTGAACATCTTTCCTGTCTTGTTAATTGCTTGAAGGTGATATTTTTAATATCCCTGTAAAGGGAAAGTACAATATGGACGAAAAAGAATTACAGATTTTCTAAAAATATTTTCTTTTTTGTGGAACATGGCAGGAATCCACCTTCTGTCAGCCCCGAGTTCACAGTGTGTGGCCTGTTCTGGTAAATATTCTATTACCTGATACAGTTTTGCAAGCCGAAGATGCAGTGTCAGTATCAACTTCTTTGAAGAAACATAAAAAAAGTCGCAAGTCTAGCTCTTCTGAAGAAGAAATTGTCAAGAACTTTCAATCTTTCTGTGAAATTATTATTGAAGGATCTCTTCTTCTGTCATCTCATGACCGTAAACACTTGGCATTTGATGTTCTGTTACTTCTTTTCCCAAGGTTGCCTGCATCTTTTGTCTCAATCGTTCTGTCATACAAACTTGTCCAGTGCCTGATGGATATACTTTCCACAAAGGATTCATGGCTGTATAAAGCTGCACAATATTTCCTTAAAGAATTAATCGATTGGGTTAGGAATGATGATGTCAGAAGAGTTTCTGTAATTGTTGCTTTACAAAAACACAGTAATGGCAAATTTGATGCCATGACACGAACAAAAACAGTTAAAGATTTGATGTCAGAGTTCAAAACAGAGTCAGGTTGCATGCTATTCATCCAGAACCTAATGAACATGTTTGTGGATGAAGGTAATGCATCAGATGAACCTTCGGATCAGAGTCAAACTACAGATGACAATTCAGAAATAGGTTCAAACGGTGAGAAGGATTCAATGGGGACAATGGGAACTCCTGATTTCTTGAAAAGTTGGGTTATAGAATCCCTCCCCAGTATTTTGAAACATTTGAAGCTGGATGTTGAAGCAAAATTTCGAGTGCAAAAAGAAATTTTGAAGTTTCTAGCTGTTCAGGGTTTGTTCTCTGCATCTCTTGGCACCGAAGTGACATCTTTTGAGTTACAGGAGAAATTTAGGTGGCCTAAAGCAGCCACCTCAAGTGCTCTTTGCAGAATGTGTATCGAGCAGATCCAATTATTGCTGGCAAATGCTCAAAAGGTTGAGGGGTCACATTCTTTGGCAAATGGACCCGAGGCAAGTGACCTTGGCTCCTACTTCATGCGGTTTCTTAGCACATTACGTAACATTCCTTCAGTTTCTCTCTTTCGATCTTTGAGTGATGAAGATGAAAAGGCATTTAAGAAATTGCAAGAAATGGAAACTAAGCTTTCTAGAGAGGTAGTTTAATTATCCCCTTTTATGCAGATTAAACTGTTCATGCTTTTGATTGCAGTTGTCCTATTTATGTTCTATGTTGTGGAGCATGGTGATTTCTGGAATACTGAATCAATTAACTCTAATACCTCACATGTTCCAAATGAAATAACTGGCCTATTTAAATACAGATGTTTTCAAATTTTGCATCTTTAGATTGTAGTTATTTTGAAACTGATATCCAGCATTTTGCTGCTTTTAATTCTGGTAGGAAAGAAACTGTGGGCTCAGCACCGATGCAATTAAATTGCATGCACTGAGGTACTTGCTCATCCAGTTGCTGCTACAGGTGCTCCTTCGACCAGAGGAATTCTCTGAAGCTACCTCTGAACTTATCATGTGTTGTAAAAAGGCTTTTGCAGTTTCTGATCTTCTTGACTCCTCTGGTGAAGATGACTTAGATGGTGATGTTACACCAAACTTAATGGATGTCCTGGTGGATACTTTGCTTTCATTGCTGCCGCAGTCATCAGCTCCTATGCGGTCTTCTATGGAGCAGGTTTGTTTATTAATATCAATTGTTGATGTTTACTTTTTGATCTTTTTAATTGGTTCTTTAAACTATACATGTAACATTAATATGTCCTCTCTATACTCCCAAATTTGTGTCTGCTCTTACTATTTCTTTTTTAAATTTTGTGAAATCATGCTGGTCTAATAATTTATGATTAGGTCTCGGTTTCTGATATTTTGTTTAGGACATTAAGAGCATGTTTGGTATGGTTTTTTTATTTACCCAAAAGAGCTTTTTTAATGTTAGAAGCTATTTTAAGGTTTTTTTATTTTTTTATTTTTTTATTTTTTTATTTTTTATTGTTTGGAAAAACTCAAGGAGTGCTTTTTCAACATTCAAAAAGCTCTTTTTGTGCTTTTTTAAAACATATGAATTGTCTCAACTATCCTTTATAAATTTTGGAAATTCCACTAAATACCTCTTTCATTATAAATACATTGTCAACACCCTTTTTGTAATTTATACAACCAAAAGCTCTTTTAAAAATATATTGCCAAACAATTTATTGAATTAAAGTGCTTTTTAAATTGAATAGCAAACAACGTACAACTTTTATAAAAAGTTCTACTCAATAAAAGCTCTATTAGTAAATGATCTACTCAAAAAGCTCTACTTGAAAAACCATACCAAACACACCCTTAATCAGTATATCAGCTGCTTTACCAGCACTTTTATGCCATGTCACTTTTTGATTGCTACATATTCAAGTAAGACATGAAAAGTTGATTATAGGTGACTAAGAAAAAATTGCATGAATATGTTATGACTTTGAAGATTTTTGTGCTCATCTAACAAAAGTATCTCATCTTGTTATGGATTTCTGGTGCAAACTCAGCATGTTTTATTTGCCATCTGTTTTTTTTTTTAGGTTTTCAAATATTTCTGTGAGGATGTCACGGACGACGGATTGATGCGGATGTTGCGCGTTATTAAGAAAGATTTGAAACCAGCCAGACATCACAATGCAGAAAGTGAAGATGATGACGATGATGATGATGGAGATTTATTTGGTATTGAGGAAGAAGAGGAAGTTGATGAGAATGAGACTGGTGAAACAGGGGAGAGTGATGATGAGCAAACAGATGACTCTGAGGCAGTGGGTGGAGTTGAAGAAGCCGGTAAAGAACTTCCTGAAGATTCTGATGATTCGGATGGTGGAATGGATGACGATGCAATGTTCAGAATGGATACTTATCTTGCCCAGATATTCAAAGAGAAAAAGAATCAGGCTGGAAGTGAAACTGCTCAATCCCAACTTGTTCTGTTCAAACTTCGTGTTCTTTCATTTCTGGAAATTTACCTGCATGAAAATCCAGGCAAGTACATGCCACTTTAAGTTATGACTTAAGATTATCTGTTTTAGTTTTTAGACTTGAACATGGTTTATTTTTCCACAATACAATGCTTTTTGGGAATGATATTGGGCTTTATTTTAGATTTTTTGATTGTGTCCTTTATTTTGGATCTATGAGGAAGGATGATATAGCAATAAACAGCGACTGTTGTCACTATAATTGGCTATTGGAATTGATATTCTTTTTGTGCAGCTAGGTTAGCTTACCAACCTTTTTTACCAACAGTGTTTTGATGGAATCAACCCAGCTTCATGTCTTTGTTTTATGAATAGTCTGTTTATATTTTATTTGGTAATTTAGAAAAGGATTGACTCTTGACAATCTGCTATATTCATTTGAAGAGTAGCTTTTTCCAAATTGGTTCCTGTATCCTGATCTTTGCCTGTGCGTTATGATTGTCTTCTTTACACAGGTAAGCCCCAAGTTCTTATGGTGTACACAAACTTGGCTCGTGCACTTGTTAACCCAAATACCGTGGAAGGCAGTGAACAGCTTGGACAACGTATATGGGGAATTCTGCAGAAAAAAATATTCAAAGCGAAAGAGTTTCCAAAGAATGAAACTGTGCAACTAACCACTCTTGCATCGTTGTTGGAGAAAAGCTTAAAATGGGCATCAAAACCATTCAAGAGAAAGAAATCTGCTGCTAATCCATCAAAGAAGAAGCAGTCTGCCTCCTTGAAGCGACACAAAATGATTAATTCACTTGCTCAAAATTCAACCTTTTGGATTCTGAAGATCATTAATACAAAAAAACTTACCGAGTCTGAACTGCAGAGGGTTCATGATATCTTCCAGGGTGTGTTGGTTGGGTATTTTGATAGTAAAAAGTCTCAAATAAAATCTGAATTTTTGAAAGAAATATTTCGTCGAAGGCCATCGATAGGATATCATCTCTTTGGCTTCCTTTTGGAAAAATGTAGAGGTGCAAAATCAGTGTTTCGTCGAGTTGAATCACTTGATCTGGTGATGGAGATATTGAAGTCATTGGTCCCTTTTATCTCTAGTAAAGGCAGCCTTGTTACATCAACGAGAAATTTGAAGGCTCATCTTCGAAATCTGAGTCTTCTAATAAAGGAATTGGTGTCAAATATGCCAGAGAAGCAGTCAAGGCGGGCTGAAGTGCGTAAGTTTTGTGGCAAGATCTTCCATATGGTATCAACTCTCAAACTGACCAAGTCTTTTCTTAAAGATTTGCCTGATGATGCTGATGCTGCTTGCCAATCTCAACTTGGTGAGGTGTATCTTAATTTGAAGAAGGCGTCTCAAGAGAAGTAAGAGTGAATATTTGGAAAGATATTTGCTGAAAAGTTTTGTTGAATGGATCTGAAAATCCCTAATGAATGGATCTTCTGATTCTTGGGAAACTTCTGTCGCTGCCGCCTAATGTTCAAGTCAACATTTATATTTTCCAAAAAGGTAACCGGAAAAGTTAAAGGTGTTTTGCTTGTGGCACTTCAATGTCTTCAATGATCGGACATGGCAACCGGAGAAGCTTGTAGTGTATTATCTCATAAACTCAATGTTGGTAAAATTTGTTCAAGTTTTATGGTTTTACCTATTTATTTATTTTCTTACAAATTATTGGCTCCTGAATATTCATACAAGAGATTGGATCATAGTCAGAAAATTTTGAAGGTCATGCTTATTCAAGTTACAGAGCCGCTTGTGTTTTGTAAGAGAATTTAGTTATTTATTGGGTATTGTTTTTAATATAAATTGTCGCTCTTTAATGCCTTTTATGTTGATTTGTTGAGATTAGTTAGTAGGAGTGAATTATAACCACCACAACTAACTGCTTTTAGGTGGATCATTTGGGGTTTAATGTTATCAGCACAAACAATTGCTAAATCTACCAAGGCCGACCGGCAAATTAAAGTACACAAAATGGGTCCACCACCACCACCACCACCACCATTTTGGAGCTGAACTTTGAGGTTTGAACACAAGATGATGATGGGGTGCATGAACTGTTCAAAGCCAAGTATGTTTTATGTTTTCTCATATATCCTCAGTCCACCGACCCATTAACGGCATGCCACATATAAATAATTTCAATACTGGCCACCCATCATCCCCCTTCAAATTCAGGATCTGTTGTTGGTTGCCTATTCCTTACCCTTTGGATTTCTAGTAGGACCTGCAGACCCAACTGCTCAAGGCATTAGGCAAGAATATCTTTCATCTTTTCTAAAACCACTGTTTCAATTCATTATGTTTTTTACCATTTTAAATCTCAAGCCACCTCCTCCTTTACAGATATTATTATTAGTATTCATAATTCAATCTTGTGAATCTTTACTCTTTGTTTTCTCTCATTTGCCAATATAACTTTTTAGGCCTCTTCTTTTTGTTAAGTCAGCAAAAGTAAAATAACTTGGAAGACAAGTGAAATCATGGGCTAAAAATCATGTATTAGTGTTAATTAATGTGTACAAAGTATTTCCAACCCCTCTACAACTCACTTGTCTAACAATATCACTTTTCTACTAAATATCCATCCAACTACCTCTCTCTCTCTCTAACCTAACAATTATCTTCTCTTTTGCAATTTTTTTTTCCTTGTCTTGGTCCCCCTCCTCCTCTTTACAATCCACAGCCAAGCAAATTTCAACCTTCACAAACCCAACCTGTGAATCAAAGACAAACAACAACTTCACAAACTCAGCAAAACTACTTTTACATGAAATCATCAAACATAAAAAGGGTGATATAAACTGAAACAAAAGCAAACCAATATATCTGTTTATCTATCTAACCTTGTTCAGCCCATGACCACCACACACTTTTACAACCCCTTTTCCTCCTCCTCCTCCTCCTCCTCTTCTAGGGAAGCTTTTCAAGAATCCTTCATTCTTCAGCTCTCATGCTTTTTCTATGACCTTGCATCGTCAGCATCCGATTCACTACCTGATGAACTCCCCGAATCCGAATCTGCAAACAACAATATCACACAATTAAGCATTTCCCCCCCAACACATTTTCCATCCCCCACCCCAAAAGATTAAATTTGGGTATTACCACTCGATGATGACGAATCGCTGCTTGAACTACTGGAGCTGCTAGAACTACTGCTGGCATTGTTATTGTTATGGCCAGTGTCCTTCTCAATCTCCACAGGCGGAAAACTGCTCATCGGCATCTCATCACCGATATCCACATCTTCGTCCCCTGCGTCCCCTTTCTTCACCTTCTTGGTCTCCATTGCCACTTCGATTTTCTCAACAACAGGTGCCTCCTGTAACACACAATACACATTCCCACTTAACCCACAAGATCGGCGATCGCAAGTTATAAAGAAAATGAATCACAACACAACCAAACATCAATTTCACTTACCCTATGAGATTCGGTGTTAGCCACATGGTTGTTACCCATCAAAGCTTGCCTTTTTATCTTGCTAACCATCTTCTTGTAATTTGTCACAAACCGATCAAGCTCCCACAGGGTCTCTGTATCAAGAGCCTCGATATCAAGCTCGATTTCATCCTCGTCCTGCCGTAGATTCCCATTCCTCTTCCTCAATATATGAACCACTTGCTCCATCTTCTCCTGTGGCAAACTCTGCAACCCAATTCCCAACTTGTGTTTCTCTTCCATACTCATCTCCCTCTTGTTGGGATCCTTTGCTTTCGGCTTGGGCTGCTTCACTGGCTTGGCCGCTGGAGGAACCCTCACAGGCGATGGCGTTCTCACCGGCAACTGTGAGGTCGAAACTGGAGGGTTAGGGTTAGGGTTAGGCACAGCAGGAGGAACTCGCATTGGCTCGGATTTCGCCACAATTGGCTGTCTAGGATGTTCCCTCTCCTTAGGCTCTCGATGATGATTCCAAGAATTGGCTTGCAGATCCTCGTCGCAAACCTGTTCTTGAATCTCTTCCTGACCCAATTTCTCATTCAGAGGGCGAAACAATTCCTCAAATCTGATAAGAAGCTGCTCCCCAATAACGTAGACATCGTGGCCTTTGGGATTGTAAGTCATGGCGTTCTTGAAGGTCAACCTAACATCAGCAGCGAAATCCGCAGGCGAATCGTACAGATTTTTGTTCAAATTGGACTTAACAGTGCCTAGATCCATAGGATTCTTGATAATATCGTTATAATCGTGCAAACCCATACCAACAACATCGACAGGTGAATTGAAGAGATACCCATATTTGTGTTTCATCAATTTGGTCAAGATTTGCACACAAATCTTCAACATCTTCCCGTTATCATGATTCAATCTCTTCAAATCTTGACTCAAATTCGACGAAAAGGGACGTTTGTTGCCGGAAATCTTGTTATTGGCCGCCGAAGATGATTTCTTGGAACCGGATCTGAATTGGGGAGACTCGACTCGGTTCTTGAACTGCCGAATCTGTTCAAGCTCCACAACCAACCGGTTCTTGAGCTCAATCAGCTCTTTCTTCGAATAAGATGCGACATTGAAACTTATGTAATTACCAAAAAGGACATGGTGGTTGTTGCCGTTGAGATCGTTGGGCCTTCTGTTGATCGACGACGCGTCATCCGATGCCGCCGATTGCGTCACGGCCGGCGATTCGTCTATCTGACAGCCGTTGATTTCCGACGCCTGACGAAATTGTCTCTTCTTAGGATTTGGTACTTTGCCCATGAATTTCGGACCACCACCGCCACCGCCGCCGCCTTTCGGTTGCGTCGGCCAGTTGCCTTCGCTTCGGTTGGCTAACACCGCCGATGCCATCCACCACCAATCCCGCCTAAATCTGCCAACTCAGCCGGCCAAGAAACCATCAATCAACCCAACCGTGCACGCCACGCGCCACCACAACAACAAAGAGGAAAAGCAATACAAAAATATTGGTCGAATCGTCGAAGTCTAGGGTTTGGGATTTTCCCCTAATCAGAGCGAGTAAGAAGAGAAGCCTAGGTCTCTTCTTAAAGGCGATGAGATCTGCCCGTGATAATCTCGGGAAGAATCTGGACCCTTCGTTTGGTTTCTTTTGTTCATCTAACGGCTCAGATTGTTTTGGCTTTGCCCGAGATTCTGACCAGCTGATCTGTCATGGACGGTGCAGATGTGGAGATTCAGTTACGTGTCACGTCGTGGTGTGTCGGATTGATTTTTGAATGTGGATCTTAATTTGGGATGAATTTGTGATGCATGTGAGCTGAATTTAGGGTTTTGGTGTAAAGGAATATGGGGCCCAGTGATGATGACGTGGACAGAGAGAGAAGGCCAACTGGGTGGACCGGCGTGAGCGACAAGCTAACGCGCATGTGGAAGCTGATGGACGCTGAATACCGTGTCAATTCATTCAAAGTGATGGGGCATTTTAGTAATTCCAGTTTTAAAAATGATTGTAGGTGCCATTTATCAAGGGTTACTTCAGTAATTCTAGAGAAACTTTCCAAGTGTTTTTTTTTCCACATCAAATTACTAAATCACCCTTGTCCTATAAAATATATAGTTGGTAATTACTCAATTGGATTATCATTCCATTTTTTCAGATAAGAATCTTAATAATTTCCTTTAAAAAAAAAAAAGAAAAAAGAATCTTAATAATTATATAATTTAATCTAGATTATTTAACAGGTTCAAACACAAATAGAAATGTAAACGGCGTTGAATTTAAAATATGGTCACATTTTCTAAGAATAAAAATATGGTCACATTTTCTAAGAATAAAAATATGGTCATTAGACTCATTACTTGTTGGTTGGTTGAAATATAAATAATGTCTTTTCCCTTCACTTTTTTAGTTTTTTTTCCTTGTATGAATAAATCAATAACATTACTTAAAAAAAATGTCTTTTTTACCAAAATTATGAATTTATAATTCAATCTCTCATTATATATATATATATATATATATATATATGAAATTAAAATAGAAATTAAAATTATTAGACATAGACAAAAGAAGGTTGATTACTTTTATATTTGCATCATTGAAATGTTGAGTTCGAGTCACGAATTATATATTTCTCAATTAAACCTAGAATTAATTGTAATAATTTTTTTAAAAAAAATTATAAGGCATAACTGCTTTATGTAGTCTTCTTAAAATTTGAGAATTTAGAATCAAAACATTATATTAACTTCATAGTTTTTAGTTTAAATTTTTATTTTAATAATCAACCACAAATTTGTTAAATTTAGTTATATAATTGATGCGATGTCATGTCATTTATCGTGTATCTATATAAAAAATTTTCTATTGTCAGTTCGTCCTGATATAAAATATATCAAGACGAAGAATGTGGACCATTATATTTACATACTTTGACTCAAAGTGTATGCACTTGTCAAAATTTCTCTATAATCTATGGTCCACATTCTTTATCCTGATATATTTTATGTCATGACGAACGGACAATAGAAAGACTGTATATATATATATATATATACAGTGGCGGATGTACAGGAGGGTTGCCCAGGCTATAGCTCGGGCAACCCTCCTGTACATAGCCTCGGGCAACCTTCTTGAAAAAAAAAATATTTATAAAAATATTTATATTATATATATATATATATAAATATGTATAAAGGGATAATTACATACAGTACCCTTAAGTTTTTATAATATTATAAACATATAATATTTTTGTCTAAATTTAATATAATATAAATATTTTATTATTCAAAGTAAGTTTTAAAAATACAAATAATATTATAGCTTCTAACATCATAGAATTAAACCATGTTTCAACTTTAAATAATTTTTTTCTTTAATTACAAGTTTAAATAATTGTTTATATATAAATTTTACAATGTATTTCATATTTTTAAGTGGTCCATTATTGAATTGCTGTTATCTTATTATTAAAAATTTTTTTTTTTTAAAATACTTTCATAAAAAATTATATAAAAAGTTTGTCATTCTTAATCAATGACTCATATGTATTGCACAAACTTTATTATATCAATATCCATTGATGAAGAAAATCAAAAAAGTTTTCTCCATAGTGCACACCGAATTTATTAAATTTAGGACGAGAACTTGTGAACCATTAATTAAACATTATAATATATCGACTAAACAAAAGTAGATAAATCCAACTATTGATAGGTAAAAAACTAACTTATAATGTTAGTATGTATTGAGAAAAAAAAATACTATCTATATATATATATATATATAATTTAGCCCGAACGATAAATAATTCATGGATTTGCCCCTGTATGTATGCATATATATGTACACACACACACACACACACACATATATATATATATATATATAGTTTTTCTCTTTTTAGGACAAACTGATTTTATATATGCATATATATGTACACACACACACACACACACACATATATATATATATATATATAGTTTTTCTCTTTTTAGGACAAACTGATTTTATTTATATCAGTTACACAACTATCAACCATTAGATTCACATACTTAAACTTAGTCAAAGTCTTTTTAAACTTAATCAATGATTCATAAGTCTCGTCATAATCTTAAAAGTTCAGTTCGGTCATGAAGAGAGAATATATATATAACATGATATTACTACCGTCTAATTGTTAGGAATTAAACCGATGAACGCGGAAGCCAATGCCTAATATTGACCACATAACAATTAACGTCTACTAGCAGAAAAATAAAATGAGAGAACATAAATCAATCACACATGAACACAAGATATACGTAGAAACCCTAAATTAGGGAAAAAACCACGGACCGTTAGGATGACAGAGAAAAGATCCAATATGTAGTAAATTTGTACAACTACGCACTCTCAGGATTCTCTCCTTAGCCCCAAACCTTAAACAACCACGCCTTACCGAACCCCTAAGCTCACAACCGAGCTTACATTATAGCTCTCAGCTCACAATGCTCATTGGTCCTCTTCGAGTGCACCCCCGAATATCCCATAGGTCTCTCATGAATATCACCCATATATCTCCTTCTTGATCCACAGATATTCCAAAGGGTCCAACCCCCCCTATTTATACTAGAGTACTAGGAAAGTTTAAATCCTACAAGGAAACACTTTTCTTCATGCACAAGACTTCCTATTCCACGCAAAGTTTTTTTCCTTTACGCATAAGATTTTTCTGTTTTCCTTTAAGCACAAAAACTTCTAGAAGAAAACCTTTCCTTTTTCTGCACACTTTTCCTAATCTGTGCAAAATACATCGTCACTACGGTCTGGGTGGCGATTAGCGCTACACCGCGGAATATCTCTAGAAACAACCGCTCAGAATACCGCGGTCTGCGTCTCTTGCCTATGCTGCGGTCTGCACCGCCTTGATCTCACTAGAATTGACCACGGTCCACACTATGGTTCCTTCCGGAATTCGACTCTTCATGACATGACCCGCCTCGACTCCACTCTTGAGTATGAGGGAGGTCTTGTGATGTGCTCATAACTCTATCTGATTTACAGGATTTTCTACTGAAATGTTATAGAAAACACTTGCTTATACAAAGAAATTTAATAGAATACAAAACTGCATAACTACTAGTGTTTTATTACATATTTTTGTGCATTACAAAAAAAAAAAAAAAAAAAGCTGCGCGGAAATAACCAACCAATCCAACCATGCAAATTGCCATACATCTCAAAAATATAAACAGCATATGGGATAATCAAAAATGCATGATTCTTCTACTTCATGATCATCGAGTGGCCCACCTCAAAAATGAAGGATGCGCACAAACTAAGTAGTTTCTTGGAGAAAAAAATGTTTTGAAAGTAAAAGGGCGAGGGCTAACGTCCAATGAGTGAATGAAAACTTTTAAAAACATGCGAGTTTTCTTCTAAACAACTTTTCTAAATAATTCATCTAATAATACATACTACATATCACTGTATCATGCCAAATGATTTCATAAACATAATAAAATTAAGTAGTAAAGCTGATATATCCACAATTGCATTTGATAAACTTGTATACATCTCTTTCTAATCAAATACAGTATAATTATAAAATCTCAATCTGCACAAAATTAGTACCCATGGGAAATCTTCCATTCGTATGTCGAATTACTTTAAACATACGTAGAGCTGGGGATAATATCTGTTATACACTTGCAGAGCAACTCATTTGACATACACATGTGTAGAACGGCCCCAAAAACCAACAATAACAATAACTGGGAAATGGTATAGGTATTGTGCTTTTATAAAATCAATCATAATCTCTTCTCAACATATGATAAAAATAATATATTTAAATATTTCTAATTTACTAATCATAAGCTCATAAACATACTTTCAATTCTCTATATCACAATAAATCATCAAAGAAATCAAACACTTAAAATGATTTCTAGGCAAACAATTTTAAGCACAATAGACATACTATCATCACTTCTTTTAATTCACTGTGTCATCACAATAAGCAATCCAAATCAATTAAACAATTCACTAGGTCAGTAAGCAATCAAAACCAACTAAACAACTAAATGATTTCCAACTACCAATTCAAACACAAAACTAGAAAACATTTGAGTTAAGGATAAAACCATAAACTTTTTCACTCACAACTTAGATTTTCAAGCTTAATTCGGACCCAGTATGTTGTGTTCCTCTGCTTCCTCTTCTTCCCTTAACAATTGCACAAAAACCCAATTAAAGTCTGTGGAATCAAAGAAGAAATCAATTGAAAATATGAAATTATCACATAAAAACTCCATTGACTTCTTTTCCTCTTTCTTCTTTCTCTTTCCCTTTTTCTTCTGTTGGACTCTACTTCTTTCTAGCTCTAATCTCTTTGTTATTCTTTTTTTTTTTTTTTTTCTTCTTTTTTTGATCTTATCTCTTGCCTAAGATATCACACAATTGCTTTTACTGTCAAAAAAGACAGCTTCATGGCCTTCAAACAAAGGCAGGGGAACTGCCTCAAATTTTCCTAACAATTCTCCCACATGGTGAGAATTTTCAAGACCTTTGTCCACAACCATGACTCTCTACATTGGGAATCATCATACCCCCACCACAAGGTATAATCAAGGAGGAACAGGCCATCCTAAGATTTCTTCTTGAACATGTCGAAATAACAAGTTGAAATTGTAGTGTAACTCCTCACGCTGGATTTTCCAAGGAGTTTATCAACCATCGACATCCTTATCCATCACACACCTTGTATCACCTTGTATGACTAATGCCCATGTGCAAAACTTGTGGACATACTAGCAGCAACATATGTTCTCCATGACATTGGAGAAACCTACCAAAAGGATAAACGTATCATTGCATCACCTAACCCGGTGAAAGATTTATGGATAGCAACACTTAGAGTGCTTTGTTGGATCAGTCCCACAACACACCAGAGTCTAATGGGCTTCATGAGGGTTTTTTTTTTTTTTTTTATTCATCACCTTGTGTAACCCATATCGGATATCCATGATTTGTACTTGTCACCATAAGCCAAAATTCTCCTCCATCACTATTCTTCCTCCATCAAACCCCACTGAGTTTGAAACTGCTTTAAAGACGTATCTCATTTGCTAAACCCATACTAGGCAACCATGAATCATCATCCTAATACCACCATGTCCTCCATACGATATCCCATTAAAACTTGATATTGCCATCACAAGCAAAAAAAAAAGATGAGATAAAATAAACTAATCACACATGAACACAAGATATACATAGAAATCCTATAAATTTGTACAACCACACACTCTCAGGATTCTCTCTAATCACAAACCCCAAACAATCGAGCCATATCGAGATTACATCCTAGCTCTCAACTCACAACGCTCATTGGGTCATCCTCGAGTGCACCCCCAATATCCCATAGGTCTCCCATGAATATCACCCACATATCTTTCTCTTGATCCTCATATATTCCAAGGGGGATCCCCCTAAATCCATCCACTATTTGATGTTACATGTGTTTCTTTTTACCCCACACTCAATAAATAAATATTACATATATTTATGCTAGAGTACTAGGAAAGTTTGAACTCTACAAGGAAACACTTTTCTTCATGCACAAGACTTCCTATTCCACACAAAGTCATTTTCCTTTATGTATAAGACTTTCCTATTCCACACAAAGACAAACTCTTTTTTCCTTTAAGCACATGAATTTTCAAAAGAAAACCTTTCCTTTTTCCCACGCACCTTTCTTGATTTGTACAAAATACGTTGTCACTATGGTCTAGGTTGCGGTTGGTCACCCACACCCTACACCACAGAATGTCTCTGGAAACAACGGCTAAGAATAACACGATTTGCATCTCTTGCCTATGCCGTGGTCTGCAACGCGTTGATCTCATTGGAATTGACTACAGTCTGTACCATTATCTATGCATTGTGCTTGCGCCACAATCCACGCCGCGGTCCCTTCCGAAATCCAATTCTTAAGTTCTTCTTCGGTCTTCAAGTCTCCTTCAAACACGATCTCAAACTTTCAAACATTTCTCACGTCTCTAGGAAGTTTCTTCTTTCATATCAGTTCAGTCATGTTTGGCTAACATTAGGTAACTTGGAAATACAAGCTAAAACCTAACACTAATGTGGTTTGGGGATAAAAATGTTTATTCAACCTTGTAATGTTTCATATTTAAGTCATCACCAATGTATGTGGTATTAAAAAAAAAAAAAAAACCATGACATTGTTTTTATTTTTAAATAATAACATGACATTGTTTATTATGACATTGTTTATTAGAGTTAAAAAAAAATAATAATAAAATTTGATACATTAATTAGAGTAAATTGATAGCTAATAATTTAAGTTTTTAAAAATCAATACTTTTAAAAATAACTAGAGTAAATGTGGCTTGGTCGTAAATGACACTCATTCACAAATTCAAGTCGTCCCATGACCCATCGTAAATTTAAAATAAAAAATAAAAAAACATCTATCATTTTAAAAATCATTGTAGTTTTCCCAAGACATCATATTAATTAAAATCAAATCGATTCAAATTTTTACATGAATACATCTTCTCCTCCTACTGAAACCCTAAATTATCATGATATTAAAAATAAAAATAAAAATAAAAAGAAACCCTCTTAATGTATTAAATATTTCTTGTAAAAAAAAAAAAACATGTATCCGTAATTCATGTGTAATCTGTATGAAATAAAAGGATATATGGGCTGTGGTCCTAAATCAATATATATATATATATATATAGTTCTTTTCTCCTCAGTGCGTCCTGTTATAACTTTATCAGTGCGTTGCATGTGGACCATAAATTATGAAGAAGTTTTGACAAGTATATACAATTTAAGTCAAAGCATGCAAATCTAATGGTCCACATCCAACGTACTGATAGAGTTATATCAGGATGCACTTACTTGAAAATTTTCATATATATATATATATATATATATATATGTGTGTGTGTGTGTGTGTGTATATATATTGTTAAGATGAGGACAAGAATTTGGCCATATTGGCCATTTTTCCCCTTAAAATCAAATAAACGTTAAAAACACCTATTCTGTTACATTTTCCATCCATTAAATGGATTTTATGCCCTTTGACCGTTAAACTTGAAGTAAATTACCGTTTTATCCTTCAGTTGACTACATATAATTACTAATTAACCCTCAAAATATTAATTAAATAAAAAATATATTTAAAAAAACAGAAAACAAAAAAAATAAAATAAAAAAACAATTGAAAAAAAAAAAGATGGCCACCATTCATCTCTAACATGGATGATGGAGATATCTCTTTTTATTTTTATTTAATTTTAAAAATAAAATTTAAAAATTTAAAAATTTAAAAACAAATTTGTTTTTATCTCTTTATAAAAAAAATTCAAAAACATTAAAAATAAAAAAGAATTTAAAAAAATAAGATCATCATCATCGTGAATTCGTGATCATCATATCAATTTTCTTAAAATTAAAAAAGAATTAAACAATAAATAAATAATAATAAAAATAATCTTATTGTTAAATTAAAAATCTATGTATATATATTATTGGTTAAATAAATATTAAGAAAAATAATCTTATTGTTTTAAAAAAATCAATTCAAACCCAGAGTACACTCACACGTCGCTAGTCCAAAGAGCCAAAGACTCTATGGATGGATTTTCATCATCAGACCTCGACCCTACTCTGGTCCAAGCAATTTATATACACAATTCATGTAATTTTTTTTCTTCCATATTCATTAGTGATTTTTTGCTGTATGCCTTCTATGATGTCTGGTGTGTTTGTATCACTCTTGCTGATATCGATTAAGATTGCTATCGAATTCGTTTTTAACAAAAAATGTTTAAACCTAGATTTAATTTTTTCTCAAACACAATTGACATACATGGAACATCAACCCAACCCACACATACACATACAGAAATATAATTAAAGAATACATATTGTATGGTGATCTTCATGTTTTTCTCTAATTCATCATCATCATCCAACACCAAACCAAACCAAACTGACCAACCCACCACCACCACCACCACCACTGGAAACCAAACCGACCCACCACCAGCCAAACACACAATCCAACCTAAAACCTAAATTGACCGCCACCCTAAATCAAAGCAACCCAGAAGCCTCCCTGAAATCCCTACCAAATCCATTTAGAAATCGACACCAAATCCCACCCAAAAACCGCCAATGAAACCACCCACCAAAAACCGCCATAAACTCGTCACCAATCCCAACCAAAAATTTTCCAGAAACTGGCAGCACCCAGAGATTGATCGAAGAAGAGAGAGATCGGTGTGATGAGATTGAGAGAGAGAAATGAGATTAGAGTGGCTAGGATGAAAGAGAGAGAGAGAGAGAGAGAGAGAGAGAGAGAGAGAGAGCAGAAGTTGAACTGTTGAAGAAGAAGAAAATAGGGTTGGTGATGGTGAGAAGTCGTCGACAACCAAGAGAAAAAGAAATGTTCGGGATTGGACAGAGAGAGTTTGAGACTGATCTCTCACTCTTTTTTTTATTTTTTTCAATGTTTTGTTTTGTTTTGTTTTTTTTTTTAGTTTTATTTTTAATTACTGACCCACAAGTTAAATGTCGTTAATGCCCTTTTAATTTAATAGTTAACATCCAAAATGGACGGTAAAGGTGACATAAGGGGTTTTTTTTTTTTGGGATATTATTATTTTCCCTCCTAAGGTATACCTTATTGTTAAGACGAGGACAGAGTTTGGGCTTAAGCTTATTGGCTCTTCTTCCCCCTGAAATCAAACTTTTGGTAACTGACCCCTTTTTGGCACCTTTTTCACCTAAAAAAGTTGACTTTGACAATATTCAAAGTAGAAAAAGATGATAATACCCCCAATGGCCTCTAACGCCTATGAAACACCTGTAAACAATGTCCAACACGTGATTGTTATTAATTAAATTACAAAAGTGCCCTTTGAATCAGTTTTTTGAGGCAAACCAACAAAATTATAGCAGTGCCCTCTGAATCAAACTGTTAGGGACACCAAGGGCTATATGTGGCCTTATATATACCTGCTATATTCATCAATCAACAACTATATTCATCAATTGTTATATTCAAACACATTCACTTACATATCAACCTACTTCAGCCCCTACTAATATTTTCATTCATCTATTTCATCATCAAAACACACATTCAAACCCATTTCATCACCTGCCAATATTTTTTCATAAATTTCATCACCCAAACACACATTCAAATTTTATTTCATCTATTCCATCACCAAAAACACATTCAAACACTTCTAATCGTAATCACCCACATTCAACCATGGAAGGAAGTTCAAATACATGGAATATGGGAAGCAACATCAGTGGTGGAGTGCTAATATTCAAAAACAAAACATTCAGATGTGGTAAGAAGGCCGGTTTAAAAATCTCAGAGTCATTTGATAATCCAGAGAAATTGTATTATTTTTGTGAAAAAAGGCAATGCAAATTTTTTTCATGGTGGGAGCCAGATGCAACAAAATTGTTGGGAAGTATGCAAGGTAGTGAAGAACTAAATAGGGCTGGAATTGATGAAAAATTGAAATTGCTAGATGCAAAGATGCAAAAACTGGAATCAAGTATAATTGGAATAATGCACAATCAGATGCCAAGTATAAAAAGTCTAAGTGGGTTAAAGAAGATGATGTGGCTTAATATGTTACTGTTGGTTTGTTTGTTTGTTTTTTTTTTCTTTTTTGTTAGTTTTATGAACATGTAATGCAGTTGTGGTATGTAATGCAATGCAGTTGATGAATATCAGTTATTAATATCATGACAATCATTATCAAATCATAGACATACTACGACATGGAATTCTTAATAAATATGATAAGTACTAATAAAAGCACTAAGAGCACTAAGAGTTCAGTGGTACCAAATTCCACCTAAAGTTGACAATATCGGCCTTACATTGCAAATGTAAAAGGTAAGCAATGCAAATGCTATGCGACAAAAAATGTTGTTAGAAGCTAAGCATTATAGTGCTAAGCATTGCAAATGGTTCACAGGGCAATATAAACAAAAAAAGCTAAGCATTGCAAATGCTTCACAAAAAATAGTACCTTAAAAGTTCAACTACATAACCTATTAAAAGTTCAAATACTTAAACAACTAAATCAGTCCAACTGGGTCACTTGAGAGATTGGTTAAGTCTGAATCTGTGTGGTAGGCTGTGAAGACTTGACACCAACATGTTTTGTTGAAGCCCTCTGCCTCTGTACTTGTAATAAAACAAAAATTAATTTCAAAGAACACATTAAGAAAGAAGGAAATGAAATTGAAAGATAAGGAAGCAGAAAGCATCACCTTTTTGGAAGGGTTTGAAAATGATGCAGTATCTTTGTCTTCAGTCACAGTAGGTTGTTTCTTTGAAGCCTTTGTAGAAGAAAGGAATAGCAAAATTATAAATAACACCAACTCAATTAAATTCAAAACAAAACAAAACAAATCAAAAAATTAATAATTGATTGCCTTAGTTTCTTCAAGGTTGCCTTCAGTTTACAAGTCCTTATGCCTATTTAGTTTACACTTTCCACAGACAACACCACCACTCCTAGCAGCTTTAGGTTTCTCAGTTGATTCCCTTTTCCTGACCAGTTTTAGCCCTCTTGGTTTTCTTTCAGGGGTGGTGGTTGAATAGGTGCTCCTACCTGATCACCCCATACACACAAATCTAGAATGGCATGGATCATATAGTTATAAGTTCTAAGTTCTAAGATAAATAGCCTTGGACAATGCAGGGTCAATAAAATCTTCTAAGTTGTTCTGATTACCAGTAACACCAAAATGGTGTCTAATACCAGCTGATGCGTGACAGCATGACACCCTACTAACCTGCCAGTCCACAATCACATGTTTTATCATTCAAGTTGGCAGTGTATGCCCTATTCAAACCCAACATCTCATACTTCCCTTGACCTGAATGCAAAGTTCGAAGAACTCTACACTCCACATTATTTTCCTTAATCTTCTTATTCACTGTTGGTGGTATGCCATTACCCCATTTGCTGCACTCCTCTTTTCTGAGTTGAAACCTAATCATCACCATTCTTTTTATGTACTCCATCAAGCCTAAATAATTCCTAGACCTACAATCTTTAAGCATGCTATTGAAAGCTTCTGTCATATTGTTAGTCACATGGTCACATTTGATTGAGTGGTCAAATGCATGTCTTGACCAATGACAAGGTTCAATGGAAGCTAAATAAGCCATAGCTTCAAGGTTTATAATTCTTATGTCTTGTAAACACTTCTTACACTCATGCTTGTCACAGGTTTTATTAGCTTTCCAGAAGAGCTTCCTAATCTTTTGTCCACTTTATTATTTACTGAAATTGACATAAATATGCCTTGCATAGAACTTGTGTCAAACAAGAAGCAATGAAATTAATATATGAATTTTTGTAAAAAATAATATAATTACAGCAAGTTATTCAAATTAATTCCTTAAGCCCCAATTACACCCTTCTGGCTATCACTCATGAACCAGATAGATCTATCTTCTGGGTATTTCAAGAAACAACGCAGCTACCGTAAAAACCGGCACCAACTTAGTAATGTTTCACCTTCACAAATGCAGTAAGCTAGAGGGTACAATCCAAAGTTTGCATCTAAAGCAACAGTTGAAAGAAGAAATCCTCCATAAGGCCCTTTCAAATGGCATCCATCAAGGCCAATGAAAGGCTTGCAACCCTCTAGAAATCCCATCGTTTGAGCTTCAAAACAGACAAAAAACCTTTGGAAGATGGTGCTGTCTGTCTGAAGACGAATATAGGCAACTAAACCAGGGTTGCATTGTTGCACCATCACTGCATACCCCCTTAAATGGGAAAAACACTCTGTATGCTCTTTAACCAGCACCTCCAAGGCCCTCCTTTTTGCCTTGTATAACCTTTGAGAATCAACCGTGACATTCAATTGATCTCTCAACAGATCAGAGATCACCCCACAATGAATTCTAGGATTGTTCTTGACAAGAATCTCAAACTTACTTGCAATCCACTTTGCCCTAGCCTCTTGACTTTTATAAATTCGATGACAGGTATGGTTATTGTTGTAAGTCTTCACTTACATAGTTTTCTCATCACCAACATTGAAAGCATGCAGCCTCCATGGACAATTTTTAGCAAGACATGCCCAAGTGAGCCTATTCTTATCATTTTTTATCTTCTTAAAATTAAAACCCTCATGAATTGCATAATCTGTCAACAACCCCCTCAATGTATACACACTGTCATGTGTCTGCCCTACCTCTAACCTAATTGGACAACCTACAAGTTGCTTGAAAGAGTTGCTCTTCATCACTGTTTGAACTTTAGAATCACCTCTTTCATCATCAGAGTCACTAAAGAACTCATTTTCACTGTTGGATTGGTAACCTTCAAACAAATCATTAGAAATTTCACATGGCATCTCACCCACGAATTTAGGAACCTCAAGTATCATTGCTAATTCCCTCAAACCAGGAACCCCACCTATTTCATCAGTTTCAGCACCCAAATCAACACCTAAAGCCACTATATCAGTCTTTTCACCTAACCCATCTGCACCAACATGCTCATTCTCTCAAACATCATCATTATCTCCATCAAAATAAAAAATATTTTCCTCAAAACCACTAAAATCGACATCATTCAGATCTGTCATGAACCTAGGTTGTGGGTTGGGAATGTTAGAAGATGGGGCTAAATATGCAACTGGGATGTATGGCATCTTTTCTATTTCAAACATAATTTTTGTTTCTTTATGCTCACTAAAGCTCATAAACACTTCTAAAATCTCAGTATCAATAGTCACCTCCTTTTTCTTATCAGACCAAGGCAAATAAACCCACACACGATACTCATCAATAGGCACCTCATGCCTACCAGTTTCTATTTCAGCTAAAGTACGCAAGAAGACTATCATACTTATGTGCTCAGCATCACAAGTACCAAGTTCTACAACCCTAGTGTCTATAGTGACATATATTTCGAATATTTCCTCCATTTAAACATTGCCAAGCATCAGGAATAAAAATCAATCACAAAAACCCTAATTTATGTTATTCAATGTAAACAAAACCCTAATTTACTGAAAACAAAACCAAAACGACATATTCATGCAAAATTAAAAGCAATAATTAAAAATAAAATTTGATAAACCTTTCATGCAAAAAAAAAAAAAAAAACTTTTTAATCATAACATTCGATTGCAACCAAACTCTAAATTACTGAGAACACAACCAAAACAACATATTAACAAAAAAATTTAACATTGTTCATGTTTAACAACCACCAAAACATCAATTACACCATCAATTTGACATGCAGCAACACCAAACCAAAAATCCCCAAATTTCAAAACACAGAAACCCTAATTAGTAAAGTTAAACAAAAACGAACACATCAAAACACAACCATGCATCCAAATTCTCCTAGAATAAGCAAAAACAAGAAATAGATGTTTGAATATACCTTTGTAACCAAAACAACCGGTTTGCTTCTCAAATCTTCTTGCTTTCAACAACCCTTTAACACTATTGACACTATGACTAAACTAACCCTAAAGGCAACACTAAAGTCAAGAAATCAAAGTTTTCAAGAGGTTATAGGTGATTGTAGGGTTGGTTTTGGCACGAAATGAAAAACTTGAAGAACTGTCGAGGGTTTTAGTTGTTTGTCTCTGGAATTTTCTTTGGGACCACGACAGATATATATATATATTGGGAAAAGTAATCGTTTGGTAAGTGAAACAATGAGGTGGCATCACCCCCTCCACTTGTTTTTATTTTATTTAGTTATATTATTTAAATACAATTTTTAAATGACTCAAATAACCTTTTAGTTCTGCCTTCAGAAGTTAAATGATGTTAATGCCCTTTAAATTTAATAGCCAACGGAAAAGGTGTAAAAGGGGGTCAGTTACCAAAAGTTTGATTTCAGGGGTAAGAAGGGTCAATAAGCCCAAACCCTGTCCTCATCTTAACAATAGGGTATACCTCAGGGGGGAAAAATAGTAATATCCTTTTTTTTTTTTTTTTTTAACGTTTGTTTGATTTTAGGGGAAAAAACGGCCAATATGCTCAAACTTTGTCATCGTCTTAACAATAGAGTAAACCTTATGGAGTAAAATGACACATTCCTTATATATATATATATATTTTTTTTTTTTTTTGAGAAGTAAACTTTATTAAGCCAAAAGGCAGTAACAACTAAACTGGAAAATCTTCCAAATACACCTTTCCACACATGAGGGGAAAGTTTCCACCAAAAACTTATCAAAGTCAATTGACAAAGCCATTTTTGCAAGAGAATGACCTACCCCATTTGCTTTCCTAAGCATAAAAAGAACACCTGATATCCAGCCATCATGTAAACGACTAACAATATCATTACAAACCAAACCAATTTCCTCAGAATTTGGGCATCTAGAATTTATAACATTAACTACACCTGAAGCATTTGATTCAATAATAGTTGGCCTAATACCTAAGTTTGCTGCAAACTCAATCCACGTAAGATGGCAATAGCCTTTGTGAGAGCTGGTGTGTAGCACACATCAAAACATTGAGTAGTAGACCCCATAACCTGACCAAGGTGGTTCGAATAACCACGCCCACTCCTACTATATTCCTTTTGTCATCAATAGCCGCATCAGTATTAATCTTATAAGTATCAGGGGTTGGCGGACTCCACTTAACAACCCCAGAATCGACAGTATCGCACAAAACTTCACAAACAACATTAGCCTCTCAAAAATCTAAAAGAAAGTTCTTTGACCATAATAACACTGTCTCTACATCTTGACACCTCTCACCATGGACCAGCTGATTTCGTAGAAACCACACTCGCCAAAGAACAACACACAGGAGAGACATGTCTTCTTTGCTAAGAATACACAAACATGCCAAAATAAAATCTTGGAAATGCATACCTTTAGAGAAAGACAAATCCCATATAAAGCCACAAGTTGCACGGATAATCTTCAGCCTCTTACAACCCCATAACGCATGAATCACTGTTTCTAGCTCGTAAGAACAGACGGGGCACGCAACCAACACTAGGACATGTCTCCCAGCCAAGCACACTTTAGTTGGTAACTAGTGACGGCATGCCTTCCAAATGAAGACCTTTACTTTTGGGGGAATATCCATATGCCAAAGCATTCTCCACCACGAGTCTCACTTATTCAAGTTCGAAGATGTAGGAACATATGTTTCCACCATTGACAATCCCCTTTTGTACCCACTCTTAACAGAGTAATTTCCATCTACTCTGTAGTGCTAACATAAAGTATCAACAAACTGGTTAACACTTGTTGCAATTGACAGAATGGCCACCGAATCATCTACCGTAAATATTTGTTTTATTAAAGTCACATTCAATCCACTTGAATCTATCTTCAACTGGTTTACGAACTTGACTTCATCCTAATTTTTGGAGAGACAACCTTGAAAGTGCTTGGCTGAGAGATCCATGTGTTATCATAAATCCAAACCATGCTACTAGACCCAATCCTCCACCTTGAACCCACTTCAATCACACCACAATCCCAGTACAAACTTTGCCACATATTGGATGCCTTCTTATTATCCTCTGCATCCAGAACTGAACACGCGGGGAAATAACAGCATTTAACCACTCTTGCTGCTAAATATCACTTGTTTTTTTCTAGTCTCCAGATTTGTTTAGTTAGTAAAACTCTATTAAACATAATTAGGTCCCTTTACAAAGTTGTACCCATACAGCCCAGTGAAGCTTCCTCTTAGCCTCTGTGCCAGAAATGGTTACACAAACCATGAATCTCAGCTAGAAAGCCCTTTGAAAGTTGAAACAAAGTCATAAAGTAGGTAGGGATCGATTAGATCACTACCTTAATAAGAATTTCCTTGCCCCCAGTAGAGAGTAGTTTGCCTTGCCACCCTTTAATTTTGTTCCAAACCCGTTCCTTCAAGTCTCTGAACAACTGTTTTTGGTTCTTCCTACGAAACTGGGCAGTCCTAGATACCTATCCATGCACCGAACACGCTGAACTAAGGTTGCACATTGGGGAAGTAGGGATGGATATAGGTTCCCCCATCCCCATCCCCATCCCCACTTCTCAAACCCTTCCCCATCCCCTCTCATTTCCCCATTTGGGGAAAATGGGGATGGGGGAGTTTTGGGGGAGGTCCCCTCATCACCATCCCCATTTTTCCATTTTTTCCGTTTTTCCCTGTTTACCCTATTCCCCTATTCCCCTATTTCCCCATTTAGTTGAAAATTATAAATTAAACTAAAAAAAAAAAAACAATACATTATAAATGCAAAAGAAAATACATTACAAAATAATGCCATATATATATATATATACATTACAATATAATGTCAAAGAAAATACATTACAATATATAAATATATATATATATATATAATTATTTTTATAATATTTTTGGGGAAATGGGGATGGGGAGAGATATATATACATTACAATATAATGTCAAAGAAAATACATTACAATATATAAATATATATATATATATATAATTATTTTTATAATATTTTTGGGGAAATGGGGATGGGGAGGGATGGGGATGATTTTCATCCCCCCCCCCCCCCCCCCCCCCCCCCTTCCTTTTCCCCATTTTCCCCAAAACAATTTCCCCCAAATGGGGATGGGGAAGCCGGGAAAATGTGCAACCCTACACTGAACCCTTAGCAAACCCGCCAAATGGTCTCCCTCCGCATTTGTAAGCACTTTACTAACACACATACTCGATTCTCCTTATAGACCTCTAAAATATTTTGGATTGCCAAACAGTCTCTAGTCATAGCCCTTGTGAAAAGAAGACTATCGTCGGTGAAAAATAGATAAGATATCACAGGGCCTGTCCTACTACACTTGAAGCCTTTATAGTCGCCTTGCTCCACAGCAACACGAATCATACTAGACAATCCCTCCGCAACAAGGAGGTAAAGATACGGAGACATAGGATCCCCTTGACGGAGACCTCTAGTTGGCCTCACAGTGCCTCGTGCTATACCGTTTATTAGGAAAGAGTATGACACTGAAAACACACATCCCATCACACGCTAAACCCATGACTCAAAAAAAAAACCCAGCTTCAACATAATTTTTTCCAAGAAACACCACTCTACCTTGTTGTATGTCTTCGACATATCAAGCTTAAACACTATAGAACCCCATTTCCTTTGTTTTGTCCGCATCGCATGTATGCACTCATAGCCAATGATAGCACTGTCTGAAATTAGTCTCCTTGGAATGAAAGCACTTTGGCTATCGTAGACCACCCACCAATAACTGAACGTAGTCTATTTGACATCGCTTCCCTATATATATATATATATATATATACCTATATATTTGTTTTTCACCTACTAATTTTGAAGATAACATTACAAACTTCACAGCTGAAAATATAATCCTTGGAGATATTTTATGTATTTGTTTAGAATTTTAAAAATAATTAAATTATGAATGAAACATACTCAATTTTATTTCATTAATCTTTTTGCATCAAACTGTACTCTAAAATGCCCTTCTTCATAGTTCGTACCATTCTATAAATAAAGTCCTTTTCATTTTCTCTTCCTAATACCTCAATGGTAATTAAAATTGATATAAATTCTCTTTGTTCAAACTTTTACATTAATAGAGACAAAATTTGTAATTGGTAATTAGAAAAAAAAAAAAAAAAACTACATAAATAATTAAAGTTTGACATAATATTTATCACAATAATGAATTATAGGATTCGATATTTAAAATTTAGTAAATGATTAAAATAAAATAATCGAGAGAGTAGAAGTGTTGGGTTTGGATTTGGTGCGAAAAAAGTACTCAGGCTTCCTATCAAATTGGGACTATTTCTTGAATTTTGTTGTCCGACACTTATTATATATATATACGGTTCCGTTCCTATCAAGCATCCTTATATAATTTTATCGGGATATTGAATGTGAGCCACTTATTTATAAAAGTGATTTAATAAGTGCATACATATAAAGTCAAAGTATGTAAAACGAGTGACTCACATTCAGTGTCCTAATATTATTCTATCAGGGCATCCTCATAGGAAAATTTTCTTATATATATATAACTATTATAGTTTGAGGAATTTGTAAGAGGGAAACAAGACTAAAATCAGCAACTTCATTGATGTAGTATGAGGGGTCAGAGTGTCAAAAGGGATGGACGAGCCTAATCCGAATTTGATTATTTAAGGTCTGAATCTAATCTAGCCCAATGCCTTTTAGATATGATTCGAACATTATCAAAATTTGTTAACGGACTTTTCAAGGAAAAAATGAATTTCATCTCGATTCTGATCTGAGTTCCGTCTAATCAGTTCAAGTAAAGTGGTATTTTTTTTAAAATTATATAATCAATTTAGGTTTACCTTCGTCAAAGCCCAATCTATGGGTGGGCATGGGTTGGTTCGGGTTGAGTTTAACTATACCCAAACCAAACTTCGGTTTAATTTTTTACAACCCAAACCAAACCATTTATAAGGTAAAATCAAACCAAACCAAGCCAATAAAAATCGGTTTGGTTTAATGGTTTAAGAAAATAATTACATTATTTTTTATTTGAATAAATTTAATAATATAAAATTATCAATATAAATAGTTAAACCAATTATCAATAAGATAAACAAAAATACTAATTTATAATACTAAATTTAACTCAAGTGCAGAACAAAAAAAAAAACAAAAAAAAAAAAACAAAACAAAAAACTCAAGTGTAGAATGCCTATAACTTATAAAATAAAACTAAATTGTTTAAGCTTCTAAATTAATAATATCTACCACCGTCTAAACAACCACTTTAAAGTTTCGAAATTCACTTTTTGTTATATTGGGTTAACTTTAGTTTTTATTTGTTTTCTCCGATAATTTAATTAATTAATTATATATATATATATATGTAATGGTTTGGTTTGGATTATACGGCTTTATAAAACACAACCCACAAACCAACCCATACCAATTGGTTTGTTCAAAAACAACCCAATCGGTTTATTTTATGAGTGACGATATTTGCACCCTTTAAAAACTGTATGTACACCTCTTTCGTAAGTACATCCCATTAAAAAATTTAAAAATATTTATTTTGTAATTAAACCTCACTTAATGTCAAAAATACTCTTTCTTTATATTTATTGTATTGTATTTTTGTAACTACACCCTACTTACACCAATTTTATTTTTATTTAAAAATCTGTTATTTTATTTCTTGTTTTTTGGAAAGAAAAAAAAAAATCTAACTTTTTTTTTACAAGATATCACATTTAACGGCATCAGCATCCATACGCAAACCATAAAGTGAAATAAAGTCACAACCCAGTTCAGCAAAAAAAAAAAAAAAAAAAACTTTCACTCTTAACTACACAAATTATACCAAAATGAATTAGATTTTAAAGTAATTTTATTTACAAGAGTAATTTTATTTACAAGTGGTAGATTAAAATAATAAAAAAGAAGATAATACAACTAAAAAAATGTAAATTGCTTTTGCTGCAAGTCTGCAAAAAGGGAGATCGGCGATAATTGAATGCCTAGAGAACACACATATACAGGGTGCTGTGTAAAAGGCCAAAAATATTGAATGTTTGTTTTGTTTGAAAGAGAACAAATTCAATGTCATTGCCATGTATGTGTTGACAGTGCTTGTGTAATACATAGATACAACAAAAATAGATGGGTAGAGGTACATAATTTTTCTCTCCTCTTTATGAGAATAGTGTGGGTTTTTTCAGTAGACCGATGCTATAAGCTGCATACGATTTCAATTTGTATTTGAAAATATCAAAATAGCATTTAAAAAAGAAGTTAAGGTTTGAGAAATATAAAGGGTTTTATGATACATATGAAATAAAGTAATTAATAGGAAACTGATTAATATAATTAAAAAAACGAAAATGATTAATGATTTGTGGGTATAATTACAAACTAATTAGTCTTTTAGTAATTTTAATCAAGGGTAATATTGAAATTTTAAAAATATATTAATTTGGTGTGTGCATACTGTTTTTAAGGGGGGCAAATATCGTTACTCCTATTTTATTTAACGAAACCAAACCAACCCGCTTAAGTTGGTTTGATTTGAACGGATTGATCGGTTTAGCAGTTTGGGTGCCCACCCCTATCCCAATATGTTCAAAGCTATTAAATCGGATTTTTCATGTCTGTTGCTCTATTGAACCTGAACGGCGAACCTGATAAGGACTCTAGTAGGTATACCATTAAACCAACTGCATTTCGTTGTAGTATTAGTGATGGGGCTTAAAAGGCCCTTGCAAATGCATTTGAACTTTGATATTGAAACTGCATGGCAACAAAAGCATGTAATGTCGGTGTAACAAGGTTTTATTGGAGTCATATCAATGTAATCTCGATGAATAACATCAATTATGTAAACAACAAATTTTTAGTGGGTTTTGTTCTAACTTTTTATAAGACGGTGCCTTTTTATTTTGTTTTTCTCACTTTACATTATTATAGCTCCATCTAAGTGATCTAACCTTCTTTAGCCTATAATTATCTCCAAGAATGAGAGAATCTTTAGTCCGGGTTATACGTTTGAATGTTTGATTCACTCAAATAATTTCATACAATATATGAAACCAAACACATTAAATGTCCACACCATGTTACGTTATATGAGTGACCTAAGCGTATTACATGGAGACACATTGAAACTTTCCTCCACCATGAAAGTAAGGTGCCACTCACACTCACTAAAATCAGCTTTTCAACAATCTCTCTTAATACAAATAAAAACTCATGAAAATGGTGGGTTTTGTTACTTTTTTGAGTTGATGTTGTAAGACTATTATCACTTTAATAACTTAAGTTTAAAAGGCATTAAAGTAAGTGATTTTTAAAAATGTCCTTATTATACACATTTTTTAATTATTTTTTTGATTTTAACTTTTAAAAAATACTTTGAAGTTGTCTGAGATCTACTTCTCTCTCTAACTGTCTTAAAATGGAAAGCTTTGTAAACTGAAATCCAAGTTCATTTTCTTCTCCAACGAGTTCGACATTTATATAGTTGCATAAGATCACTCATTTTATCAGGTTGTGATTATCAAAATTCATACAATGAAAGGCAAAATGGAAACAGAGATAGGAAACCAACAAAACTCTAGGCCATTAATGAAACTCTAGGCCTTTGTAAACAGTTTCTGAGTCTTTTCAATCAGTTTTCGAGCTTTTTATGAACTGTCCAAGCCTTTTGTATGAACATTAAACTTTTTTTATGTTCTAGTTTTTGTTAGTTGTATCCGAGCCTTTGTGAGTAATGTCCGAGACTTTTACTTAATTGCCCGAACCTTTTCTGAACCTTTTTAACAATTTTTTTTTGTTGTTGTTAATTTTGTATCTTCGAGACTTTCTATATAGTGTCCGAGCCTTTTAATGAATTGTCCGAGAGCCTTTTTCGAACCTTCTTAACAATCATTTTTGTTGTTGTTAATTTTGTATCTCCAAGACTTTCTATATAGTGCACGAGCCTTTTCATGAATTGCCCAAGCCTTTTACTTAACTGCCCGAAACTTTTTCGAGCCTTTTTAACAATCATTTTTTGTTGTTGTTAATTTTGTATCTCTGAGACTTTCTATATTGTGCCCGAGCATTTTAATGAACTGTCCGAGCCTTTTACACAACTTCACAAAGTCTTTTAATTAGAGCTCGACCCTCGAGTGCGTTAGCGTAGTGCCACTCCATCGTCGTTCGAGTGATCACCTAGGTTTCAACTAGACTTTTTCTCTCTAATTCACAACTCTATCATTATAAACTGAATGAAAGAAAGCTGGCGTGGAAGTACTATGTGGGTATTTTTGTCGAGTCACCTAAATTTGTGCCTTTTAAACATGAATTACTAATGTGATGACTTTCGTACAAAATCCGGTCCAAATAGTAACATTTAATTTTTGAGCCCATAAAAACTCCGAGTTTGTGGTCTTAATTTCTCGAAGGTTTTTTTTTTTTGACGATCTTTAATGAAATTTAATAAGAGTATGTGATATATTATGATGAGAAATCTAATAAATTTCAAAAGATGATTGTCAATAGATCATATAAATTAACTTGATAGGAAAATCTAAAAGAAAGATATATAATTATATTTATATCTAACCTTGAATGAATAACGATCATGAGTTTATAATTGTTTTTGTAAATATGATCAAACCATTTTGATTAAGATATTAATTTTTTTTTAAATGCATTATCAAAATGAGAATGATGATAGAGTAACCCACGGAACAACTTATTGCATGCGCGGATGCACCAATGCACCTGATGCTATGCATCCTAATTAAGGGTACATGCCATGTAGCAAAGAAACTCATTTAATTGGTTCTCTACTTCTCCTAATTACCATATGACATGAACAACTCTTCGATGCATTGGGTGCATACAAGATTTTCTCATAGAATACACAGGTTTCCACTATTTACAAATGTTTTTGGTTGGGATGATATGAGATTGAGAGACAATTTGAAAAGTAATGGTGTGGTCACATGATGGTGGCAGGCTTTGAACAGACTGAAACACTAACATGAATGTAGACTACATAAATTAATGTAAACAAATTAAATAGTGTAATGTGTTATGGTGTGGTTAGAAAATTTGCAGAGCCCAAACTCCTTGATGAATATTGAATCATGATATTATTGTCTCATTTTACTCTCTTGTTGGGTATGTGATTTGTTAACTTTCTTGTTTCACTTCTATTTACTTTAATCATGTCTTATGTGTTCAAAAATCACAGCTACTTTCATACACTCTGCTTGTCAGTTTCTTTATTCTTAAATGCAAACTAAATTATCACTCTTATCATTTGTTATTAAAATTATAAAATCTGTGTCTTTTTCTCCAAATTGTTATTTTTTTTTTTTAATAATTATTTTGGTTATTTAAACTAAATTGTCTATATCTGCTAGTTTTCTTTAGCAATTAATCTAACTCATTTTAGATCATTTCTCACTGACAGCACAACATCAAATTAGGGTAAATCATAAAATTTTAACATCAATAAATAGAACACGCTACCTGAAAGCTGGAAGAGTTATTGGTGTTGAATTACACACCCTTTTCATTGATCGATATATTGAATATATACTACATCAGATAGAAGTGGTAAAAGACTTGAAACCCTCCTAATGATAAGTTATACTTCTAAGATAACTATACAATGTTAAATACAAATATACAACCTGAACATATCAAATATAGCAGTGGTTTAGTATAGCTGAAACACTAGATACCCAATATACGCCCTCAAGATAGGCCACGACAAGAGAGGCCAATCTTGTCCTTGAGTAACTGAAAGATCGAACGTTATAACGGCTTTGTGAGAGCATCCGCTAGCTGATCCTTGGAAGAGACATGCGCCACACGGAGATTGCCTGACTGAACTTGATCCCGAATAAAATAGAAATCAATGGCAACATGCTTCATTCTTGAGTGAAAGATCGGATTCGAGCACAATTGAGTAGCTCCTACATTGTCACAATAGATAACAGGTGTTGTGGGCAGCGTGAGTCCAAGATCAGCGAGGAGAAAACTCACCCAATTAAGTTTGGCAGCAGTGGCAGCAACCGACCTATACTCAACCTCTGTGAAGGAGCAAGCTATGGTTGTTTGCTTTTTTGAGCTCCACGAGATAGTATTCCGCCCAAGGTAGATAATGTAAGCACTTGTGGAGGAGAAATCATCTTTATTGCCAGCCCAATCTACATCAGAGAAGGCATGAAGAGCTACCTGAGAGTTGTGATGAATAACAACACCCTTATTTAGAGATCCACATAGGTACCGCAGTAGATGTTTCATAAGGTCCCAATGGTCAGAAGTAGAAGGGTGCATAAATTGGGATAGCTTGTTGACGGCGTAGGAGATGTCCGGAGGAGTAAGAGATAGATACTGAAAACTCCCAACCACCGTTCTATATGTTGAGGGGTCATTAAGTTGAGTGCCTGAGTGGAGATTGATCGGAGGACTTGTTGGCAAGGGGGAATGAACCGACTTGGCACCAGACATTTTGGTGTGAGTGAGAAGGTCCAGTATGTACCGCCACTGTGATAGTAGTATACCGTTCTTGTGAGGTACCACATCAACATCTAGGAAGTAGGAAAGGGGACCAAGATCCTTCAGAGAGAATCTAAGAGCGAGACTTGCAACAAACTGATCCACTTATGCTGAATTATTACCTATGAGAATAATATCATCAACATAGATTAGAAGATAAAGTATGTAACCACCAGTATTGAGGACAAAAAGGGAGGTGTCAGCATAAGAGTTCTTAAAGCCAACTGCAAGCAAGAACTGACGCAAATTGTACCAGGCCTGCAGAGCTTGCTTGAGGCCATATATAGCCTTTTTGAGCTTGCATACACGTGTTGGGCGATCTGAGTCAGTAAAGCCAGGGGGTTGAGCTATAAAAACTGTTTCCGATAGCCGACCCTAAAGAAATGCATTGTTGATGTCTAGTTGACATAGGGGCCAATCATGACTGATAGCAATACTAAGGACAAGCCGTATAGTTGTAGGTTTAATCATTGGACGGAAAGTCTCGAAATCCACTCCTGGTCTTTGATTGAAGCCCTTGGCAACCAAACGTGCCTTAAATCTGTCAATTGAACCATTGGTTTTCCATTTGATCCAAAAAATCCATTTACACCCAACAATATTAGAAGCCACTTCCGGAGGAACAAGCTCCCAAATACCATTTTGAACAAGGGCATTGCACTCCTCTGACATTGCTTGTCGCCAATTCGGATCCTTTAATACCTGAGTCACTGTTGTCTGTTCAAAGTCAGAATAAGGCTGTAATTGTGTGTGAAGATTCAGTTTCTAAAGTGGTTTATGAATGTTGTTCTTGGCCCATGTTGTTATGCGATGATCATTTAAAGGTTGGGACACTATCACGGAGGGTGGAACCTCTGATTCGGCAGTTGCATTAGCAAGCGATGGAGCTGAAATCGGAGACCAAGGAGGCTGCTGCGTGTGAACCAAGACATAAGGATCAGTTATGGCGACCAGAGTTACTGACTCATTAGCTGTCACGGCAGTTTGCAGAGCTGGAGATGGAGACCCCAACAATGCAACAGCAATAGGTACAGACAGTAGAGCTGAATCTGCAACAACAGTGGCGATAGGCAATGTAAACTGCCGAGCTTTAGCTTGCATCATGAAGGAGGAAGTTTCACATGGTGGCAGTCCTTGAGGGACCATAACAGAGGATGGTGGTGCTGCAAGCCGACACATACTTAGAGAGGAAATGGTAGGACAAGGCGTTACCCAAAAGGAAATGGTGGTGGAAGTTGGACGATCTAGAGACGTGTTTAGTGACCTATAAGGAAAACCTGACTCCACAAATTGAACGTGACGAGAGACAAACATTTTTTAGGACGATGGATCAAAAAAAAGGTATGCACGTTGAGACAACGAGTACCCAAGAAAAACACAAGAGGTGGAACGTTTATCAAGCTTATGAGAAGAATATGGCCGAAGCCACGGATAACACAAACACCCAAATATTTTCAGTTTTGAATAATTAGGACGTGTGGAAAAGTTTTGCATAGGGTGACGAGAGACCAAGGGTAGGGGTTGGCATTTTATTTATAAGGTAGACAGCTGTAGTAAACGCATGAGACCAGAAGTGTAATGGAAGAGAAGCATAAGTGAGTAACATAAGGCTCATCTCAATAATGTAACTGTGTTGCCTGTCCGAGTACCCATTATGTTCAAGTGTGTGAGGTGGTGTTGTGAGATGGGAAACGCCATTTATGGCATGGTAGTCTTTGAGTGACATGTACTCACCGCCATTGTTAGAATATAGATTGATAATTTTGTGTTTAAAGTAGTTTTCAACAATGGCCTTAAATCGAATGAAAACATCTTTAACCTCTAATTTTCTTTTTAGTGGATAAAACCAGATATACTTAGTTAAGTGGTCAACAAAAATAACATAGTATTTAAAACTGTCATGAGAGATGACAAGCGACGTCCACACATCAGAAAATACAAATTCAAGTGGTTGATACGAGACAAGCGATGAATGAGAAAATGGTAGTTTATGACTTTTATTGCAATGACAAGAATGGCATAGAAAATTCTTTGACATGGAAGACGATAAATCTAAACTAAAGTTGGAAACAATATGTTGTAGAATAGGAAAAGCTGGATGACCTAGCCTATGATGCCAGTTTGAGGACGAGGTTTTGACGCCTGAAAACGCTAGAACTGGTGATGACACAAACTTGGAAGTCGACCATTCATACACGTCATCCTTGATTGTGCCACTCAGAAGGATCACCCCTGTACGAATATCTTTCACATGAAAAGATGATGATAAGAACTCAACAGAAACAACATTAGTAGCACAAAATTGCGAAATAGAAATAAGATTCTTTTTCATATTAGGAACACAGAGAACATCAGTCAATGTAAAAGTGTTATCAGAAGTGCAAAGAGATATTGAACCAGTGTTAGTGATTGAGAGACATGTACCATCCCCAATCATTACATCATCAGAGCCACTGTAAGGTGCATGAAGAGATAAATTGTTCAAGTCAACTGTCACATTGTACGAAGCTCCACTATCAAGCAGTCAATTGGGATTGTTGGAGGAGGCGGTGGCAACATAATGTGCCCTTGGCTGCCACGACATCTGAGGAGAGGCATGAGATGTAGTAAAACTTGACCCCTGTGACTGTATTGGCACCATTTGAAACGAGGGACACCGTTTAGCCGAATATCCCTAAACACCACAAACCTGACAGCGACCAAGGTAGGGTCGTGGAGCCTGAGAATTGCCATGGGTAGGAGCCCTTGAGCTTTTAGACTATGGTCGATTATTGGAAGAAAAGGACCGATGCAAACCTGTATTGAAAGGAGCAGCTGGACGCCAATTGGTGGATTGCTGGTGTGGACACTAATTTGAGCTAGACCGGATGTGTGGTTTACCGTAGCTGGAAAGGAAAGGGTCTCCTTCTTGGTGGTCTGAAGTGAGGCCTCAAAGGACATCATTTTTTCATGGAGTTCATCAAAAGATATTGGAGAATCTTGAGCTTGAACGGCACGAACCAATTCCCTGTAATCATCGTCAAGTTCATCAAGGATCCGTTCGGTGAGACCTTCATCATCCATTGGGGCACCAAGTAACGCAAGTTCATCTGCACGGGCTTTAACAGAGTGAAGAAAATCTGTGACGGACTACGTACCTTTCGTGGAATTTTTGAGAAGAGCCTTAACTTGCTTGATACGGCCATGCGAAGGTTTGGCGTAGGTGTTGGCAAGGATTGTCTAGGCCATAGATGTTTTGGCTCTGGCAACAAAGGAGATAAGTGTTGGTGACAGAGAACCAATAATTGCATTGAGAATGAGCTCATCCTGACGAACCCAAAGGCGAGATGCTGGATTCGGAGTGGTGATGTTGTCCACAGTAAGAGTGGCCGGTGGACAGGGCTTGGAACCATCGATAAAGCCAAGAAGATCATATCCGGTGAAAAGTGTCTGGAACTATATTTTCCAGGACATATAATTTCTGGTGGTCAGTTTGAGAGGAGCCTAAGCGGAGATGTTGATGTTGATTAGGTGAAACTCATTTGAACGGAGAGCCGTTGAAGTCGCTGGAGTGGCGTTGACGATTGTGGGGTCAGCAGAAGAACTGTTGTCAGGGGAGGAACCGGAGTTGAACATTGTCATTGGTTGATATGGGAGAAGAAAAGAAAAGAAAAAAAAAAATTAGGAGGAGATCGACACCTCTGATACCATGAAAGCAAGAAGAGTTATTGGTGTTGAATTGCACACCCTTTTCATTGATCGATATATTGAATATATACTACATCAGATAGAAGTGGTAAAAGACTTGAAACCCTCCTAATGCCCTTCTAAGAAAACTATACAATATTAAATACAAATATACAACTTGAACATATCAACTATAGCAGCGGTTTAGTATAGCTGATACCCAATACTATCACCATCAATAGACATCATTATTATTGTTTTTTTTTTTTTTTTTTTTTTTTCATATTTGATTTAATTAAAATTGTTTTGATTTTAATTTGATTAAAATAAATAGTTTTATTTGGTCGTTTGCTATCCAATCATGGAAGTTTGTTATAGCTGATTTTTTTTTTTTAATTGGAAAATATTATTAATGGATAAAACAATTAAATTGAGGTATTTAAATAATTTGTAATATAAATAATTGGATTGTATAACTGTCTATATTGGAAAGAAAGATTATTATTATTATTATTATTATTATTATTATTATTATTATTATTTTTATTTTTTGATATTTGGAAAGGAGGACACTCCTCCAACCAAACACAATCGGTCAAAACATTTAACCCAAGTTTGGCCAAAGAATGAACAACTCTGTTAGAGCATCTCCGATGCAAACGTGACTTGCATATCAATAATTGTTAAGATGACAACAATGTCAAGAGGCTTGCTTCCTATGTGGCATAAAAATAGACTTGATAAACAATCAACTCAAAATTCGATCTCGAATGCTTCCGTCTAAAAAACAATTTTTTAAATGATGTGTACATTTTTTTTTCCTATTTTTTTTTTTATTTTATTTCCTACCAAAAATATATGAAAAATTAATATCAGTTTTAAATGTTTTATGAGTCATTCTAAAAAATAGTTGTACAACAGACCGTCTGAAAGTGAACAGTTATGTTGACAATGTCTAATATTTTTTTTGCCACGTCAACTTGAGGTTAAATATGCACGACTGCATTGGAGACACAATTATTAACATAACGTTTATTTATCATATGTGGCATCTTTTTTTTTCACAAATCACTCTTACATTGGAGATGCTCTTACCGGTCTTTGGAGCAAAACAAACATTGCACTAAGGGAAAAGACTCCATAACAGCCTTAATATCCAAGAAGGTAATACCAATTTCAGACCAGATCGTATCAAAGGAATTAACCAAGTTCACAACAGCTAGAGCATCAGACTCCAAAAACTGAGGTCAGATGCCCACCTCTCTAGCCACAGTCAAACCCCGCAGCATAGCCATTGCCTCAGCAACCTTTGGCGAAAAACAAGCATCAAACCGTTGGGCGCAAGAGGCTAGAACCGCACCAGGACAATCCCTGACAATAATACCAATCCCACTCTTCCCCTATCCGAATCAATAGCGGCATCCACATTAAGCTTAAAAGACCATTTATCAGGGGGGAACCCACCTCGACATTGGTTTCATAACCAACAGCCCCTCCTTTGGGATATTGACATTAGCCCGAGTGAACGCCTCAAGGAATGAAGAAGCCCAAGGCACAATGTCTTCATCATTAACGAATGCATAATCATGTAGCTTTCCATTTCTACGATACCAGACCCGTCAGAGAACTACGTAAAGAAGTTCGAAATCCTTCAGCCGAAGATGAGACCTGCACCTAATCATGAAATCCAGAAAATGGACATCCAAATTGGAGTCAAAGTGTAAGGTCCAGTTTCAGTTCCAAAAAATATTCCATATCTGGAATCTAAACCCAAACACATAATCCAAGACCCAGTTTAGTAAACTCAAACCCAAGTTAGAATGTCACTTTACTATCTGATGAGTTTAAAGAATAAAAAATAAAAAAAAAATATATATATATATATATATATATTTATATATAGACAAGTGGAACAAGTGGCGGTGCAAGATGAAGTATGGTGGAAAATTGGTTGACATGTGGCGAGGTTTGGTGCCAAAAGCAAGAGGTGGGGATGAGATTAAAATAAGAATAAAAATAAATATAAATAAAAAAAGAGACCTGATAAGTGAGAAGAGAGAAGGCAGGCGGTGGAAAAGATTAAAAAAACGAAATGATATATATATATACATATAGAGAGAGAGAGAGAGAGAGAGAGAGGTGGGTGGGTGGATGGGTGGGTGAGAATCGGCTAAAACACAGGAACAGAGAAAGAAAGAAAATCAAGAAAGAGAGAGGCAGAGATATTGGCGTTGGCGAACCAGAAAAGAAGAAGAAGAAAAGAAAGGAAGAGAGAGAGAAGAGTTTTGATTAAAAACAGATGAATCCAGAAGGGGATCCAGTCCCAGAAGCTAATTTGAGCACAGGAGTTCTGTAAGTTAGCAGTTTTATTTATTTGTGATTAAGGTAATCATTTTAGATTTATATGTTACCTGTAATTATTTAGATAATTATTAGAAATAAATTATTTATTCATTTATTTAGAAAACAAATTTATAGATGATATATGTTTTTAAGAAATGTGTAGATTTTCGGAATCCAGAAATAGATTAAGGGCCAGTTTCGTATTACTGTAACATTTATAATAATCACCGTTAGATGTGCTGAAGGAATAATTAATTGTAAAGTTAATTAGTAGACGTTTGGTTAATTGTATTTTTAAAACTACTGTATAGCTCAAAAGCAGTATATATATATTTGGTAATTTTATTGTAAAAATGATGAAATTAGTTACAATAACTTTATGATCGTATTTCATTTTTTTTATATTAAATTATATATATTAAATCAATATTTAAGTAGAATATTTAAATTGGAAAAAAAAAAATTCAATAAGAACAATAAAAATATTCTTAAAAGATTTTATAAATCAAATTAATATTTAATTTTGAGATGAAATAAGATATATAAATGATTTTAATTTAATTTCATAAGGATAATAATGATATTTTAAAATATATATTAAATGTTGGAATAGATTATTTATAATCACTTTTAAAAAGTAACCCCTTACATACTTTTCAAAACCACTGTCAAAAGTTGTCAGATTATCAATTAATAACTTTTAGAAAATTTACCAAACATCATTTTATATTAAAATTATAAAATAATCTTATTTTAACTTTTCAAAAGTAATATTAAACTGACCCTAAGAATTAAGATTTAGAAAGAAAAATTAGTTCACGTATGTTCAGACAGATTCCTAGATTCCTAGATTTGCAGACAGGTTTCTAGATTGTTAGATTTTCTATTAGATTTACAGATTTTTAGAAAGTTTATTCAGAAAGTTTTCCATACTTCCATATTTAAGTGTTTAATTAGAATTTTTAGAAAAGAAAAGAAAAGAAGATTGATTTATATTTTTAGAAAAGTATTTAGAAAGGATTATATATGTATGTTTAGAAAATTAAAAGAGTTTTCAAAAGATTGCTCAGATTTTAAGATATCAAATGTGTACCCTCCCTAATAATATCAAATCCAGATTATAAGTCTTTAGGGCTTCTCTACATGTGTATATGAGATTATTACTCTGCATGTGCGGTATATCGTCATGTACGTTAGATTACTCTGTACATTTGATCAATATGTATGTGAGATTATATATATATATATATATATATATATTACTCTGAACGATCGATCATATATCGATGTGTATATGAGATTATGTTTTCCCCCCTGCTCCGCGTGTGCATTGAGATGCTTTGCCCATATACCTAAGATATTTCCTCTGGGTACTAGTTTGATAAAGAGTTTTCAGAAATATATGTATATTACTGATTATGATCGGTAGAGAAAAGCTTTCAGATTTATCAGACCATAAATCAGATATTTATATTTTATATACTCAAAAAATGTTTTTATTATATATATTATATAGTATTTACAGAAAAAATGTGTTTTAAATAAAATAAAAGATCTTTAAATGGTTCTCAGTTTGTTTTATAGAATAGTTCAGATTATATCTTGGTCAGTTCCAGAAAAGAGATATAGAAAAAGATGTAATTTCAGAAAGAGATATAGAAACATATACATAATAGTTTCCTACAATCTAGATTAAGTTTAGCCAGTATAAGCATATTAAGAATTAATGTTTCTAGAAAGATATTCATTAATTTCAAAAGTATATTGAAAACATGTAATTTCAAAAGTATATAGAAAAGATATGTTTTCAGATTTATTTCATGAAGAGATGCAGAATTTAGAAAGAAATATAAAAAGGAGTTCTACAGATTAAGTTTAGCTTAAGAAGTACAGAATTCATAAGGAAATCGAGAAAAGTTTTTCTATAGCTGAGAATTTTCAGATTGTATTTTGTTGGCAAGTACAAAGTTAAATGAACTACGAGGGCTTTGATCCCTATTGAGCATAGGGTACGTAGGCGTTTGGGTTGTAAATCTCAAATTCAATCTCACCAGAAAAAGAAAAAGATGAGATTCTCACGAGATTCTCTCGTACTCAAGATAGGAATCGAGCGGGTCCTATCACAAAGCCCTTCATAAAACCACATAAGGAGTGAGTCTTTTTGAAAGAAGGGCATAACCACAAGGCATGCATAACAGACTCCCTTCTAGAAAATCACATCGGCCACTTATCCTCAATAGGCATCCCTCTCCTAGCATGGATACCACAGTTCGGTAACCAGTTATGACATACTTTCCAAATGAACATCTTAACCTTCGTCAGAATCTTGATGCACCAAAGAAACTTCCACCAGGACTCCGCGTCACTAAGGCTCGAATAACTAGGGGGTGAAGCTAATTGATATGAACCTCACCAAGAATAGTGAGACCTGGAACCAACATATGGATTTAAAGGATCGTTTTCTAAATTCAAGTTTATAAAAAACAAAGAAAATAAAGGACTGTAACCCGTTATCTATAAAGAAATAAGAACCAACGGTATTAAGAAGGTTGTAGACGCCACACTCAAGAAGAGAAGAAGGTGAGTGATAAGTCAGGGTTTTGAACGCCACAAGGTATAACCCTTGATAAGTTCATAGTTCAATAAAGAACCAAAGAGAAAACATTCTCTCAAATAATTATTTCATTCCAAAGTCTTCTTAATAATACATCAATGAGTCCCTTAAATACTAAAAATATCTAAACCCTAAAAAGAAAGATAAATAAAATAAAATATTCGGCAATTAATGCCTCACAATCAGGAAAATAAATGCAAACAAACTTAGAAAATAAATAAAGACTAAAACTAACAACGAGTTGATTGCTCTTTATTTGGAAAGCTTCATTTGGGAAACAAAATCAGCAATTCAATTGGGAAACAAATCGACTCTTTATTTGGAAAATAAATAAAACAGAAAATATCCTAAAATTCGGACTCATTCAAACCCTAACTTGTTCCTCACGCGCAACAAAATAGATAGCCGAATTTGAGCCTGTTGTGATCTGTTTTGGAGGATGGAGTTTTCATAACATCTGTAGAGATCGTCATGGGCTTTCCAAAAATATATTATAATAGGCAATCCAACTTCAGATGCTCTCTGTAGAGGCCCATGAAGTTCAGTTCGAATTTGGTCTTCATGTGGGCCGAACTTGGACTTCAGCAACTCAGAATCAGCCCTCATTAAATACTTCTTTGATCCTCTTGGCCCTTGTAATTAGCCCAATTGGAACAAGCAATGGATCATTTGATGATGCTTCTCGATTCTCATCATTCCCCCACTCTTCAAAAGGATTCGTCCCCGAATCTTCACCATAATGTTGTTGATAGCCTATGACAATTCATCAATGTCCTGAAAAAGTGAAAAAAGAACACTAGGCCAAGAAGTTAACTGATTTGAAAACAAGGCCTTTTTTAACTCACTTTTTTTTTTTTGCATAGAAGTTCAATTGCTTTCTCTCTCTTTTTTTCTCAAGAGCCGTGATTTATTTTTTTGCTATTTCAATATCTTTTTCTTTTGTTTCTCTTTTTTTATCATCAGCCGTGATTTCTTTTTTTGCTATTTCAATCTCTCTTTCTTTTGAACTCTCACTCGCCTTTTTTACATCTCTATTTTCTTTTAACCTCACTTGATCTTCATATATTTGTTTTGGGGTTAAGAGTACAAGAGTGATTCATTTTTTATTGAGTAAAAATGAGTATCAATTTGTATAACCATCATAAGTTACACGTCTATCAAATTGTCATGGTCGCCCCAAAAGGATATGACTCGCATGCATCGGTACCACATCACATAAGACTTTATCTTTGTACTTCCCAATGGAAAAAGACACTAACACCTGTTTAGTCACTTTGATTTCTTCACTATCAATCAACCATTGTAGCTTATACGGTTTTGGGTGCTTCAAAGTGGTCAAATTCAATTTTTCCACCATAGTAGTGCTAGCCATATTAGTACAACTCCCCTCCATCAATAATCAAGCTACAAACTTTATCATTAACATGGCATCGGGTGCGAAAGACATTGTCACGTTGTAGCTCATCATCTTCTCTTGAAACTAAAAGCGTGAAATCAATCTTTTCTGGTGCATCGTCAGACATTTTTTTTAACTTGTAAAAACAAATTAGTAAGCCTCACAAACACTCCCTCACGTGTTTATTCTAAATAAAGATGACACTCACACTCGTGTTCACTCGATTTTTGGCTTTTACCCTCTGATAAGCTCGCACAAATTTTTTCTTTTTTTTTTTATAACAGATCTGATCAAATTTTTTTTTTTTTTTTTTTTGAAACGAAATCTGATCAATTTTTTTTTAACAAAACTTGATCAAACTTTTTTTTTTTTTTTGAAACAAAATCTGATCAATTTTTTTTTTCTTTTTGATAACACGGAAATAAAAAAAAAAACAAAAAATAAAAAAAGAGATAGATCAAACCTGATTTTAGAAGCCTAAGCTCTGATACCAACTAATATGAACATCACCAAGAATAGTGAGACCCGGAACCAACATATGGATTCAAAGGATCGTTTTCTAAATTCAAGTTTATAAAAAACAAAGAAAATAAGGACCGCGACCCGTTATCTATAAAGAGATAAGAACCAACGGTATCAAGAAGGTTGTAGACGCCAAACTCAAGAAAAGAAGAAGGTGAGTGATAAGTCAGGGTTTTGAACGCCACAAGGTATAACCCTTGATAAGTTCATAGTTCAATGAAGAACCAAAGAGAAAAAGTTCTCTCAAATAATTATTTCATTCCAAAATCTTCTTAATAATACATCATTGAGTCCCTTAAATACTAAAAATATCTAAACCCTAAAAAGAAAGATAAATGAAATAAAATATTCGGCAATTAATGTCTTACAATCAGGAAAATAAATGCAAACAAATTTAGGAAATAAATAAAGACTAAAACTAACAACTAGTTGATTTGCTCCTTATTTGGAAAGCTTCATTTGGGAAACAAAATCAGCCCTTCAATTGGGAAAAAAAATTGACTCTTTATTTGAAAAATAAATAAAACAGAAAATATCTTAAAATTCGGACTCATCCAAACCCTAGATTGTTCCTCACGCGCAACACAATAGATAGCCAAATTTGGGCCCGTTGTGATTTCTTTTGGAGGATAGAGTTTTCATAATATCTGTAGAGATCGTCATGGGCTTTCCGAAAACATATTATAATAGGCAATCCGACTTCAGATGCTCTCTGTAGAGGTCCACGAAGTTCAGTCCGAATTGGGTCTTCATGTGGGCCGAACTTGGACTTCAGCAACTCAGAATCAACCCTCATTAAATACTTCTTTAATCCTCTTGGCCCTTGTAATTGGCCCAACTGGAAACAGCAATAGATCATTTGATGATGCTTCTTGATTCTCATCACTAATGAGCAACTTAGATGGTACCCGTTCCTCACCGAATAAGAGCCCAATTTATCATAGTGCCAAGATAGAGAATCCTTAAGATTCGCACAAGGTAAGCTAAGGATCAACTTAACAAGAGCTAGAACCACTGCAGTCGACCTCTATCATTGTTGAAGCAGAAAAAATAGCAATGCTTGAGAACCTTAAAAGCTAAGGAATTAGGCTGCAAGACAAGTCTCCAGCACTGCTTAGCCAAGAGAGCCTTATTGAACAAAATGAGGTCTCAGAACCCCAGACCACCCGAATCCTTACTCCCACAAAGATTCTTCCAAGAGTACCAATGGATCGATCTCTTATCCTCACCAGAGCCCTACCAAAACCAAGCACTGAGAAGGTGCAACTCATCCAGCAAACCTTTCAGCAGCCTAAAAAGGGACATGGAATAAGTAGGGATAGATTGAACAATGGCTTTCAGAAGTACCTCCTTACCACCTATAGAGAAGAGTTTGCTTTGCCACCCATTGACTTTAGCCCAAACACGGTCCTGAATACTAGAAAACAGTTGCTTCTTATTTTTCCCAGTGAAACTAGGGAGACTAAGGTATCTCTCATGACACCTAACCAGTTTGATCCTAGTGATCCGAGCAAGATTCAATACCCTAGCCCGAGACACCTTACCACTAACACATAAAGCCGATTTCTGAAAATTAACAGTCTGACCAGATGTTTTAGCATATTGATCCAGCACCTGTTTGATAGCCCAACACTCTTTTTCTGAAGCTTTGGAGAAGAACAAACTATCATTAGCAAAAAAAAAACAAAAAAAACAAAAAAAACAAAAAAAAAAAAAGAAGATATGTAATCTTAGAGCCATCTTGGCTATCTTGGCTACATCTAAAACTGGAAATGCTACCCCTAATTTCAGCCGAGAAAATTATGCACGATAAACCTTCCGCACAGATTAGGAAGATATAGAGGGAAGGAGGGTCATCTTGCCGCAACACCCTAGACGGTCTTAGAGAACCGCAAACTGAGCCATTCATTAGGAAGGAAAAGAAACTGAGGTAACACAATTCATAACATGACCAACCCAGGCATCAGAGAAACCTAAACGGATCAGCATACCTTTAAGAAAAGCCGTCATACGCCTTAGACATATCAAGCTTGAGGACCATAGCCCCTACCTTGCCTTTTTTCTCCGTTATTAGAGCATGCATACACTTAAAGCCCACAATAGCATTGTCGGAGATTAAACGACCCGGAATGAAAGCACTTTATGTCTCCGAAATAATATCATCCAAAGCCAATCGAAAACGGTTAGCAATTGCTTTGGCAATAATCTTATACAGAACATTGCAAAGACTAATAGGACAAAAGTCCGTCAATCTCTCGCCCTTATTAACCTTCGGAATCAAAGAAATAAGAGTCCATTTATCTCATCATACTATTACCATTGTTGAGAACACCAAGACATGCTTTAGTCACTTTCTCCACCACCATAGCCCAATATTTCTAATAGAACTGTGTCGGGAAACCGTCTAAACCCCGGGACCTTACTTGGATGCATATCAAACACCGTTGTCCTAATTTCTTCTGCAGAAAAGTTTGAATCCAAAAAGGATTTGCGGTTCGGCGGTAGACAAGATTGCATGATCAAGAGGATTTTATCCATGTCCTACTGAGTAGGTTGGCTAGACCTAAATGATGAGAATCAAGAAGCATCATCAAATGATCCATTGTTTGTTCCAGTTGGACCAATTACAAGGGCCAAGAGGATCAAAGAAGTATTTAATGAGGGTTGATTCTGAGTTGCTGAAGTCCAAGTTCGGCCCACATGAAGACCAAATCTGGACTGAACTTTGTGGGCCTCTACAGAGAGCATCTGAAGTCAGATTGCCTATTATAATATGTTTTCGGAAAGCCCATGACGATCTCTACAGATGTTATGAAGACTCCATCCTCCAAAACAGATCACAACGGGCCCAAATTTGGCTATCTATTTTCTTGCGCGTGAGGAACAAGCTAGGGTTTGGATGAGTCCGAATTTTAGGATATTTCCTGTTTTATTTATTTTCTAAATAAATAGTCGATTTGTTTCCCAATTGAAGGTCTGATTTTGTTTCCCAAATGAAGCTTTCCAAATAAGGAGCAAATCAACTAGTTGTTTGTTTTAGTTTTTATTTATTTCCTAAATTTGTTTGCATTTATTTTCCTGATTGTAAGGCATTAATTGCCGAATATTTTATTTCATTTATCTTTCTTTTTAGGGTTTAGATATTTTTAGTATGTAAGGGACTCATCAATGTATTATTAAAAAGATTTTGGAATGAATTAATTATTTGAGAGAACGTTTTCTTTTTTGTTCTTCATTGAACTATGAACTTATCAAGGTTCTACCTTGTGGCGTTCAAACCTTGACTTATCACTCACCTTTTTCTCTTCTTGTGTGTGGCGTCTACAACCTTCTTGATACCATTGGTTCTTATCTTCTTATAGATAACGGGTCACAGTCCTTTATTTTCTTTGTTTTTTATAAACTTGAATTTAGAAAACGATCCTCCATTAACATATATTGGTTCCGAGTCTCACTACTCTTGGTGAGGTTCATATCACTAAAAATAGAACTAAAATACTGTTGGACAGTGTCAACAATGCCATCGTGATCATCCTTCCACTGGTTGGAGCTATCAAATAACCCCAAAATATGATTCCGTTTTTTCCTCGCCGACACTTGAGCATGAAAGCACTTGGAGTTATTATCATCACCCTTCAACCAATTTTCTCGAGACCTTTGCCGCCAATAAGCCTTATCAATATCAAGTATGGTACCTAATTCTCCCTCAATCCGTTGAATCTCCTTCCAAAAACCCAACCTAATGTTCTCTATCGCCTGACGAAAATCAGCTTGCTTGTTCCGAATGTCCTTCCGCAAACCCTTCCTATTTGTGTCATACCAGCAGCGAAGGCTGTTAGAACAGCTCTGCTTGACAATATTCACACAATCAACCTCTTCAGCCCAGCATTCCTCGAAATGAAAATGGCGGTAACGCGGAATTATTGCACCATAAGCCCTCTGATTATGCACTAAAACCTCGAGTAACACCGATTGATGGTCATATTTCCAAAACTTCAAATGACTAACCTTAGAGTCCTCAAACACATTCTTCCTGCGAAAATCACTAACACAACGATCTAACCTCTCCTGAACCATCTCAGAACCCTCCCTTTTATTGCACCACATAAAAGCAAGACCCGAGAACCTAGGTCTTGGAGACCACAATTATCAAGCGCAAAATGAAAGTTACGTATCAACAGTCTCGGTCTTTGAGCTCCTCCAAGCTTTTCAAAATCGTCCAAGATTTCATTAAAATCCCTTGCACACAACCACGAAAAGCTAGACATACCACAAAGAGGACTTAATAATGTCTATGCATGGCACCTTTGACCCGCCTCAAGGTGCCCATAGAAACCTGTAAACCTCTAGGGGATATCCTGGTGAGAGACCACATGGACATCAATATGGAACTTTGAGTAGGAGATGAGACTGATATCAACTGCATCAGACCAAAGAAGACGAAGGCCCCCTTTCCTACCATCTACAATTAACCACTAATTTACCTACCAAACCTAATTTCACACAAATGCATTCCATCAAACCACTATCGGTTTGAGTTTCCATCAAAAAAATAATATCCGGAGCATGAGTTTGCTTGAAGCTCTGTAACACATGGACCGCCCGATTACTTCCCATGCCTCGAGCATTCTAAACGAGTGTTTTCAAGGCGTCCGGCAGGCCGGATAAAGCCAACCCGCCGATATCTCATTAGAGTTGTCTCCAATGCTACCCTAGAAAGAATTAGTTGAAAATATTGTTTCATGTTTAATAATTGTCGATGTTTAGTTCTTGGAAATTATGATGTATAAATTCAATAATCGTTCATTTTATTTGTATTATATTTTATATTTGCATCGAAAAATAAAGTTAATCTCCTTCCTTTAAAAAAAATATTGATTTCACCCATTCCCTACTTGTCAACATTTGTAATGTATATATGTGTATTTTATATTTCAGGGTAGTCTAGTCTTTCAATTTTATTTTTGGAATACATTTTGGTCCCTAAGTTTTCAGAAAATATTACTTATTTACCTGACACATGTGTTATAGCCTTTTTGGTCATCAAATTTTCAAAACTAAATCAAAATGATCTCTCTAACTATAAAGTTGATAGTCAAATTTCACAGATCTGTATGTTTATGCCCCTAGTTTTAAAATACTTGATTGGATCACCGGAAGGAATGTTTTGTCCTAATGACTTTATAAATATTAATATGGCTTAATTAATTTAATAATAATAAATTAATTGCATCCAAAAACTGTAGAAAAATACCGCAAAATCACCTCATTGGATCCATATACAACATCCACAAAACCGAATTTCGGTTATTTAGGACTTGTGGAACAAATCGAAGACGTCTAGTTTGTTGAAGATGTTTATAGGCAACAATGTTTTTGTAGGCGCTAAGCGCCAGTCGTCCGTACGAACGACGTCTAACACCTAGACCCTCTAGGCTGTGAAGCCGAATAAACCAAATAAGCCAAAAAATAATTAATTTGTTGGGCACCTAGCCCGTCTAAGGCCTAGGCGGACGATTTTTAGAACCATGATAAGTGGCGTGAAGGCTAGGTTAAGGAAGAGGTTTGACCGTCTTGGTTAGCAAAGGTCTTAATTTGCATCTCTGTGAATGTATGGATCAACACACTAATCTAGGTTACAGTAAAAAGATTTGGTTGTTTGGGTTAGAGAAAGGGTCTAGATAATTTCAGTTTGAATTCTTTGGTCAATCAATTTTGACCGAACTTGCCACTTCATTTATATAAAAATTTAAAAGAAAAGAAAACAAAAAAATTGAAGGAGTCATCGCTCAATGTAGTTTGGTGGTAAATATCACTCATTTAGTTTGTCAATATCACAGTTTCAATTTTTTAATTTTAAAACAACCAACATGTGTTACTTTTATATGAATGTTAAGGGGAAAGTACGTTATTACCCTAGATTCGCTAATTTGGACTTAATGTTGACTAACAGAAGGACTATTTTGATATAATTCCAATAAGTTAAGGATTAAAAAAAATATTACGGATATTTTGGGTAACAAATGACATTTCCAAAGAAAATAGAGATCAAAATGTAATTTCCCCTTTTATTTTATGTTCTTAGGTTTTCTTTTAGGACTAATTGCACAAACAAGAGTTTAGGTCTAATTACATACGTACAAATATTCCTACCATAACAAACCGTTAACAGTCAATTATTAGAATATAATGGTCAAAGGGTAAAAGAAAAATATAACCACCGCCATCATCATCATCTTCTTCTTTCTCTATACCATGATCATAAGCTCACTCAAAAACACAATCAATAAAAATTATTATAAAAAAAAAAACAAAGGAAAAAAAAAATAGAGATGGAGATTGAGATAGAGATCAATTAGCGTATTGGTATTAGAGAAGATATTTATATATATATATATATATATATATATATATATATTACAATAACATGGTTTATCAAACTAAAAGATTTTAACTACGGCATGTATATGTCATTAATTATACAATGACTTAATAGTCTAATTATTTGATTAGTTAATTAGAAGACGAAAAAGCAAAAGGGGTCGCAGCAGCACTCATCTATGAGAGAACAGCAACACAGAGTTGCAAGATTGCAAAATCACACAATAATTATAACATAATTCAAAAAATTAATTAATTAGAAACATATATAATTAACCAGAGAGAAATATATAATAGGAGGAAAATAAATAAATAAATATATAATATATACCAAGCCTCAAGAAAACCAGATTGTCTTCTTGGTGGTGGAGCCATATACTGAGGTGGTGGCATCACAGGAGGTCCTCCATAACCACCTGCATCTCACAATTTTATATATTTCATTTACATACATATGCATATGTTATATATATATATATATATATTTATATATATATATATATATATATATTCATGAGTAAATTCATGAGAAGAAGAAATTATTATATAGAACCTGGAGCAGGAGGATATGGATATGCATACTTGGTTTTGCTCATATTTTGCAACACCACTTTTTAAGAGTTGAAATTAGACTATATATATAAGGAGGTGGAACATATATAAATATATAAATATATTTATATATTTATATATATAATGCAGGTTGCAAATTTATACACTGAAAATTGAAGTGTGCAAATCCCTGGATATATATAAGATCATTACAATTAGACTAGATGAGGTTGGTTCGGTAATAAAACTCATTACATCTGTACTACAAGATTACGTGTTCAAGTTCTGTCTGTTTCTCAAAAAAAAAAACCCAATTTATATAACACTGTAATATTTCAAAAAAAAAAATACTAATTATCTTTGTAGTGTTATAAAATTAATTAATTATTTAGTGATCCTGTACATAAATTATGATCAAAGATTTTAAATTGGAAGTCGTACATCTTGAAATAAATATGATGGGTAAGACTATATCAACTCAAATTTCTTATTCAAATACAATATATATAGATAAATAAAAAAGAAAAGAAAATGATGAGTTAATTTGTAGAATAATATTGTTCTGAGATGGATTGGTGGATGGATAGTGTCAGTAACATGAAGCATGTTAATACACATCCAACAAATTTTGTTGTTTTTATTTTTTTTTATATAAATAGGCACCGATTGATCAGGATTCTCTTATCACCTCACCTTATCCTCACATTTTTTAAAGTATGTGATTAGTTGTTAATAAAGCGTCAACCACATCTTAACCATTTATTTATTGCAATGCTTATGTGTCATAAGATTAATAAGATTAAGTGAGATGATAATAAGATGAGGTGAGATAAGGTGAGGAGAGGATCCTAGTTCGTTTGATTTATGTCTACTCTTCAACCTTAATTAGTGCTTATCGGTTTTCACTTAATTTGTTGGTGAAATCTACAAACTTAAATTTAAATAGATATTTCTAAATGTATTTGTTAAGGGAGTTCGATCTATTTTTAGAGAACAATTAGGGGATAATTTCAACAAAAGCGTTAATTTTATAAGGATAAATATTGAAGTTATAAATTTAAGTGTATGTACCTAACTTAACTGGGGGTAGCAATGCCGGCCATCAACTCTAACATGATCTATTTATTAATTTTGAAGAATGCTAAATTGACTAAAAGCATTGAAAATTACAAATGAACTAAAAATATTGAAAATGAGTATTTATTTGGATTTATAAAAAGAAAAAAAAAAAGAAATATATAAATAAATAAATAAATATTCTGGTTTATTTTTAATGTTTTTGGTTTATTTGTAATTTTATTATTTTTATGGATGAAATTGTTCACAAAATAACTTCCCTCTGCAAGTTAACATTCCCGTATTTTGTATTATTTTATCAATTTTTATTTGGTAAACGTATGAGGGTATAATGGTAAATTCATACAATTAAAGCTTAAATAAAAACATTTTAGACTTTTAAACAATCAAACTCAGTTAATACAAACATAATGGTAACTAAGTTAGTCCATAAGGAAGGTTTCTAAAATAAAAGTATTTGTGACTATACATCTAATAATAATTCAAAAGTGAGAGGAAGTTTTTAATATTAACACTTTTTTTTATATACACCACCTGTAATGGCAGCGATTCAAATCTGAGACATTGTTAGACCCATCATCACCAATAAACCGTATTAGGTTGTAGTACATACTTTTAATCTTTTAAACCGGATAGAAACCATTAAAAATATATATAAGTTAATTAAATGAAAATGCAAGGAGAAGTGTACTGACTCGACAATTTCATCAGTTGATTTGGGTGTTGGTGGTGGAGGCATGGAGCGTCCTCCATCGTTTGAGGTAGGCCCAAACAGATTCCCAGAGGACACCTCCTCCAGTAGTATCGGTAGAGCTTGCTTGCTTAGTTGCTTGCCTCTCAAATAATCTTATATAAAACACTTTTTTTTTTTTTTACATAATTAAAAATATTTATTAATATTATATTTTGATTTTAAGTTTTAAGTTAAGAGAGACATTTTGTGAAATTCTTCCTTAGGTAAATTCTAACTATAATGTCAAATATCCATTTATTAATTTTGAAGAATGCTAAATTGACTAAAAGCATTGAAAATTACAAATGAACTAAAAATATTGAAAATGAGTATTTGTTTGGATTTATAAAAAGAAAAAAAAAAAGAAATATATAAATAAATAAATAAATATTCTGGTTTATTTTTAATGTTTTTGGTTTATTTGAATTTTATTATTTTTATGGATGAAATTGTTCACAAAATAACTTCCCTCTGCAAGTTAACATTCCCGCATTTTGTATTATTTTATTAATTTTTATTTGGTAAACGTATGAGGGTATAATAGTCAATTCATACAATTGAAGCTTAAATAAAAACGTTTTAGACTTTTAAACAATCAAACTCAGTTAATACAAACATAATGGTAACTGAGTTAGTCCATAAGGAAGGTTTCTAAAATAAAAGTATTTGTAACTATACATCTAATAATAATTCAAAAGTGAAAGAAAGTTTTTAATATTAACACTTTTTTTTATATACACCATCTGTAATGGCGGCGATTCAAATATGAGACATTGTTAAACCCATCATCACCAATAAACCACGTTAGGCTGTAGTACATACTTTTAATCTTTTAAACCGGATAGAAACCATTCAAAAAATATATAAGTTAATTAAATGAAAATGCAAGGAGAAGTGTACTGACTCGACGATTTCATCAGTTGATTTGGGTGTTGGTGTTGGAGGCATGGAGCGTCCTCCATCGTTTGAGGTAGGCCCAAACAGATTCCCAGAGGACACCTCCTCCAGTAGTATCGGTAGAGCTTGCTTGCTTAGTTGCTTGCCTCTCAAATAATCTTATATAAACACTTTTTTTTTTTTTTTTACATAATTAAAAATATTTATTAATATTATATTTTGATTTTAAGTTTTAAGTTAAGAGAGACATTTTGTGAAATTCTTCCTTAGGTAAATTCTAATATAATGTCAAATAATAAATTAAAATCATAAAATAAACTAAAAAATTGATAAGAAAAACAGTTTAACAATAAGATAAAGGTAAAAAATAATTAAATATGTATAACATGTAATGTACTGAATAATAATCTGTTAAATTATTATACAATACAAAAGTAAAGAGTAATAAAACAATTACATTAAGTGTCATTAACCCACAAACAACACAAAAGGGTCACAGCAACACTCATCCAAAAGACAACAGCAACACAAAGCTGCAAGGCTGCAACAAATTATATCACACTGATCAAAACCCTCCCAATTCACAAAAAATAAAAAAATAAAAAAATAAAAAAATAAAAAAATAAAAAAAAATCTGTATAGTTAATTAGCAGAAAATTCAATATTGTGAAAAGCCTAAAACAGACTATAATAATTAGGATATGTTTTTTGTAGTTTTGATATCGTAAAATTGTTATTTCAATTCAAAAAATAAATAAATAAATAAAATCGTAAATTGTTTTTTGATTTTTAGATATCTCTTTTGATTAAAAAGCCTGCATGGATGGGGAGTGATCACTTAACATACCATCCATCAAAAAAACTTGGCTCTCGTCTTGGGGATGGAGCTGCTGCATAATATTGTGGAGGTGCCATCACCGGAGGAGGCCCTTGATATGACATTCCTGCACTCACCATTCACCATTTCAATTTCATCGTTAATTTATGTCCGGGATTACTGATTATGATCTCATGTGATAATCGGTCTGTATTGCTACAAAACCGATCAATGATTCAGGACAAAAATGATATACGAGAAGAAAAAGATATATGTACCTGCAGCAGGATAGGGATAGCCATACTTGGGATCGTTCATCTTTGAAAAACAATTCCTTATGTTATCTGTCTTCTTGTGTTTTAGAATTTTTAGTGTTATGAGATCTTCATTTTTATATACACATAGGTGACAATAAAGGTGTAGAGATAGAATATAATTTGTTAACTTGCATAAACATATTACAATATTCTCACCTAGCTAGTAGAATTAATTAATTTTGTTATTCATCAGATAATTATTAATAATGTGAATTAATTCGATTTGATTAGATGATGATTCGATTCTTGCGAGTAGTACTTTATGGTGAACGTGGCTTAAAGCAATTCAATACTTTTATTTGGGAAGAAGTTAAGATTCCAACTTCCAAGTTCCCTTGTGAAGGGGATGTTGCTAGGGGTGTACGTTTTCGGTTTGGTTTAGACTGAAACTCAATGTCAAACCAAGTCAAATATAGATCGGTTTAGCTATGTTTCAACTCAAACCAAACCAATGTGATTTTTCAAATCAATCCAAACCAAACCAAAAAAGGTTAGGTTGGTTTGGATAGGTTTATCGGTTTAGATCTGAAGAAATTTAGATTCCAACCTCCAAGTTTCCTTGTGAAGGGGATGCTGCTGTCTACACATTCCTTTCACACACACGTGAAGTCTCATGTAGTCATGTTTTTAGGTTCACTAGATTAATTGGCTGCTTTACTGGGAGACATGTTATCTTATCATGTACTGTTTTTTTTTTTTGAAAGACTTTTCATGTACCGTTTTATACAAGAAGTTTCAAAATGTTTTTCGTGCGAGATCTCTATCGGATTTTGATTTGCACTAGGCCAGGGAAAATAAATACAAAGACCGGTGCAAATCGAGATGTGTTTTATATGCGTGTTTTATTTATAACTTCGTATAGTTAGTTAAAGTTGAGATTGTTTCAAATTATTCCGTAGAGGTGTCATATCTCAATTGTTAATTTATTATCATGTAGTTTTCTACTCAAAATAAGATTGTTTTATGTAGAATAACTCATCACGTGAATGTATTTTTATGAGTTCCATCAAAAATCAAATAAAAATGTAGATAATCAAGGGTCCATTGCCTTGGTGGTCAGAGACTTGAAAATGAAGTTCCACCACCAGGGTTTAAACTCTGGCATTGTAGTTATAAGTTCATTTTTGTGCATTAAACTATAAAATGTGGGGATAGGAGTTGCATTGCAGCTTCCGGACTCTACTTGTAGAGTTTAATCTCGTTAGATCCTATTGGTATTTAATGATTACAATGGTATCAGCTTAAAAAAAAATGTGGGGATTAAGAATTTTGAACTATTTAATGATTCTATGAGAATTTTGCTTTGCATCCCCTCGCAAGTAATTCCATCTTTACTTTTTATGGAACTTCCTTGCAATTTCCTTGTAGTTGTCACTTGCAAGGTGTGATGTTAATTGAAAGCTTAAATAATAGAGAGTTCTTTTCAATTTCTTCTATTCCTTTCACACTCCTTTTATTTATTAATTATCTTAAATTTTCCACCAAATTCTAGTATATTCTCTAACTTATTTCGTTTGAATTTATCTTAAACTGATTATATTCAATTATCAAAACCATTCACATTGGATATCAATCCATGTGTTCAACTCCCTTTTCTTCTGGAAATCATGAAACTAAACTTGACTTGTGTGCATAAATATTATCTCCAAGCTTTTATTACTTTTCTAAATAATAATATTTTTATAGCATTTATTTTTATTTTTATTTAAAAAAATAAATTAAAATAAATTAAAAATAAAAAAACAAAAGGAGGAAAGTTGGGCCAATTCTACTGAGCTAATTAAATCAAGGGCCCATATATTCTCAACTTGGCTGATAGGCTTTTTGATTCACATTATTGTGTTGCTGAATAAACTCATTTCATTTTCTAATTCCAAAATGTTTATTCAAGTGGCTAATATCAATGACAACTTTATTCTAAGTGATGTTTCGTGTAGTATAAATACGTTCAATAATGTTACACAAGTAACACAACCCAAAAATCAACAAAAATGATGACCGTATTATTCATGGGGAACATGTTGAGTAACATGACCGTATTATTCATGTTGAAAAATCACTTATCACATTATTTATGTTGATTTTTGGACTAATTTTTTGGTTATGTCATTAACATGATTCGTTCTTGTAAAATGATTTTTTTTTTAAACAACTTGTAACATGTCTTTTTGAAATATTAATAATTCAAGGTTTGGGGGAGGAGACATAACTCGAACCCATTAGGTTAATCTCATATTGTGCAACAACTTGTAATATGTTACGGTCAACCTCATCTTGTCCAACAACTTATAATATGTCATATGATATAAATAACACATACAAATAGTAATGTATTGTGCTAGGCTATGTTTGGAATTGTTTATAGAATAATCACTTATTGCTCAACTTGATAATTAATAATCAGCTAAAAGGAAAAGTAGGGGAGTGTTTGATAAATTAATTTTAGAAATAATCAACTTAATAAAAAAGTAAGGGGAATGCGTTTAGTAAACTTTATTAAATTATGTAAAAAGATGAAAACGGACATGATAAATAGACGTAATATACTCTTTTCATTTTTCAATTTTTTTTTTCAAAAAAATTATTATCCATATTTGTTATTGAATTAAAAAATAAATTTAAAATAACAATATAAATTTAAAAACAAAAAACAAAAAAAACGTTTTTTTTTTCTTTCAAAAATAACAAAGGAGGCGATGGCAATTGGCTAGTTGCAGCATACGCCACCGAAGAAGCACACACCGTAAACTTTCTATTTTAAACAAATTATTATCAATTCAACGCTTGATCCCAACAAAACAAAAAAATCTTTAAATGTTTACCTATATACTAGGTTTAGTTACATGTGCAAGGCACGTGTTTTAATAGAAATTAATTTTGATATAATATTAAAAAAAATAAAAATTTTATATACAACTAATTATGAGATCACAAATTATAATAAATAAAAAAACATAATTCAATCATATAAAAATAACTCTCATGATGCATCAACTTATGGAGACAATAACATTACTTACAATATTTTATTTTTTTAAGAAAAAAGAAAAAAGCCTTATATCTAATTGCAGAGGACATAAATATATACATGCTTCGGGTTAAAATGAGCATCCTTACAAAGAAAAAATAAACTTTCAATCAAAATCATTCAAATATAATCACAATATTTTGATAAATGAGATTAATAAGATTTCAGTTTAATTTCTCATAATTAATTGATAAATTTTAAGAAATGAAAACAAATACAAAAATGAATTAAACCTTAAATTGAAGATAAAATAATGAAAGGAAAAAAAGAAGTAGAAAATTAGAAACGTACCATTTTTGAAGGAATTGAAGAGGAAAGAGGACCTGAGTCTCTTCTGATTCTTTAACGTTTGATTTGTTGAATGATGTGATCTTCTTCAGTGTTTAATAGAGACCCAAATGATTAAATCTAACTAAAATCTTAGCATAATTAACAGTAAAAATAAAGAACCAACTTTTTCCTGGATGAATCATGCAGAGAAATTCGTTGGGAAGAAGAGGAGAGAAAGGGGAAAAAATGTTTCAATGTTTATTTCTCATTTTTTCTAGAGGTGGGAAGGACCCAGAAGGAAAATAATGGGATGTGTATAAAAGAGAGATAGCTAGTCCACCGCTTAGACTCTAATAGTTTTTTTAAATATATTTTTTCTTTCTTTCACTTGTATATTTCAAGTCAATTTTACTTTTTAAAAAATTAAACAAGAAAAAAAAAAAGGATGCTATAATTAACTGACATATCGCTCTTTTAATAACTATTGATTTGGGTCCAGTCCATATCATTACCTCTAGCCTCTTAGTAAATAACCATCTAAATTCATAATAATTAGGGTAAACTATTTAACAATGATTTAACTTATTTAGAATTTTAAATTAAGACAAATTTTAGAAATTACTATACAATCTATGTTGTGTTACTATTATGAAGACATATCTATTAAGTAATTCTACAACTCGAAGGCTTGTATTTATCATTTGACTTTCAAAAATAAAATAAGGGATGTTATAATTAAAATCTTACTAAAAGCTATCTATTAAGTAATTATATAAACTTTAAGGGTTGTATTTATAATTTTAATTTAAAAAAAAAAATTAAAAAGTCAAAGAAATTAAAAAAAAAAAAAAGAAAAAGAAACTATAATTCCAACCGGCCATTTCACACTTTTTATACAGAGTATTAATATATATATATATATATATATATATATATATATATGTGGTATATGTACATATATCTGATTTTCAGCTTAATTCGGTCAGAAATTTCTTGAATCTCACAAAAAGCTTTATACTTTTGGTGCATCCGGTGTAAACAAGGGCAGATGGTGCCTTTAGCAAGTCCAAGGCCTCAACTAAAATTAAAGTCTAAAAATAATTTTACAAATAAAAAATAACTAAATATTAATTAAACATCAACACAGTATGTTAAATGAAGTGTGTTTTATCGTGCCGTACGGTATTGTATTATATTTGTACTGAATCTTGCTTTATCGAAAAGTGTCTAGACCGACTCGATCTAATTTACATGTTTAATTAATAATAGACATATCTAATTTAATATTTTTTAAGCACATTCAAAGTCTCATTTTAAATTTTCGCTTAAGGTCCCGGATACTCTTGAGCCTTCACCGGGTGTAAACATATTACACACAGTAACACATTAATTGAGTAGTCATTAGTAAAAGTGATGAATTACTCATAATTAATCACCATGTGTACGTTTGGACATTAAGGGGTCATTCGGTGCACAATTCAATAAGTGGATATATGATTTTCATAGATTTAAGTGATCAAACATATGTACTTTTTCATATATATACCCAAGAGAAAATCTCATGTATCCAAAATATGTATCAGTTGAAGAAACTGAAACACACATGAATACATAATATGCATGTAAACAGTAAACGTGTTTTCAGAAGTTGGTGTTCTGACTAAAATATACAAGTGTTTTTGGGGTGTAGAGTCTGATCGATACATGGTGTGCAATACAGAGAAAACAGCTTAATAAGTTTTTTTTTTTTTTTTTTTGGGAAAGATGGGGATTATGAATTTTGAACTATTTAATGATTCTATGAGAAACAGAACTTCCTTGCAATTTCGTTGTATGGTGTGATGTTAATTGAAAGCTTAAATAATAGAGATGTGCTTTTCAACTTCTTGTATTCCTTTCACACTCCTTTTATTTATTAATTATCTCCAAATTTCATTTTCAATTTAATTTCTTTTCAAGATATCTGAAACTGATTATATTAAATTAACAAAAACATTCACATTGGATGCCAATCAATTAATCAATGAGTTCAATTATCTTTTCTTTTGAAAATCATGAAAGATTATCTCAAAACATTTAGTACTTTTTCTAAATAATAATATTTGTATAGCATTTCTTTTGAGAGTTTAGCTAGTGGGTCAAAAATTAAATATTTTATTTGTTATTTTTAAGGTACATGATCTTCGAATCATATTATATATATATTTTTTTTTGAAAATCGCAAATGAGTTGAGAAATTTGAGTGAGATCTCTTGAATTACCAAATAAAAATGTAAAAATAATAATAATAATAACTTGGAGTCTTGGACCAATTCTAGTCAACTAAAGCTAGGGCCCATGGGCCCATATATTCTCCACTTTGCTGATAGGCTTTTTGATGGGGTTAAAAATTAAATAGTACTTTTTTAAGGAGGGCTGGTGCAAATAACACCACTTTAATAAGTCATGTTTTAATAGCATCAAAATAGGTTATAAGACCAAAACACCCCCATTTACTCTTTTCCTTTTTATTTTTTTTATCGAAAATTCGAGACTTATTTGCGTTTTCGTGACTTATTAATGCGTTTTCGAGACTTAATTCAAGTTTGTTCGGGACTTATTCTGTTCGACATCCATCAATGGTGACAGTGACAATCCAATGACGGCACCGGTTGACTCCGGAGATAGTTGGATCTAGAAGATCGAACGATGCCGAGTTCGTTGGCGACATCAGTTTCGTCAGATTCACGACGGATGGTCATAGATCGGACGATGAAGATTTGCGACGGTTTGAGTTTGGCTTCATTTCTCTCTCTACACAACTCGAAAATGAAAACGAATACTTCGATTACAGTGATTGGCACTCGACGAACGTTTTCCCGGTGGTTTTGTCGGTCAACTCGCTGTTCGGCGGTGGCACCTCCATTGATAGAGCTCTATCAATGGAGGTTTGGGAAAAGGAAGAAAAAGGTGAATGACATATAAGAGAAAAGAAAAGAAGCTGGGGGTATTTTATCCAAATTCTATTTTTTATACTATTAAAACAAAAGTTATTAAAGTGTGATAGTTGTATAAGTGAAAATTTAAAAAATGCTATGTACCCTTATTTCCTCCTTTTTGATTGACATTATTGTGTTGCTGAATAAACTCATTTCATTCTTTTTTTTTTCTTTTTTAAATTATAATTTATTTCATTTTCTAAATACAAAATTAAATATCCGAAAACTGCATTCATGTGATGTTTCTTATCAATATAAATAAATACAACCAAAAACGCCACATTACCTGGAAAATCAACCAAAAATTAAACACAAATTACATGTCAAGTGATTTGTCGATTTTTACCCTAAATTCATAAGATGATACAGTAATATGAAAATAACAAATCACTTATCATATTATTTAAATTGATTTTTGGACCTATTTTTTTGGTCATGTCATCCACTCTATTTTGAATGATAACATTTTATCTTTTCTTAAAATTATTATTCACAAATAACTTTTTGTCTAAGATTTAATTTGACATCAATCAATCGGTTCAAAATTTGAGTTTACTTATACAAATCGCTTATAGTATGTCCCGTGGTATAAATAACACATGCAAATAGTGATGTGACGAATGGTGTGATATGAGTAGCTGGAGTCCACCTACAGTTGTCCCACATATATATGTTTCTTTTAGAATTAAAAGTAATAAAAATAAAGTTTTGCATCTAGCAAGCAAACCACATAGAGAGTCATAGAAAAATAAATGTTTTAATACGTACGCCTGGATTATATGCACAACTCAATAATATTATATCATCATCTCATCAAGAATATTCTTCGATGGTTATATAATTGTTTTCATTTATGAATGAAAAATGGCTTTTCCCTCGATAATTGTTTTCAGCTTAATTCAGTCAAAATTTTCTTGAATCTCAAAAAAAGCTTTAGACTTTTGGTGCATTCGATAAAACATACACGGTCATTACGAGTGATTCATCGCAAAGAAAATCTTTAATGGGACGATCTTATTACCATTTTGTGAAACCGTTCAATAAGAATGTATCAAATTATAACTTAATAATATATATTTATGAGACAATATCATTGCCATCGAGATCGTCCAATGATTTACCATTGTTATATAATTAATGAAACGATTTTATAACATAATAATAACAAATCACTTATCATAATAATTAATGGGATGACTTTATAATATAACAATGACAAATAATTTTTTGTCTGGAAATAATTAGGCACCAATCAATCAGCAGTACTAATGTTGTGAATCTTGTAATTTTAAAAGTTTCTACACTAATTTTCAAAATTTTGATATAAATTATGAAAGTAGTGTTAGTTAAAAGGAGAAAAACTTGAGTGGAATTAGGTGTATTTGTCCAAACTGTTTGTAACATGTTACATGATATAAATAACACATGTAAATAGTAATGTATCATGTTAATGACAATTGGTATATATGCTATGAGAGCATCTCTAATGGTAATGTGGTTTGCATTTAAAAAAATGGTGATATGTCAACATTGTTAAGTCAATTACGTCATATATGACATATAACTAAACTTGATAGACATCCAAATGAAAAAGTGTCACTTGTAAAATACATGTTTTTAATAACATATCAATTTATTATTGGTCTCCTTAAATATACTTTAGAATTGTGAATAAAATAAAGTAAAAGACAAAAGTGGTTGCTGACTAAGTCAACAAAATGGATGTTCAATAGACCCCCTGGAATTAGAGAGTCATGTTAATAACCTCTAAAAAAAAAAATTACCACCTCAGCTCGAAGTTGTATAAGAGAATAGATAGGTTGCATTGAAGATGAATTTTTTAACAAAGTAGTTTTTCATCCTACATACATATAATTTTTTCACAACCCACATTACAATTGGAAATGCTATAAGTAGCTGGAGCGTAGGGGCGAAGCCATGATTTTGACTTTAGGGGGGCCAAAACAAAAATTAATATCGTAGGTTACACAATCTTCAAATAATATTAATAGGAATCCCGCACAAGAAAAAGTGTGAAATCTCGCACCTGATACTTTTCAATAAAATGTAATACCGTTCGGTATTAAAAGTAATGATACAAATAAATAAATAAAATAGACATTAACTAATTATAATGTAACACATTTAGTTTATATCTAGAAAATTATTTATAATCAAATCAATCTAATTTTCTTCCTAATTTTCATTTCAATTATATAATTAAAGAGTGTATAAGAAAACATGTTTTATTTTGTTGCAAACTCTATGTTTAATCTTAACGGTATGCATGACTGAAAATAATATTTTAATAGTTTCCGACTTATAAAATATAAATTTCAATAGCTTAATTGAAATATCATTATACCATTGATATATTTAAATCACAATTATTTAAATACTTGTAACTTAATTTTATAATATTCATGTCAAACCAAATTAACTTATAATAATTTTGAATAAAATTTAAATAATAAACTAACAAAATAAATTTATCAAAATCATATTAATAATTAATCTAACAAAATAAATAATATAGGTAGTTGCTATAAGAGTTCAATATTTACTTAGTTTGTTCTAGTGAAATCTAAAAAATAAATAATATTATATATATAATACACACTAGATTAGGTGATAATGTATGAAATAATATGAAATTAAATATTAAAATGAATTGATTTTGGTCAATATAATTATGGAAAAAAAAAATTATTAGTTAGTTTATAATATTAAAATAATAAAGGGACAAAATAATATTATCACCTACTTTGTATATATATATAACATTTCATGTATACTAGTTTTTTTTTTTTTTTAATTAGTTTACATTTTAATTTTATATATAAGAATTTTTTTTTTTTTTTTTCAAATGGGGGGGGGGGGCCCCCCCCGGGATGGCCCGTATGGCCCCCTCTTACATTCGCCTCTGCTGGAGCGCACGTACACTTATCCCAGGCTCCCAGCTAGAATTAAAAGCTTGTAATGTAAATAAAAATAAACCTTTCCATCTAGCAAACAACATACTATAAGCGCAATTCAATAATATCACATCAGGTGGATATATGATTTTCATATGTATAGCAAGATTTAAGTGATCAAACATATGTACTTTATCATATATATATATATATATATATATACACAAGAGAAAATCTCATGCACCCAATAATGTATGGTGCATCTCCCAACATATATGATATATCATCCCAGCATGTGGCATCAACATGCATGCAAATTATTTTCCTTTTGTTTCCATTTTTAATGAATAAAATCTAGCTACGTGGCAAATTCAGTCTATTTCCCACAATGTAAGGTAACCTTATAGATATTATAGAAGATAATGTTATCTGTACACTTTATTTGATTTGATAGGGATGACAATCGGGGAACTAGGGATAGATTATAGATATGGGGGAGTTTGGCCTATTTCTCCTATTTATTCTGATTTGATCGTATTTTACCTGCTTTCTTCGTTTGATTTAAAATTTTAAAACAATTAAATTTACTCACACACCCATCAAAATCAATAATTCAACATTGGACGAGAATGTGGGATCTATCCGCATCCCCACTTCTAAATGGGGATGAAAATAATCTTCATCCTAGTCTCCATTTTTGAAGCATTTTCTCTGGGGTTTTGAGCCACATGAGTCCATTACTCCGTCTCCATGACGGAAACTGTATTCATCCCTAGACTATGACCCACCAAAACCTAAGCTGGACCTATTTTAGATAAATTATTATCGATTTTCACTTGAAAATTAAGTAATCACTTTAGGAAAAAGCAAAAAAACAAAAAAACAAAAACAAAAACAAAAATATTTGATCATTAACTCACATAATTTGTTAAGAGAATAAAAATATTAAAACATTAATGGGTTATTCTATTCTATGAGTTTAGTAAAGTTATTGAGGTGACAAGATGAGATTGGTTCGATAGTAAAGTCTCACACACTCACACAATGCGGTTGTGAGTTTGAGTCCCCCTCCCCTCTCAAAATCCTCTTTATTGTAATATTTAAAAATATATAAAAAATAAAATAAAAAAAAAAAACAAAAAAAAGTGAAGTTACTGAGGGAGTTAATAATAATTGGAATCCATCTGATAAATAGTTTAAAGAAGTTAAAAAAAAAGAAGTTAAAACTGAATGAAAAACTGAGAAAAGATTAGAAAAGATCAGGACCTGAGCCTAATAGAAATAATCCTTGTGTATCAACTAATGTGCTTATAATGCTAACACCATCTTTAATAGGAGACCATCTTTTAGTGAGAAAAATGAGTTTAGTAAAGTTATTGAGGTGACAAGATGAGATTGGTTCGATAGTAAAGTCTCATCACACAATGAGTTAAAAAAAACAAAAAAAAGTGAAGTTACTGAGGGAGTTAATAATAATTGGAATCCATCTAATAAATAGTTTAAAGAAGTTAAAAAAAAAATGTAAAACTGAAAAAAGTTAGAAAAGATCAGTGGGACCTTGTAATAGAATATAATCCTTGTGTATTATTAGCATAATGAGCATAAAATGCTTTTTACACCATCTTTAATGGAGACAAATTAAAATGAAAAACATGATATCATGATTAAAGAAAACAATTAAGTTTCATGAGTTGGCATACCTTCATGATTCATCATACACAAACTTGAGTTTTTTAATCTATTTGATCGATTCAAAAGAACTAATTAATCAAACAGATTAATTAAAACACACCGTTAACAACTATAACTCAAAATAAATTTATCAAAATTTACATTCAGCTGTATAAATTTAGTATATATATATATACATAACACGTCAAATTCCTAAATAAATACATAAATAAGAAGAGATGAATAACTTTAGGAAATTGTTATGAAACTTTTTCAATATCAATATCAATTCACAATTGTAACATTAAAAATTATAAATTCTTAAATCTCATAGAGGAAAGTGGTATGAAACTTTTTAAACATCGATATAAATTCATAATCCTAACGTTTAAAATCTCACAAACAACATTTAAATTTGTGATTATCCCATGCAAACTTCCTACATACAAATTAAATACTCGATCTCCCAAATCAATTATGAGTGCAAAAATGTCAAAGACAAAACAAGTACGCGAAGAAGGAAGCGCCACGCCACCTGCAGAAAATAATGTGACCAAAAACAGCGACATGTCGTGTGAGAAATGAGTGAATTCCAGGAAAAAATATATATATATATATATAAAAACTATATACTATATCATAATTCATAAGAAAAAGACAGAGTTTGAGTCTTGAATTCAAAGAAATGTGCTAGTGGTGGGGTTTCTAATTTTCCATCAACCATCATTAATTAAATATTTTTGTTTGATTTTTTTGATCAATAATAAATCTCATGCTTGGCTTTCGTTTTCAAGCCATTGGAAGATGAACACCACACCACACTTGTCAACCATAAATTGGTTCAATACATAAATAATTTAGATCATCACTATCTTCAAATATCTAACAAATATATATATATTTTTTTGATTCTTGATATTTTTCTGCTGTTTTTAATTTGGGTGATGGATGAGACATGTCGTGAAAAGAACAAAATTATACGCTTTATACCCTCTTTTTTTTAAATTTTCCAACGATTCGAATCTAGAATATTATCACAATGAATGAACGTGTGTTTTATCCGTTTCACTTTTTGTCACTAGGGATTCCAAAGATTTTTCAATTGAAACCAAATATATATATATATATACATTTGTAAGAAACTTTTTCCTGAAATTATCTATATTTAGAGCTAACATGGTAAGTTTCTATTAGAATACAAAATCATATATTGAAATATCAAAAAAGTCAAATTTGGTTGTTATCAAAATTCAAAACGTGTATCTAGGATTTAAGGTTGGCAAATGGTAATCTGTTAACGAGGGCAGTTATTTATCTACAAATGTCCCTCTAATATCTAAATGGATACAAACGCAACATACTTAATTGACCTTTTCTTTTTTTTTTTCCTTTTATTTAGAAGCCTCAACTCAAGTCAACTCTACTTTATATTTGTGTCACTAATTGTCAGTGCTATGGAAGTGGAAGTTTTTTTGGGAGCTAATAACTTTTTTCAGGTCATTGCCCTCCAAATGAATAAAAAATAATATATATATATATATATATTTGATATGTGAGATATAATTAAAAAATAATTGGATTTTTATTTCCGTACTTCCTAGGACGATGGTAAATTTTTTTTTTTTTTTTTTTTCTAAACACAGTGCACTCAAGTCAAAGGTCTGTCGGGATCAAATAATATATATAGCTCGAATTTCCATATAAAACTTACTGTATATGCTTTTAAAATGAACATGATGAGCGAGGCTCAATTCCATTTATTTAATAGGTTATGGGCCCAAAGTTTCCGACATTAGATTTGAATGCTTATAATTGTTGATGGTTGAAATTTTATGTTTTAACTTTGAACATAAGACAAGAGAGAGAGAGAGAGAGAGATTGGGACAGCTAATCATACTGTAGATTAGTTTGAAAAACAAATTTCAAAGGAATCTTTGTTAGTATTACATTATTAAAACAAACATAGCACAAGATCTAATACGATTTAGGCATGATTTGATTAAAGATCAATGCATTTGAATCTTGTTCGACTACCCTTTGGGAAGGAATAATGAGAGACAACGAATATCAACCAATTAAAAACACCATTATTCATCTTGGATTTATTAGGTTAATGAATCAGAATCATTTTTACTAATCAAGGAGATAAAAATATTAATATTATATATCGGAATAAAGGAAATCAGAACAAATAAGTGTAACAGAAACATTATATAGTATGTCATGCGGATCCTTTCTATACAGTCAAGACCCCATCTGGAAACATGATAGGTGATGTAGATTCACAGAAAACATGATGGGTTACAGTCATAGGTGATGAAGAGGAAAATGAGTACCGACATGATCATCATACATCATACTGAATTGTGAATTGTCAATATGTTACGTTACAGTAGATTCACAATCCGTCCTATGCAGTCACGGAAAACATGATACGTGATGAAGACGAAAATGAGAGCCAAAGGTAAGGCGGCTTGGCATCATTTAAGACTCCCTTAGGAAACCTGATAGGTGATCAAGAGGAAAATGAGTACCAGCTTGATCATACAAGTCAATATATCATGTGATGTTGATTTACGATACAAGACTCATAGAAAATACGATAGATTACGGTCTAGACTATCACATCGGGAACATGATAGGTGATAAAGAGGTAAAAGAAAACTGGCCTGGTTATACTGTGAGTATGTCACGTTACAGTAGATTCATTGTCTGTCCTATACAGTTACAAAAAAACGATACAAAAGAATGGTTATACTGTCAGCATGTCACGTGACAGTAAATTCACTGTCTGTCCTATACAGTTATAGGTGATGAAGAGGTAAAAAAATACAGACAGCATGTCACGTGACAGTAAATTCACTGTCTGTCATATACAGTCACAAAAAACATGATAGGTAATGAAGAGGGAAAATAATACTATCAGTATGTAAATTCACTGTTTGTCCTATACAATTATAAAAAACATGATTGGTGATAAAGAGGTAAAATAATACAAACAGCATATATTCACTGTCTATCCTATACAGTTACAAAAAACGGTAAAATAATAATATGTAAATTAACTGTCTGTCCTATACAGTTACAAAAATACAATCATTGTTATACCGTCGGTATGTCACGTGATAGTAGATTCCTCTTATACAGTCACCAAAATTTGTTCTCTTATCTCAGGATTTTGTTTTGAAATATATTTAAAATTAAATTACAAGATAAGATTTGGGTACAATCCCATCAAATATATAAATGTTTATTGAATTAGTGGACTATATTTCAATATTATCCAGCGCCATTTAAAATGAAATCCTAATTAAAAGATTAGGATCAATTCCGACTATAATTTACTAAGAAGTCAATGAAAATTAAGAAAAAAAAAACTAAGTAGATTAACGTAATTGAAAACTAATATTAATAATCTCCAGCAGCAGTGTATACTAAACCATGTAAAATCAATCTAACAATTAACATCTCACGTATAAAAACATAATTCACTGATTAAACATTGAAATTAAATATTATCATAGACTCATCTATACTTATTATTTATTAATATAATAATATTAACGTACCCACATCATTGTGAAACCTTGTTCACCATCACCTTACCATCCTGACTCAACCCGCCGCCGCCGCCGCCGCCTCCTCCTCCTCCTCCTCCTCTCATCTCACCACTCACCGCCACACCTACTCCCTGGTACTGCTGCGGCGGAACCACCACCCCTCCCGGTGCAGTATAGTACACCTGTCTCCCTGACGCGCTATCGTACGCCACGTGCGTGTAACTGCCATCTGTCACGTGCGTGTAACCACCATCCGTCACGCCACCGCCTGAACGCACCATTCCCATAGAAGGAAGAGTCGGAGGCGGTGCTTGCATTGTCGGCGCTTGCGTTTGCATCATGTTGTACACCGGTTGATCCCGGTAAACATCAGGACCCGGTGCCATCCTCTGCATGTTTTGATAGTACGCTTGACCCGGTTGACCGGTAACCGGTCGAATCATTTGCGGCGCTTGAGCTTGCGGCGCGTGATACATAGTTGTACCTTGAGCTGAGATCATGTACACCGGCTGCTCCGGTTGTCCATGAGTTGACGTCACCGGCGGCGGATAATTCGGGGCGGGAACTTGCTTCTCAGGCCAATACGCAGTCGTTTGGGATACTGACGCCGGTAAATTAGCCGGCGGAGCTTTTTCCGGCAATTTAGGGACGTAATAATCGCCGCCGCCGGCAGCGTAAACACCGGCGAAATTGTCTTCACTCTTTCTCATATACATAGCTTCCTGCTGTACTTGCTGTTCGTGAATTTGCAACCTCTGCAAGTGCCTCTGTATCTCCACAGGATTCACCGAGTGATCCGGATCAACAACCCGATCCGACACCATGACCCGATCTTCAGGAGCATGATACTCCGGAGGAGGCGGTGGCGGCGCAACCTGTTCCGGAATTTTATGCTGCGGAATCCCTTTGTCCAAACCGAACAAGAAATCAACATGATTTCCGGGTGTCGGCGACATTTTCTTAGCGTCACCAACGTTAGCCGGACCCGAATTGAGAGCCTCAACAAACCTATCACGATCCGACTTGGATCCATCGGATCCAAAGCTACCAGCAGAAGCAACCGGAAACAAAAAGAGACGCATCCTGGCCGGCTTAGCGAGAGTCCGATAAAGTCGGTCATATTCATGCATCATGTGATCAAGATCATCATCGTTAGTGACCGAAATCAGAGCGTCGAGATCTTCACCAGGAAGCTGGTACTTGAAGGAGACTTCGGTGGTGTCACCGCAGAGAGCAGAGAGCTTGCTGATCATAGAAGCGAACTTGATGTTGCGATCAACGGCGAGGATCTTAGTCTCGCCGCCGATGTACGCGAGCTGGTTGTCGTGAGGACGTGGATGGATCTTACCGTTGTAGCTACACATGAATTTGACCTTGTAGTTCTGAGGATTATTCTGCTGGTCCTCCCATGGAGGAGGGTTCTCGAAGTCTATTTCGCGTGATCGTGGAGACGATTCACCGGATTCTGGATACGAATTGTATGAGTAATTCTCCATTTTTTTTTTTTTTGTTTGAGAGAGAAGATGATAAGAGAGTGAGAGAGAAATTTAGTCAGTCCATGAGTCTTATGAATTAATGAAAATGAAGGTGGTTTATGAGGGATTTTTATTTGGAGGGGACAGGTGGAGGTGATAGAGTAGGATGCCTAGATGGACTTTTGGGGTTGTGGTGTGGGGCCTGCGTTTTTTTTGTATAATAGAACCATTGGATTGAATTTAAGAGATAAGAGTGGCAATGTGGAATTTTTTATTTTATTTATTTATTACACTATCTAACCGGTACCCATTTATCTAAATCAAACTTTTTATTATCGTAAAATTCAAACCGTTGATTTAAAAGTTATTTATTTTTATATCCGTTTGATTAGAAAGTTGCAGCAGCGGGATTGAACCGGCAAGTAAGAAAGAGAGTAATGTAAAAGCAAATAGTGAACTTACGAAAAAGACGAATTTGCCCCGGACAAAGTGGAGAGAGTGATGTGATAACTGATCAATGATAATGATGAGGACTTGAAGGGCATTATTGGGTATTAAAGCAAAATGATTAGCGTAAAAAGTTAACAGCGTATTTATTTTACAAAGTTGAAAGAGGCGTGATAAGGGGGGCGACCCGCGTAAATTTCGTGCGAAAAGGTGAAAAGTGTCCTACCAATATTAATACTTTAATCACTCTTCATGTTCGTTTAGTATGGCTTTTCAATAGTTTAAAAGCTTTTTTTTTTTTTTTTTTTTAATTTAATTTTATTTTATTTTATTAAGTTAGTTTGATAATTTTTTTTTTTTTTTTGTTATTCGGTAAAATTGAATAAGTGCTTTTTTAATATTAAAAAGATTGTATTTAATATAACTTTTCAAATGGAACTTCTATCTACACATGTACAGTCCTATTATAATAGTTGTTATAATATTAAAAAAAAAAAAAAAAAAAAAAAAAGTACATACATAAATGTTAATAAGAACACATATGTACAATGAATATGACTTTAAAATTTAATAACTTAGAAAATAAAGTGTTTTAAGATATTTAATGTACATAAAACATAACCTCTATAAATAGTTATAAGTTTTATTCTTATACTCTAAAATCTAAATCATTACAATTTCCATATCTTGTTTTTCCATAGCGTCTCATATGAAAGGAGTGAAAAAATCTACATTGACCGTTGAGATGAGAAGAGTATTGTGTGAGTATAAAAATGATCATCCCTCTTCTAATAAAAAAGATTTGCAACAATGGGTTCAACAAAATTTTCAACTCTCCATCAATCAACAATATCAAACACTCTCAAAAGGTCAGCATAATATTTGTCAAATGAGATGAAAAATAGCAATGTCAAGAGTCACAAATCAGTAAAATATCCTAAGTTAGAAAAAGTCTTATATGAGTGGTTTCTTCAATATCAAGAGAAAGTGAACATGACCAGAGAAATGATCCAGACCAAAGCAAAATTAAGGATCAGATTGAGTTCGGTTTCAATAAAAAAAAAAATGACAAAAGACTTTATATGTATATTTTAATAAAAATTTGAATTGAGAAATAAAAGTTGTTAATTTTATTTTATTTTTTTTAAAAAAAAGGAAGTTGTTAAGTTAAAAGTTTATTGATATGTATTATGATTTTTTATCGTTGGGACCTAAACGACTTCAAAAATATATATTATCTTATGTATTTAGTGAGGTTATTAATTTGGTATACAGGGTTGAGTCAGGACCAGAAGATTTCATTACTTAAGCAGAGTTATTAATTTATCGAGATTTTACTGTACTTTGTTAGTGTTTATTTTTGTAATTTTTAACAACAAACACTCTTTTAAAAATATTTTGACAAACAATCTATTAACTTAAAAACACTTTTTAAAGTGAATACCAAACAATGTAGGGCTTCTTATTAAAAGCTCTACTCAATAGAAGCTCTACTTGTAAAAGATCTACTTCTAAAACTCTACTTGAAAAGCCATTACAAACACACCCTTATTATTATTATTTTATTTTATTTTTTATAACCGCATGTATCTACTCCGATAAACAGGGGAAAAATTTCTCATACATACTTGTAAAATGATTACCGCAGCTATAAAAGTGGTTACCAAAACCGTGAAGGTGGTTACATGTCAAAATTTTAAAAATCATAAAATAGTTACCAAGCTGTAAAAACAATTACCGAAGCCGTAAAGGTGCTTACTATGGCCGTGAAAGTAGTTACAAATCAAAATCTAAAAAATCATTAAATGGTTACCAAATTTGTAGTTGGTTACCATTTTCACGGCTTTGGTAACCACACTTACGGCTCCGATAACCATTTTACAATTTTTAAAATTTTTTGATTTGTAATCACTTTCACGACTTTGATAACCATTTTTACAGCTTTAGTAACCATTTTTATATTTTAATTTTGTAGTTTAAATATTTTTATTATTTTTTTATTATTTTAAATAATTTTTCTTTAATAAAATAATTTTTATTAATTATTTAATTGAAGTTTTAATGTTTGACTAACATGTGTCCGTTAAACAATCAAACATTAAAGCTTCGTCATTTTTTTTTTTTTAAGTATTATTCGAGGTCAACTTTCCATCCGACCAATCTCGTCTCGTCAAGCTTCATCATTTTTGTTAGCACTGTAAGGGACTTTTAGAGTCCCTGGATAGTAGACAATCCCCCCTGGATAGTAGACAATCCCTTATCTAAGATACATGATATCTAGGGAATGTTGAACGTGACATCTCATCATATAATTTGGTGTGCTCTGGAAGGTGATATTTTCGAAGGGAAAGGGAAAAAATTAATCAATATGAACGTAGCTTAGCTAGTAGATAGACGGGTTTAGAGGTTAAGCAAATGATTTTTAGGTCAGTAGTTCGAATCCTATTGATGACGAAAACTTTCAAAAATATACCTAATTATGAATTAATAGATATTTAAAAAAATATAAATAAATAAAGGAAAAAAATTGCGACTATCAAAAAAGTTTCAAAATAATCGTATTAAGGACTTATTTGTGTATAAAGTGACAGGTATCGTGTAGTTAAAGCTTCTAAGAATGATAGATCCGATAAATAAAAACGATCCTAATGATGGTTTCCAATCAAACAGATATCAAAAATGAATAAACATTAAGAGGCAACCTTTCGATAATGAAAATGAAACAGAATCAAATCTGCTTTCTAACATTAACTTAATTCATGACATTAATGAAATCAAGTAACTTGATTTTTAACAATTTTTAGTAAAATATTGTAATAATAATAAGTTTTTATACCTCACAAAAATTCCCGATTAATAAACATGTCCGCTCATTAGAACAATCAAATTAACTGAAATAAATGAAAGTAACTTAAATTGATGTTGAAGTGATTAACATATGAATTGATTGAAAACATTTTATTATAACTAAAATTTCAAAATGTGGAAATTAATGATGGCAGGATGTCTTGATATATAGAAGACTGAATGTGTTCGCTAAATATGCTACGGCCACTTTTATCCCTTTAATTATCTTTACTTGAACTATAATCTAGATTCTAGACACGTTCAGGACTTGAATTCTCTCCTAACCTCAAACTCTTTTCTCACCATTTTAAAACATGTGATTAGTTATTAATAAAGTATCAATGAGAAATAATCACGTCCTAATCACTCATTCTGAATTCTACAAGAACTTTTATTAATTTGATTTAACATATATAAGTATATAACCTATCAAATAGAGACAAGTATCTATCACTTCTATTTCTTTTTATTATTATTATTTTTTTTTTTTGAAAGATATATCACATCTAATTTAATTAAAATACCACCATCCCATTTGATTAAATACAACAAATCTTTATCACATAATTAATATAATACTATAAACAGGACACATGTGAATAAAACAAACAGGAGTGTTACATTTGGTAAAACAAGCAAATCCTAGCTAGCATTCTTTAATTTTATTTTAGTTTTTCAATTGTTTATATGGATAATGATTTGATATCAACATTTAACAGATAATATAGTTTAGATATGCAACTACAAAAGAGTCTTCAATCACAAAAAAAACTTTCTATTATAAACACAGTTCAATATAACACCTTTCAAGAGATATCCACAAACCATAAAATGCAAATGCAAATGCAAAAGCAAAGCACAGATTTTACACTGCACTCAATTCTAGGTGCCCGGTAACGCTTTTTTATAAATTTAAAGTACCAAGATTTTCATTCATTGCAATCCAAGGCATCAGCATTAGATCTATAACTTTGTGAAATCTCAATCAAATTGCAACAACATACGCATTCACACAAACATAATTCTTCAAAGTACTGAACTGTATTGAGAGAAAATAAAGACATTGATTTGTTGCAAATAATGCAGTTTTACCATATCAAGAATACAAGTCCATGTTCCTTCCAATCACTTCACTGCTCTTCTGAATTTGTACTTGGCCCTTCTTTCTCGAGGAGCTTATCCGCAACATCACTAGGGAGGTCCGGCCCAGAAGGAATCTTTCCTGGATAATTAGTTGTTGACGTGTCTGATCCTGCCATACTGGATAACGAAAGAGTTCTCAGCAAGAATCCAAAATGAGTAGAAGAATAAATTCTTTTAGTAAATAATAAAACGGGAAGTACCCTTTGTCAACGATAACCATGGAGCGAAGCTCACAATTTGCAAAACTGCGATTACATGTTCAGATCGTCATTTCTTGCGGGAGGAAGAGTATAAAACATAAGGATGATTATGCAACGGGAAGTGAACCACATATGTGGATATGCAACGATGATAAGAATACCAAATAAGCAATTTATCTTTGCAAATCATCTCTAGGATCATATGAACATGAAACAAATAAAGAACTTTAGAGCTCACTGTTTGCAAATTTCTTTTTTCACTTCGGGGTGACAGTCATTTCCAAATGCACCTAATGTGTGAAACAAGAATCCACTATGGGTAACGATTGCTATCTCTTTCTCTTCACGTGTCCACAACCTGGGAAGTAAATAACAGAAGGATTAAGGCCCCGACAAGTTTATATATCAATCATTTAAATACATATAGCTGTTTTTGAACAAAAAAATATGATAAGAACTGTACAGCACATACAAGTTTGTAATTTATCATACTTGTTGGTAACTATTGGCTCTTTAAAAATGATGTCCAATTAAGATCATGCTCACTTTCAATAGATAATTCAGTCTTGTGGAAATAAAGATCTTGAATGTGCTGGCTAATGTGAACATATACAAATGTTAAACAACGAAGATAAAAGCTGGTAATGCAACTAAGAATGTGATTAGATGATCATCTTGCATGAAAAAATAACAATTAAACTTACATATTGCAGAATATAGAAAAGAGTGAGATAAAACTTGAGGTGCCAAAAAGCAAATAACAAAACAAATTTTGAGCTACTTTATCATACACAATGACGCATTCCATGCATAAAGTTTCCATATAGTTTACAATTGCAGTTACAGCGTGGTATATAAATTTATAAGGTTCTGAGCAATCAATGAAAATCCAAGGCCCCATCCAATAACAAATACAATATTTACCAGTTCAAGAACTTCAATCCCCTAGCAGCAACCTCTGCCTTTGTCTCTCTAATATCGGCCTTCCACAATATGTCCTCATCATTTTCTATCTGAATAAAAACTCAAAGGTCATTCAACAGAGCACCTGTGAAACCAACTAAAACTTTCAAGGTATATCTTATGATCTAAGTACTTGCCAGTGAAAAATCAATCGCAGGAAAAAGAAACTGATAGTCACTGATGTTTCTCCTCTTATCACAAGGATGAACTCCCTGCAACGGAAAATAAAAAAAAAAAAATTGTAAGTTTAATTTGCAAGTCTAAGGTTAGGCTTTCAATCATCAAGAAGCCCCAAATATCCTTGATATTCATTTGCGCCTTCAAGTAGTTTACTTCAATCTTATGCTGGACTGATTTTATTTACTTTTTTCCTTTTAGGTTAGAGGGAACACTAAATTACTGTAACAGGTAATATAGCATGTAAACTATTGCCATTACTGTAGCAGGACACTGAACGCAATACTATAGCAGACTAACTTTCACGTATTTTGTCCTTTTACAGGTCTGTTAACATGAATATTAAGTGTCATGAGTTGTTCTTGTTAAGCCTTCATAAAAACTTGCAATCTTTTTGTGTTTTCATGACAGTGAAGGATTGCTGACAAACTTGCAATCCTATTTTTGCTTTTGTTGAGTTTGTACTGCCTGTTTTCCCATTTTTGTATCATTTTATCAGTTGATACAAACATCTGTTTTTACTAAAAAGAAAAAAAATGCTTATTCACAAAAGGTTTCAGCTTTAAGCTTGATTATGACTTATGAGGCCATGTGGTGCATCTTCTCTACTTCTTGCTTTTCGCTCCTCTCTTATTCCTTCTTGTTTTCTACTCCTGTTCATGATGTTTGTATTCCTTCTTGATCTATCAAGAGTTAATTTGAATTTTGGATAATATCAATTGCAAATATATCTTCATTCTTATATTAAATATAAAATAATAGGCCTTTTGAATTTGAATAGAGATAGCACTAGGTTATCAATTATCATATATGATTATGTAGTTATCACGAAAGAGGTAGCTGGCTATAAATAGCCAGTACAATTACAATTCTAATCATATCACTACTTCACCACTACTACTAGTACAAAGGGTCCGACTTGAGTGTCAGAGTGGGAAGCCAACAACCCCTGTCAGCATCCTCTGGCTAGTTTATCAACAACTGCTAAGATAGGTATTAGGTATGTATGCATTTATGGTTTTTCGTCATATGGAGAAAAGTTTGAAACTGCATGAACTACTGAAACGATAATAACACATTTAAAATGAACAAAGCACGAAGAATTCGGTACTTTTAGTTTTAGATTTTGATAATGGAAGACAATTAAAGAACCAAACATCGAGGTCAACACCAAATTTTTCTTTACATAATATTTTGCCTGCTTATTATGTAGCCAAACATGCCAATAACTATCTTCCAATGAGTGCTACAGAGTACAGAAAGGAAATCATATTTTAAGCAAGACATACCAAGTGTTCTCGACAAAGTTCTACAGAAATGAATGGTGGGGAGTTTAGACTTGAAATTGCACCACGCTCACTGTTTCCAGCATTTGCCACCATTAGTGGTACTACATCCATTCTATCCTCATAGCCATCACCACCAAAAACTCCAACTGCTGTTTGCATTGTCCTAAAATTCACAGTAACCATAAGTTAAAGGTATATTGTGTCTAAGTATTGATTATTGAAGAACACTAAACTATACAAAATAAACTTCAATTTTCAAAATACATTGCATTTGAATTGTAGCTGTAAAGGCATTAAATACATTGCTGGAAAAGTAAACATTTGATGGACAGAGAAGATAATGATAGTATTGAGAATTGAGATAGATACATGTTGGCTACTCTTTGGGCATTATGAAAGCATTTGCCAAACACTGAATTTCAATTACATCATGTTTTCACTATGTGAATTCAGTGTTTTACATATGACCTTATAGTGCACAAAGGGAAGACAACACATATCTGCCTCAACAACACAATGCTTATATTTTCCATCCCAAAATCTTTTACTTTTCCAACAATACAGTTAATGTGATGCAGAGCATGAGCTGGGCAGCAACAACTAATTCTATCAGTTATTTTATTATTTTCTATATTGTTATTTTCTGTCATTTAGTGTGTTTTGTCATTTTCTGCCTTCTGTCATCGAGCTTCGGGAAACAACCGGTGCTCTGATACCCGTTGACATAAAAGTCGAATAAACTCCGGAAATTCACTCACCGAAGGGTCGTGGCTCGTTGGAATAACAAAGCTCACTGATAACTAAAAACTCTCAGTCCTCAGAGTTTGAACAACCAAAGAAAAAAATATCTTCATTCTGAAAAAACTGCCTTCTCGAAAGAAAATTAAAATCATAAATGAAAAGGTGCTGTCTATGTGGCACTAGCACTCAATGACAGAAAATAATAAAATAACTGACAAAATTAGTTGTTGTTGCCTAGCTCATGCTCTGCATTAAAATAATGCTAAGCAAAAAATACAAAAAAATAAAAGAAAATAAAATTAGATTCTCTTATTATAATGATGGGAAATCGACCTCTATTATAGCCAGAGGTTTGTTCAGAGGACCAAAATATAAAATAAAGACCTACTTATTGGGAAAAACAAAAAGATGTTTTAAGGGAATAACAAAGTACCTACTATATTGTGTAAAAACTTTCAAGAATGAAAATGAAAGATGCAAGATTAGATTACCAGTTAGGTATTTAAAGAATTAACAAGGTTTTTCTTCTTTGCATCCTTTAGCTAAAAGGTTACAACTATTAAACTCCAATTTATTCAAGCATTCTATCCATGCTAGTTAGAAACACTTCAAAACTAGGGTGTGAATTCATGTGAAATCAAAGACAATAAGCAGGAATAGTGCAAGGAATACCTTAGCAAAGGGGACGTAATGACTAAATCAATATTCTTTAAGAGCCCCTTATCCTGGACATGCTTACGCAAATTTCCAACCTGTAACAATTGTAAAGAGGCTTCATAATATATTTCTGACAGAAGTTAACAAAATTTAGTTCAAGACTATGTGGATTAACTAGATAAAACTCTATTTTTTTTTTTCATTTTAAATCCTTGCAAATATGAAAATGTGAATGAACTGGCTCTTACCTGCTGCCAGCCTAGTTGGGTAAGCTGTGCATCAAAATACTCAGGAGACATGTATGCCTTGAAGTTCTTTTCTCCCTCAACATTGTGAATTCCCTGCGCATGCCTCACCTGGATGTATGGTTTTATAAGACCTCAATTCCTTGGTTTGCGAGCAAAATCCAAGAAAGAAGGCAATCTTGAACATCCTTCAAACCAATATAGCAGCTTCAAATCTGCGATGGAGATCGTATATAAATTGAAAAACAAATCTGATACCAACCAGGTGAATAGTCTTGCAGCGATGCAACGGATACAAACTTGGACCAGCACCACCATCCATATCTGCAACTGAACCTTTGAATATTAGCCTTCTAAGGCCAAGAAGAAAAAAACTTTTAGGCCTAAAATAACCATTCTTGAACCTGACTTAGAAATTAATTGCATAAGAACATATCTATGAACACGACAAAGAATATCCGTAATAAGAAACAGAATAACATTAAAGAATATCAAATGCATGGGGATTGGGACCCACAAGCAATTTAAGAGAAACAAATGAACTGTAGCGTTTTGCTACCATCTGTGAGAGGATCGACTACAAGTTCAAAGGACAAGCAATAACCTAACTATGAATGCGACAAGTAATATTCATAACAAGAATCAGAATAACATTAAAGAATTACGAATGTCAAATGCCTGAGACCCACATGCAATTTAAGAGACCAAAAAATTAACTGTAGCATATTCCTATCATCTATGAGAGGATCGACTACAAGTTCAAAGGACGAGCAACAAACTACCATTAAATAGGGAGATTATATAACAGAGTTCACTCTGCCTAAGAATTACAGAAAGGCTTGTTCAAATAACAAGTAGAAATTATATGACTCATCCATATGATGCTGCTTCAATTGAACATATAGTTACTATGGTGAGTGGAGACACGGGGGGAGGAATACAACCATTGAAAGAGCAAGAGCAATAACAGAGAAGCGAAACTTTGAGAACTGACATAATGGTCTGAATATAAATGAACGAAAACCCTTTTTGTGATTGATTATAACTCGGGAACAATAATACATATCAATTTCTAATGCATTTATATATAAATTTCTTATTCATCCTACGATTACCCTTTTTTTCCCCTGTTTTTGGACTGTCAAATGCTACTTATGCAACTTAGCAGGATTCACTAGCAAGACCACCCTACAATCCATTATTTAAGGAGAGAGAAGAGATACTGTTAAACCCCTATGACCATATTTTCAAATCCCTTTATTGCCCTGAACCATGAATAAAACCAAGAGAAAACAAATAAAATAAAAATAAAAAAACAAATAGTTGATCCATATCTGAATCTCTAGCCTTTGCTCAGATTGACCAACTCCACCATAACTTAAAAAAGTTAAACATACCCTTAGCAAATCAAACCTGTATCACCTCAAAGAAATTGATACAAGAAATAAGGGTTCATATCACAAAAGAACTTATTCTAAGACATCATCGGTTGCCAAACAATTGAATCCAAACTCTAAAAGTAACGCAAATCAAAATGGAACCCATATTGAATCAAACAAAATATTAGCACAAAACAGTCCTTTTGAGTTTCATAAACAAGAAGTAAAAAAAAAAAAAAAAAAACCCAGAACAAAATACAGTAGAAAACTAAAACTGAACAAGACCCACATCAAGTGAACATCAAAACTTGTATTAAGAATAGGAAAACATGATATAAAGGCATAATTCAATCAAAGAAGTGTACAAAGGTGTAATGGGTCAAAATACCAGGGAAAGAGGAGGAGGAACAACGAAGTGAAATACGGGACCGAGAACCGGACCGGAGGGACCTACTGAAAAACGAAGAAGAGGAACAAGACAGTAATGTTGGAGAGATGACTTTATCACAACTCAATATTATTGTCATGGATTCTCATTCTCTTAGAAAAAAAAAAAAAAAGAAAAAAAAAAAAAAAATTACTGTCAATTTGTCAAGGATGCCGTCTCTCACTCTCTCTATTGTCCATCTCTAAAAAAAAAAATTGATAAGACTTCTTTTTGTCTTTTTGTCTTTTTGTCTTTTTACTGTATTACCCCTCTTCATTGGGATTGGATGCCATCGCAAAAGCCAAAAGGGTCACAGTTTCGCTTCGCAAGCGGAAGGGTATTATGGTCTTTTGAAATTGATGAGTGAAATGTCAAAACTCAAAAACAATTGGTGGGGTAGGCTTTGGAGGTGATCCAATAATAGAATACCACCTGTTACATTTTTAAATTCAACTAATTATAATTAATATAAATGAAGTTCAATATGGATTATGGAGATTGCATCCTATCATGATAAGCGCCTTAGACTTCATTCAATGAATAATCATAATAAAAGGACAATTTTAAGAGCTCTACTGTTAAAATATCTAAAGACACCTATAAGATAACCCAAGGCCAACCTAAACTATAACAGATCTTTTCAAGAACCCATTATCAATAATTTTAGCATAATAGGATTAATAGCTCATAATGTCGGCAATTTAAGCCATAATACCAGTCATTTGAATTCATGTTTACTTAGAAGCTATATCCATTCAAATCTATTGAGCTTGAGCATCACAATGGTATTTCATATAAACTAAGACAGTTTCTATCACAAAGGTTATCATATGTGAAACATATACATATATATATATATATATGTGTGATTCTCTAGTAAGGGCGTTCTGAAATTATAAAGTCAGGATGTCCAACCATAGTCACACATTCACATTGGATGTGGGTATTTGTTAATATGAGAATGTGGATCTAATGTAAATGTGTTTTTGTGGTCAAACGTTCTAACATTATAAATTCAAAGCGTCCTGATTAGAGAATGTATCAAACCAATCCTCGTAGTTGCATGTGTCTGCCAAATAAGTCATTGTTGTTTCAATTGCTTCAAAATAGTCCTTAACGATTGTAAAAGTTAAATTTAGTATTAGTGTTGAAGGGTAATTTAGTATTTTCAAAACTAAATGATCAAAATAATTTGCTTAAAAAAAAAAAAGCAACCTTTCAACCTTTTGCCACCAGAAAAAGATCGGTCAACCTTTAGCAACCAGAAAAAGATCGGTCATGTAGAGTGCAAACAGAAGAGGCACGTCTCATCTGTTTGTAACACTGCAAAAATGAAGATGCAAACAGACCAGGACGACTCCTCTATCTGCATCTTCATCGCTGCAAACAAAGGGTTGTCTCCCCTGTTTGCAGCTTCATCGCTGCAAACAAACGGGTGGCCCCCTCTATTTGGAGTTACACCCACACCCACCATCGCCAAATCCAAAAAAAAAAAAAATTATTCAGTGAAGCTCTATAGTGACAACTTCCCATAAAGAACTTTGCATGGCACACACAAGTGTCATATTTCACAGGAAAAACAAAGTAAAAGCTCACATTTTACAGAGTAAATGACACTAATTCATGTTAATTAATCAGCTATTTGGATTCCTTTCTTCGTTTCGATAGGGATATCGAGCTCTATTCAATCAAGCAAAACAGTGCAGAGCAGAAAAAGAACATTAAAAACACAACCTCAGCATCACTTATGGACCTCACCTGCCTTATTCTCCCATACGCAATCCAGTTTAAAAGACTCTTATAAGATATCCCGAGGTCAAGCTAAACGATAGCATATCATCTCAAGAACCCATTATCAACAACAATCAAATAATGTGTGTGCAATTTAAGCCACACTATCACCTGATGTGTATGACATATGATCAATAATATGACCTGAGGTTGGACCAAAGAAAAGGGTCAGTGATAGAGGGTAACATGAAGCAAAAAATATAAACTGATAAGAGCTTTTTATAAACAAAGCATTCTAGTCCTATAAATCCTCGAAAGATTTTTCCCGGTAAATAAAGCACATTCATACCTAGAAATTAGATTTAGCAAGTAAATGATAAACAACCAAGTATCCCAACTGAAGCATGTTTTATAAGGCACCAACCATGCAAACAGCATCAATCTGCTCCATGAACTCTGCACCCTTCAAAATATACTTTTTTGCATTTTTTCCTCCTTGATAGAATTCATCATTGATCTCAATCTCCACTTTCTCTACGCAATGTTGCCAACATAAGATGGGAAGAGATTTGCAACAACTAGCTGTTTTTCGTTCATAAGTTAGTTGCTTCTTATATGAGAATGAGAACTAAAATAAAAAACAAGTTGCAGTAAACAACAATTGCAAGAGGCAGAAGAAAATATTCAAAATGCAAAGGAAAAAATAAAGAATAAAAGAACACTTAAAATTGAGAAAAGGTGTTAAAATCAACTTTGAATAAATCTAAATATTCTCATTCCTTTTTTTTTTGAAATAACCATTAAATCTAATTAAGATATATATATATATATATATATATATATATAAAGCTTTTATTGTGTTTTATCTTCAGAGAAGACTACTTAAAAATGTTTATAGTGAAAAAAAATGACAAATTGATTTTGCTTAAAATAAACATTTCTTGCAAATTCGTAAAAGTTGAGTAACAAACCTTTTGAAATTGATTATGATTGTTTATTCCATGCTTGTCAAAGAGTCAAAGCAAAGACTTTTCCTGTGGGTGATTACTAGATAATTATAAAGAAAAATGATTTATTTTCAAAACAAGAACCGATAATAACCCAACAATTATTGCTTACCCTTAAGAAATGTTAGTTTTTTTTTTTTCTTTTCTTTTCTTTTCAAAATTACAATAATTTGACTTTTCAAAACAGCATTTCTTTACTTATCATAATAACCTATATGTAGTTCAGTTTTTACAGTTCAAGAAAAACCTCATTTAAAAATAATGGAATAAAAACAGTAAAAAGAATTATTAATGAATAAAACTATCTTGGAAGCAATAAGTTTTATCCTCACAATACTGATTGCATTTATTTCCGAGAAATTAAAAATACACAGTACCTTGAAAGAAGACTTAGCCAAATTGTCATATTCTATTGATATCGTTGTTGTATGAGGTGCAATCCAGAGCAAACCATCCACAAGTTTTGCAATTGTCCGATGGGTTGATATTGTATCTAATGTTAAATTCAAATGCTTGACTCTAGATAATGGAGACGGTAGTGTTTCCCTCAACTTCCTTGTAACAATCATATCCTTCATAAAAGAAATGAAACAAAGAAATTAGAGATATGCGATGTATTATATTACTATGATAGTGAAAATCTTAAACAAAAGAAGTTCCTAAGGGCGCACATACCTCACCCATGCCACTTTGCAAATTCAACACTTCTAAAAAACCATGGAACTTTGTGAGAAATTCAACATATTTAGCATACCATTTAGTTTCAAGAATATGTTTGCACAAATGGAGATTAATTTTTGTCAAACTCAAAGCATTTAAGGACAAGGATATTATATCACCTTGATAGTCAAAAAACTGTAAATTGGGACTGCCAATATCGATTTCAACCAGATCCGTACATCCAGGGATCAACAACATCTTAAGACTTGTGCTTGAAAGCTTAAGACTCTTTAACAGATACAACTTATCTAATCTCAAGTACTCAAGCTCTGGAAAATTAGAAATTCGGTGCTGGAGCCACTCATTGCTTACGGAAGCACAAGACAAGATTAGTCTTTTAAGATTATTACCAAAGGCTAAATTGATCTCAGAAGGTATAGATAATCCACCAATAGATAATAAACTCACATTTGGGGTTTTGAGGACAATCTGTCCAAGACAATAATTATTTACTAACTTGATTTCATTGAGCCTACTAAGACCAAATACCTTTAGACTTTTAAACCCTACACATGAATCCAATATCAGATCTTCAATCAATGGACAACCAACAACTAGATTCTCAATCATCTTATCATCTGCATAAACTCCATTCAAACACAATTTACTTAAAGAAGATAACTTGACATTTTTGACTGATTCTAGCGTACAGCATTTTAACTCAAGCATTTCTATTGATTTCGAAGAAAAAACTTCTACAGGCAAAGTGAACAATCCAACACTTAAGGAATTTAATTTGAGTTTGAGCTCTTTGACATTACATCCAATTGCATAGCAAATGCATCCGACTAACAATGATCTAAATTCTGGATCATAAAATAAATCCATGTCAATCGTGAACTTCTTGATATTAATCGTCTCCCCACGCTGGCGGAATGGCAGAATTCTTACCAAACAAGAAAATAAATCTCTTGCTCTCCTTTGAAGTTTCCTATTTACTTGTATGCTGTCAGAAGGATAGCGATCGAATATGGTTCTATCGAATTCCAAAACCGGGGATGAATGCCACGTTCTTTCCCATCTTTTAGACAAGACACAGGTTTGAACAACATGTCTGAATGGGAGAAATGAGAAAATGTGGTGCAATATTGGATCAGACAATTCAGATATCCTGTCAAATTCCTCAACTTTGATTTCCTTCGCCATGCCAAAGCTACCCTGATATATTAGTAAACTAATCATGAATACCCAGATATACAAAAAAATAAAGAGTAATATTTATACAAAATTCTAAGGAAAAAAAAAAAACATAGATACAACAGTAATAAGGTACGGATCCTGCACACAGTATAAATTGAAAAAAATTTAAATTAACACCCGTATATATTGAAATCCTGCCCAAAAAAAAAAAAAAAAAAAAAAACTTGAGGAATTCTTCCCTTGATAAATTATATATATGGTGTAAAAAGAGATACCTTATCTTCCCAAAAACTCTTTAGTGGGAAATGCCAGAATTTAAGGGTTCTTCTGTTTCATGGAGCGGAGGCCTTACAGTTACAAGGTTGAAGACTGAGAGATTTCAAAATTAGGGTTTATGGTTTTTTTCCAGAGCGAAAATGGGATTTTTGCACTGTTTAGTGAGGAGGTATGTATCATTTATATGACTAATACGACGTCGTATCTAAGCACTCAATCGATATAGACTACAACCATATTTATATGCGGATTTTCAATATTAATAGCATCCATTAATTAATTATTTTCTTTAATACCCTTTTATTTTAGGGGTAGTATCAATTTAGTCAATTTTTAAAGGTGTTTGCTTTTGTTTTTTTTTTAGGACCCATAGTCCCTTACTTTTCAAAAATTTATCAAATATGTCTTTCCGTTATTCAACTGTTAGTCCAACTTAACGGTTCAAAGGGTATTTTTTTATTCTTTAAACATAAAAAACATGCCATGTGTCAATGAAATAAAAATAACTTCACAAATTATCCGCTAAAAACACTCCAAATTGTTGTTTTTATTTTATTTTTAGAAAACAACATTTTTCCACTTTTGTGTTTTTTTTCCTCTTCACTGTTTTAAAATATCTTCTTCTTTTTTTCCAATATTTTAAATTTCTTCAACAAGTTGTTTACAAATATTGAATTAGTTACATCTTTTTTATTTTTAACATTTCCTCATTATTTATTCCCAATTTTATTTTTTATTTTTTGAAGTTTTATTCCCATTTTTTAAGCTCCAAATATTCATTAGCCGGTATGAAATAGGATTTTGAGGGAGAGAGGCGTCTGAAAAAAAGAAAGAAAGAAGATATTAGCAGAAAACTTGTTTTTAGTAATAAGATAGTTGGTGACATGTTCTTGATGTTTTATTACTAATTTGAACGAAAAATGTTTAGTAGGATGCTGCTATGTCTTGTTGCTTGTACTCTAATCCATTAAAAACTATCATTAATAGATGGACGTAACAAAAGTATTTAAAAGTATTCATGATAGAATGATAGATAGATGGATTTTTTTTTTTTTTTTTTTTTAATGGGAATAGATAGATGAACTTAATAGAAGAAATGTAGCGAAAGTATTTACAAGCATCCTTAATAGATAAACGATACTTTGATACATTCATTTAAATTTGATGTTCTGAGTATGATAAATTTGGATACGGTCAAATGAGTTTTTTGTAATGTAATTTAATATATATATATATATATATAAAAATAAAAATTGAGCTTGTCTTAGTGAAAAAGGTTTGAATGACTTCATTTAACGAAGGGTTGATTTATTATAATTATCAAAATTTAAAGTGAAAATGTCTTCATATTCAAGATAGTTTTCGCATAGCCGCACAGGTTTTGCAAGTTGTCATTGAGTCGTTTTATTTATTTATTTTAAACAATTACGAAGTTGTCTTTAAACAGTTGACCCAAGACTTTAACAAAAATTAGATGGAAAATTAAGGGCCCGTCCTGAAAGCCATTTTTTGTTTTGTTTTTCGAAAATAAAAATAAAAATAAAAATGAAAACAGTGTATTTGGTTTTATTTTTGAATTTTGAATACGCGTCTGGTAGCATTTACTGGAATCCGTATTTTGAAAATAAAAACGGAAAAAACGCGTATAGTAGGATAACCGAAAACTTTCGAAAATTGAAATATCAATTTTTACATTTCTTTAATATTATAACAATTATAACAAATTGATTAAATAATTAAATAAAAAAATTGAAATGGAATTTTTAAATTAAATAAAAGTTGTCAGGTGAAGAGGAAGAAGAAGAAAAAGAAGAAGAAGACCCGATCGGTGAAGAGGAGGTGGCCAGATCGGCGGCGGTAAGTGGCGATCGGCGGTGAGTGGCGATCGGCGGTGAGAGGCGACGTAGAGTCGATCGGCGTGACCGGAGGAGGATGAGGAAGAAGAAGAAGAAGAGGAAGAAGAGGAAGAAGAAGACCATATCTGGGGCCAGCGAAGGAGGAGGAAGAGGAAAAAGAAGAAGACGGCGGCAGCGAGCGGAGGAGGAGGAAAAGGAAGAGGAAGAAGAAGAAGACGTCGGCGATGGCGGAAACGATCGGTGACCGGCGGAAGGCAGCGGCGAGCGACGACCGGCTGCAGGCAGCGACGATCGGTGGTGAGAAGGAGGAAGAAGAAGATGCTACCTGATGAAGAAGAAACCTAGTAGAAAAAAAAATTTGTTAATTAATTTGGAAAACAAAAACAAATTCAAGGAAAACAAGTTTTTTTTTTTTTTTTTTTTTTTCAAATTTTCCACTTTTAACACTAGTTTTGTTTTCTATTTTGTTTTTATATTTTGAAAATAAAATGAAAAACGGTTAAGGAATGCGTTTTTAAAATCGTTTTTCGAAAATGAAAACAAATCACCCAAAAAAATGGGTTACAGGACAGGCCCTAAGACAACTGCTGAATTAATTTGAGATTCTTTCAGATACTACTTTATTGGATCGAGAACTAGACAGCAGAGTTTATAAGTCATAATTGATAAGTTTTTTTGGTAAGGCTTTGTTTGATTTTTCTACTTAGGGCGTGTTTACTAACTTTTTTAGAATTAGAGATGGAATCAAATTTATACAAAATTGATTACAAAAATACCCTTAGATACAATGTATATATATATATATGAGATGTATGATTGTAGCTAATAAAAAAATTTATATTTAAAGGGCAAAAAAAAAAAAAAAGAAATCCAAAGCAAAAACAATATGAAATCATGTCAATTCATAATATATATATATATATATATATATTTTTTGCCGTAGTATAGTGATTTGATTTTCATCAAACAAATATTTTTTTTTTTTTTGTAATTAACAATTCACACACACACATATAAAGTAAAAATCAACTGCGAAGTATATAAATATATATAGTTATTTATATATTTATATATGTATATATAGTTATATATATATATATAATTTATTTAAAAAAATAAGTGGGGATATTTTAGTGAAAACATATGAATTCTTTTTTTCAATCAGGAAAGAGAACATGATTCTTAGGGTGAGTGAGAGGAATCAAGTTCCCTTTCAATCAGGAACTTAATTCCTGATATATGTGTGGAGTCCACGGAACTTAATTCCTACAAATTTTAGTAAACACATGAATTCGAAAATCAGTAACTTAATCCCTTTTCAAAGTAGGATTCCTGATTAGTAAACACACCATTAATACTTAATGGCACTTAATGTGCTACATTAAGTTATTTTGTTTGATTTATGTGATAAAATCACTTTAAAAAAAAAAAAACCCCTAAAACCACTTGTTTAGAAAATGAAGATATTTCACTTTTCACTTAACAAAAATCCAATGGAAATATACAATTTATTACTTCCAAAACTATCCTCACTAATCTGACTTATTTCTAATTTAATACAATTTATTAATACTTTTTTTTCTTGCGAACATCAACGCGAGTTTAGATGAAACTAAGGATTTTTTACTCAGCATGGTTTGCTCCCTCTGATGGAATTGCCTGATGTTCCTAAAACTTGTGTACATCTACTGTGTTCTGTTTGAAGCTTTATGAATTTTGTTTAGATTTTCTTTAATATTGTGCCAACTCAGGATAATAAAACGTGGCTGCAGATTTTAAGATTGTGCCAAGTCAGGATAATATCTTGCATCTGCAGGTTATATGTTCTGTGCTTCAACTAATAAATTACATTATAAAAGATCATTTTGATTTCCAGGAAAACACATGCCTTGTTGGTTTGGTAAGTACTACTTTCATTCAAGTTTTTGTATTCTGTTGTTGGACTTCACTAAAAAAAAAAACAAAAATATCATATCAATTTTTTTAATTATTTATATAAATTTAAAATATTATTAATAATTAATTATTTTTGTTTTAAAATTAAATTACTTGTTATAATTGTCTTAAATATATTATAATATAAATATATAACAAATAATAATTAGAAGAGTTTAGATGTAAAAATATTATAATTGTCCTAAATATATTAGAATATAAATATGAGTGGTGCTATTGGCGCCCCCACTATTGAACTATTTATACCCCACTTTTTAAAATTTTGATTTTATAAAATTAAATGGTTTTCTTAATATTTTTGATTTATTTCTATGACTACCATTTTACTTATTTTCCAAACTTAATACACCCCATATCTTTTTCAAATAAATAAAAATAAAAATAAACTTAAAACTCTAATCTTTATATATAAATTTTCTTGCATCCATTCACATAACTTGTTTTTTCTTCTTATTTTGTGGTAAAACCAACTTTATTAGATTCGATTTTTTTTTTCATGTAGTTGATTAGATTGTTGGTGGTAGATTGTGAGTATAATATTAATCGTTTGATGATTTTTTTTTGAGCGGTTGAATTAGAGTTTTGGTGTGGTTTCATCTTGTCAGAGATTAGGTTTTCTTGGTTGCGATTCTTGGTGTGATTTCGTTGGATTTTTTTTTATTTTTTATTTTTTTGTAAATAATATTAAACTAACTTTAGAAGATCCGAAATAAAATCTACAAAAGAATTAATACAAATTATAGTATACCTTGAATATTTGAAAAAAATTAAACCGAGAAAAAAAAATAGCAAACATGGATCTGGTATTTGAAAAGAAAAATAAAACAAACACGTGAAATAATAAAATGAATAAATACTAAATATGGTAAACATGAGATCGATATCTGAAAAAAAAAAAAAAAAAGTAGTAAATCAATAAATACTAAACATGGGAAACTTGAGGTCGAGATCCGAAAGAAAATAGTAAACATTGAAACAATCTATGTCATTAAAGCTTTTATCATTAGAGTTTTAAAATAACAAAAGTGAGGTTTTATTAGTTTTACTTTGTACAAGATCTTTTTAATAAAATCTGTATGTCTCTTTAAGTAATTTGATAAAGAAAAAAGAAAGAATAATAAATAATTTAACAAGTGGGGTCTAAATAGTTCAGTAGTGGGTGTACTAATAACACAACTTTATAAATATATAACAAATAATAATTAGAAAGGTATAGATGTAAAAATATTTATTTTCAGATATTTGTAACTTAAAAAAACAAACAACTTATCACTTAGTTAAGTTTTCAGTGGAAAAAAACAAACTTATTTTTTAGTTTTCAGTCACTATTCAGTATTTAGAAACATGCGGCACTGTTCAGCCTTCAAATAAAATAACAAATGAGGCCTTAACAAAAGAGTTTTCAAAGCTATCAAAATTACTATTTTTTTTGTTGTTGCTATATGTTAAAATTAAAATTGAAATTCAAAAATAATAATGGGTAATATTAAAATAAAGGGTACCGATATTGAGACTCATAAAACTTATTAGTACACCCATATTTTATTAAAAAAATTAATTACAAAAATATCCCAATAGAAATTTACCAATTTTGACAAATTACTTTAATTAAAAATAAATCAAATACTATATACAATCATTAATTACACTCATATCTTCAACTATATTTTTTACTAAAAAAACTTACCTTTTAAGAAATAAAAAACTTATGATAAACCCTAATTAAACTCAAATTTTATTTCAAGTATCAAACTTTCTCATCATCACATGATTATCATATTGTTTTTTGTCTTTCTTTTATTTATAATTATGAACTCTATCAATAAACAAAATATATAATTTTTTTTTTAAAGATAGCTGTGGATATCAACAAGTTTTTGTTTTTGTTTTTTTTTTTTTAAGATAGCCGTAAATATCAATATATATATATATTTAAGATAGATGTATAAATAAGAGAATTTCAGATTGAAAATCTTTTGACCCCATATACGGTTCTACATATTTCTTTTTATAAGACATATTTTTTTTTTATAAGACTCTTACATTCGAGATATTTCAAAAGTAAATTATACCATCATTAAAACGGGATTTGATTCCAAAAATAATATGATTTATATATATATATATATATATATATATATAAATTGGGTGTGATAAGAAATAAATAATATGTATTAAAATGAATATATTTATTTCAATGAGGGTACTATTGACATTAGGATAAATGCTTATAGTAATATTTATTTTTTAAATTTTAGACATGGGTGTACTTATAAAAATGGGTATACTAATAAGTTTTATGGGTATCAATATATGTACCCTAAAATAAAACGGAGTGTTTTTAGAATATGATTATAATTTTGGAATAAAAAGAAGTGTTTTTAGATTTTATTTTTTAAATTTAAATTTTTAGAATGATTGTCTTTTATAAAATAAGTATAAATAAAAAAAAAAATTGAATGGCAATAGAAGCTCTCTAAAATAAATATAAAAATAAAAATATTTTCAAAAAAATAAATAAATATAAAAATATTTTATTTATAAAAAATAAAATTAATATAAAATTTTCAATTTAGAAAAAGTAAAAAATTAAAAAAAATACGTAAAATACATATACATATTTTAAAAAAATATCTCCAACCGTCCATTGTTGCGATGGATGGATGAAAAAGAAAACCGGAAAAGTGGAGATCCTTTTATTTATTTATTTATTTATTCATAATAGTGTAATATATATACAACTTTGATATCTTGTGATGATTTTCCCCTTAGGTCAGTCTAATGTCATAATATATATATAAAAAAATGATTAAAAAAAAAACTAAAACTAAAATGCCGGTGAAAAAAATAAAATAAAATAAAATTTTGTTATACAAAAGACCAAGAATGGAGGCTTGGATGTTATACAAACTTATGTCTTCCACGATGAGGTCAAGTTATTTTCTTATTCTTTTTATTTATTTATTTATTAATAATAGTGTAATATATATATATATATATATATAACTTTTTCTATCGGTACCTCTTTATTTTAATAAATAGTTTTTGAAACATATGCAAGACATGTGCTTAAATCAATATTTGAGTTTCATATTTACAAATATATATATATATCCTCGAGAAATAATAAATGTTAATATAACACATACGGTTTTAGTTTATCTAAATGTTATAACATCGATCTAACACATTGAGAAGTCTTAAGATCATGTGTATGATTTAATTATTTTTCTATTTGACCATAAACCACCGTCTGGATTTTTTCTAAAACTTTTTTTTTATTGTATTCATTTTACACACATCCATTGTAAATCCACAAAATCATAAAGTTTCACACAAATTACATTTCCACCCTTGTATAATTCCCTTTTCTTTTTCAACACATTAAATACATAGAAAATTATATTTTCATCTCCAATCCCATTTTACAATTTAAAATAATAAAATAAAACCTTACTATATAGTCCATGTTATGTTACTATTACTAAGATATATCTATTAAGTAATTATATAAATTTTGAGGGTTGTATTTGTCAATCAATGTTAATAATCTGCTTGATGCTATAATTGAAATCTTACTAAACTTTGTGTATTAAGTAATTATATAAACTTTAAGGGTTGTAATTGTAATTTTGCATGCAAAGAAATTAAAAGGAAAAAAAAGGGATGTTATAATTGAACTGACATATCACACTTTTATATATAGTATAGATATTGATATTGATTTGTGTCCAGTCTATATCATTATCTCTAACCTCTTAGCAAATAACTATCTAAAGTCATAATAATTGAACCGACATATCACACTTTTATATATAGTATAGATATTGATTTAGGTTTAGTCTATATCATTACCTTTAGCATCTTAGCAAATAACCATCTAATGTTATAATAATTGGGGTAAACTAATTTAACAAAGATTTAACCTATTTAGAATTTTAAATTAAGATAAATTTTGGAAATTACTATACAATCCATGTTGTGTTACTATTACTAAGACATGTATATTAAGTAATTCTAAAAACTTGAAGGCTTGTATTTGTCATTTGACTTTCCTAAAAAAATAAGGAATGCTATAACTAAAATCTTACTAAAATGTATCTATTAAGTAATTATATAAATTTTGTAATTGTACCTTTAAAGAAATTTTTTTGTTAAAAAAAAATCGAACAAAATCGAGGGGGTGTTGTGAAAATTTTAGTTGGCTACTCTTTTTTTTTTTTTTTTTATATATATAATATAAATTTAGAATTTTAAATTAAGACAAATTTTGGAAATTACTATACAATCTATGTTATGTTACTATTACTAAGACATATTTATTAAGTAATCCTATAAACTTGAAGGTTTGTATTTATCATTTGACTTTCCTAAAAAAAATAAGGGATTCTATAACTAAAATCTTACTAAAAGCTATCTATTAAGTAATTATATAAAGTTTAAGAGTTGTGTTTTTATTTGTACTTTTAAAGAAATTAAAAAAAAATAATAAAAAAAAAATTAAAAATAAATAAAAAATAAATAAATAAAAAGTATCAAACAAATTGGGGACTCTTTTAATATATAGTATCGTAAAACCTGTCAATGAAATATATGAATATATTTATGTTTATCCGTTAAAAATCTCTAACAAAAATAATGTAATAAAAAAGGTTGCAGGATTGGGACAAGTGGCATGTCATATGTGATTATAGAGGTGGCAAGGTTCCAGTTCGGTTCCGGTTTCCGGTTTGAGTGGAATCGGAACCGAAACCTAGCCAAATATATATATATATATATATTTACAAAATATTACATTTTATTTATAAAAAAATAAAATAAAATGTTAGAAAGAACATTGAAGAGTATTGAGTCATGGCCCATAACCCTTGTCCAAGTAATTATGTTTTCAATTCCCTTCTCCTTCTTTTTTTATAGGTTAGACATCTCATTCACTTCTCTATTTTTCCAATATGGGATGTGGGATAAAGAATAAGTCATTAACTGATTTTATTTTTTATTTTTTATTTTTATACATCATTAACTAATTTCATGTATTAATAACTTATTGGAATCTAAAGACCTATTGGAATCATTAACTTTTTTTTTGAACTATTACAATATTCCATATTGTGGTATAATTCGAATCTAACACAAAAAAAAAATAATTGAAATATTTGTTAAAAATGCATAATATGACTTCTTATCCTTCATCTCAAATCCCACATTGGAAAAATAGATAAGTGAATGAGATGTTTAACTTATATAAAAATGAGGAGAAGGGAATGGAACACATAATTGATTGGACAAGGGTTATAGGCCATGACTCAATACTTTACAATATCCACTCTAACATCTTATTTTTTTATAAATAAAATGTAATATTTTGTAAAATAAAAAATATTTAAAAAAAAAAAAAAATCTGGAACCGGACAGTTCGAACCAGAACCGCCGGTTCTATTCCGGTTCGAAACTCCCGATTCCGAAAAAATTGGAACCGGAACCGGCCTCCCTCGGTTCCGGTTCCAGTTCCAGTTCCGATTTCGATCTGGTTCCATAATTGGAACCGAAACCTTGCCAGGTCTATGTGATTAGTGCCTATTTAATAAAAAGAAAAGAGAAGTGGATAAGAAGGGAGGAGGGAGGCGGTGGAGGAAAGAATTAAGATACAGAGAGAGAAGGGGTAAAAAAAAAAATTAAAAAAAATTCAAACAAAATCAAAGGGGGGATGAAAATTCCACCCGGCAAACTCCCCCTTTTATATATAGTAATGAAATGAACACCGTTGATAAAATTGTATGCAATTGGATGTTTTTTGATGAGACTTTTTGTTTACATCCTTGGAAAATTAATATACACGTTTGGTAAAATTTGAAAAAAAAAAAAAAAATTTGATTCGAGAACTATTTTTTCTTATAAAGAAGATAAAGAAAAAGAACTTCTCTGCATCACTTATGGACCCTCACCTGCCTTATACTCCAATAAGCAATCAAGTTAATAAAACTCTGATAAGATAGTCCGATGCCAAGCTAAACGACATCAACAATGAAGAAATCAGAAAATTTACACTATCATATAACATTTTAGACTTGAGAAATCATCACCAGCAACAGCATTGTAGGGTTGCAGATTTGATGCTTTTGAGCTTAAAATGCTTCTTCCTTTGATAATTCTCACCTGATGACAAATGACCAATGATATACCTGAGGTTGGACCAAAGAAAAGGGACAGTGATAGAGGGTAAAATGAAGAAAAATATATAAATTGATAAGAGCTTTTTATAAACAAAGCATTTTAGTCCTACCAGTCATTTGAATTCATGTTAACTATACCTTCAAATAAAGCCTTACTCAGAGAAGAGTATTACATAATGAAATAAGTCTTCAGAGTCTCCAAATAACAAGTCAGATAAATCCTCAAAAGACTTTTCCCATTTAATGATAAACAACATATGAGACATTGATCTCAAGAACAACAATCTTTAAAAGATTGAACAAACAGCATCAATCTGCTCCATGAACTCTGCACCCTTCAAAATATACATTTTTGTATTTTTCCCTCCTCGATAGTATTCATGATTGATCTCAAGCTCCACTTTCTCAATGCAATGTTGCCAACATGAGATGGGAAAATATTTGCAGCAATTAGCAGCTTGCTTCTTATATGAGAATGAGAACTGAAATAAAAACAAGTTGCAGTAAACAACAATTGCAAAGCATTGAAGAAAATATCCAAAACGCAGATGAAAAAATAAAGAACAAAATAACACTTGAAATTAAGAAAAGGTGTTACAAATTTGATTAAATCTAATTATTCTCATTCCTTTTTCGAAATAATCATTAAATCTAATTAAGATATATATACATATAAAGCTTTTATTGTGTTGTATATAATAAGTAAAGACCACTAAAAGATATTTATAGAAAAAAAAAAGGGACAAAAATCTTTTATTTTCAAACAAAACTGGTGATAACCCAACAATTACTCCTTACCCTTAAGAAATGTTTTATATTTTTTCAAAATTACAATAATTTGTTTTTTCTTGAAAAACCTCCTTTAATAACCTAAATGTACTACAGTTTCTACAGTTCAAGAAAAAACCTCCTTTAATAATAATGGAGTAAAAACAGTAAAAAGAATAATTAATAAACCAAACTGTACACTGAGTTTCATCCTGGCAATATTGACTGCATTTATTTCTGAGAAATTAAAAATACACAGTACCTTGAAAGAAGTCTTGTCCGAATTGCCATATTCAATTGATACAGTTTTTGTATGAGGTGCAATCCAGAGCAAGCCATCCACAAGTTTTGCAAGTATCAAATGGATTGATATTGTAACTAATCTTAAATTCAAATGCTTGACAGTAGATAATGGAGATGGTAGGATTTCCCTCAACTCCCTTGTAACAATCATATTCTTCATAAAAGAAATGAAACAAATAAATTAGAGTGTGATGAACTATAATGCTATGATAGTGAAAATCTCAAAATCTGAAACAAAAGAAGTTGCTAAGCACACACATACCTCAACCATGTCACTTTGCAAATTCAACACTTCTGAAAAGTCATGGAACTTCGTGAGAAATTCAACATATTTAGCATAACATCGAGCGTCAAGAATATGATTGCACAAATGGAGATTAATTTTTGTCAAACTCAAAGCATTTAAGGACAAGGATATTATATCACCTCGATAGTCAAAAAACTGTAAATTGGGACTACCAATATTGATTTCAACCAGATCCGTACATTCAAGGATTAACAACATCTTAAGACTTGGGTTTGAAAGCTTAAGACTCTTTAACCCATACAACTTAGCTAATCTCAAGTACTCAAGCTCTGGAAGTTTAGAAATTTGGTGGTGGAGCCACTTATCACTTATGAAAGCACGCAACAAGATTAGTTTTTTAAGATTCCTACAACAGGCTAACTTGATCTCACGTGGTCTAGTTGGCCCACCAATAGATAATAAACTGACATTTGGTGTTTTGATAACAACCCGTCGAAGATCAGAATTCTCTATTAACTTGATTCCATTGAGCTTACTTAGACCAAATAGCTCTAGACTTCTAAACCCTTCACATGAAACCAATTTCAGATCTTCAATCAATGGACAACCAACAACTAGATTTTCAATCATGTGATCATCTACAGAAACACGATTCAGACACAAATTTCTTAAAGAAGATAACTCGACAACATTTTTGGATAACTCCAGCTTACAGCATTTTAACTCAAGAACTTCTATTGATTTCGAAGAAAAAACAACTTCAGGCAGATTGCAGAGTCTACTACTAAAGGTATTTAAATTAAGTTTGAGCTCTTTGACATTACATCCAATTGCATAGCAGATGCATTGGTCTAGCAATGTTCTAAATTGTGGATCATTAAATAAATCCATGTCAATCATTAACTTCTTAAGACTAATCATATCCCCACATTGGCGGTTTTGCAGAATTCTTACCAAACAAGAAAATAACTCTTTTGCTCTCCTTTGTAGTTCCCTATTTACTTCTATGTTGATATACGAATAGTGATACCTCAAACCGCGATCAAATATGGTTCTGTCGAATTCCATAACCTGGAATGATTGCCAAGTTTTTTCCCATCTTTTAGACAAGACACAGGTTTGAACAACTTGTCTGAATGGGAGAAATGAGAAAATGTGGTGCAATATTGGATCAGAAAGTTCAGATATCCTATCCGAATTTGACTCCGCAACTTTGATTGTGTTCGTCATCCCAAAGCTACCCTGATATATTAGTCACTGCAAAGTAAACAAATCATGCATAACCAGATAAAGAAAAAACGAAATTGCATCATGTATGGATATGGGTATCAATTGAAATCCTGCAGGAAAAAAACTTGCAGAATTTCGCACTTGATAAATAAGTTATTTATGGTGTAAAAAGAGAAAACAATGGAATAAAAAAGAAATAACTTATCCGCCCAAAAACTCTTTAGAAAGAAATACCTTATTCACCAAAAAAAATAAAAAACTCTTTACGGAAAATGTCAGAATTTAAGGGTTCTTCTGTTTCATGGAGTGTAGGCCATATAGTTACACGGTTGAAGACTGAGAGATTTCATAATTAGGGTTTAGAGTTTTTTTCAGGGTGAGAGTGGGTTGGATTTTTGCACGATTTAGTGAGTGATTAATCTAATACTAATACGACGTCGTATCTAAGATTAATATCATGTCGTATCTAAGGTGTCAATGGAGTCTCTAACCACACCCACGTTAATGATAATTTTTTATTATTTTTTTTAAACTACAGTAAAATCCCTCAAAATTAATATTCTTAGAATTCACCCTTAATTATTAAACATTTAAGGGTAATTTTACTAAAGTCCGTACTTTTTTTGTAAAATGTTATATATTTAAATATCTTTGGTTTTTTTTTTTTTTTTTTTTTTTATGGAAAGAACAAAAAAAAGTTTAAATATGTTATATTTCACCAAAAATGTATTTGTTATATTAACAATTTAAGTCTCTTATTTTTTCAAAATACATTACTTCAGTCCATTTGATCAAAATACTAATGGTCAAATCTGACTATATATAAGTACAATTTTACCCTTGTCAAAATGATTTATTTAGTTTCAAAAATAAATAATATTAAAATGGTTTATACAAATAAATTTACAACAAAAATTTATTTTCTAGATATATATATAATAATTTTAAAAGTAGGAAAAAAAAAAACTAATGGATTATGGAATATATAAAGTTAAAATAAATAAGAAATTGAAAGTATTTTCATAAATTTAAAAAACAAAAAAAATAGAAAGTATTCAAAAAATAAAAAGAATTTTTTAAAAAGTAAATGGATCGATCCAAATCCAAATAATTTAAAAGTATTTCAAAAAATAAAAAGAAAGTATTTTTTAAGTAAATGGATCTCCACCATTGGATTTGGATCAATCCATTTACTTAAAAAATACTTTTTTTTTATTTTTTGAAATACTTTTAAATTATTTTTTGAAAATAATTTCAATTTAATATTTATTTTAACTTTATATTTTCCATAATCCATTAGTTTTTTTTTTCTTTTTTTTTTTTTATAAATATTTTTTTATTTTTTAGAAAATGAAATTTTGTTATTTATTTATTTTTATAAACCATTTTAATATTATTTATTTTTTAAACTCAATAAATCATTATGATGAGTGTAAAATTGTACTTTTATATATATGGGAGAACTTTAAAACTAGCCAAAAAATTAGTGGGTTTATTGTTTCTGTTCAAGTTTATCTTTTTTATTGTTTTTATCAGCATATCCACTTTTTAGACAAGATTGCCCTACTTTATAAATTTTTTTTTTCCTTTTTCTTCTTCTCTCTCCTTTTTTCTCTCTTATTTTCCACAAAATCTTTTTTTTTTCTTTCTCTCTCCTTCTCTCTCATGTGTTCTTCTTCTTCTTTCTCTCCTCTCTTCTCATTTTCTCTTTCACGCCTTCTCTCCTTCTTCCTCTTCTCTTTCTCTCCTCTCTTTTCTTTCTCTTTCACCTTTTTTTTTTCCAGATTTAAAAAAAAAAAAAATTCAGATTTTTTGTAAACAAAAATTTTCAGATTTCTTTTTTTTTTTTTCAAAGAAAATTTTTAGATTTGAGGGTGGTTGTTGTGTTTGGGTTTGAATTTTGTTAAAAAAAAAATTCAAATTTTTATTTATAAAAAAAAAATTCAAATTTTTATTTATAAAAAAAAAAATTCAAATTTGGTTCTTTAGATTTTTGTTGTTTGATTTCAGATTTGATATTTTTCAAACAAAATTTCCAGATTTCATTTTGTTTAAATACAACATGTCACCAATTAAACACTCCAGACCACCAATTAAACACACTAGGCAAAAACAATTAAAAATGCAAGAGCAAAACGAATTAAACACACCAGGCAAAAACAATTAAATACACTAGGGCAAAAACAATTAAACATACCAGACCAAAACGAATTAAACATATCAGGCCACCAATTAAACACATCAGGCCATCAATTAAACACATCAGGGCAAAACGAATTAACCATACCAGGGTAAAACAAATTAAACACACTAGGCAAAACGAATTAAACACATTAGGGCAAAAACTTAAACACACCAGGCAAAATGAATTAAACATAGGGGCTGGTGTGTTTAGTTGTTTTTGCCCTAGTGTGTTTAATTTGTTTTGTTTGGTGTGTTTAATTCGTTTTACCCTAATGTGTTTAATTCATTTTGTCTGGTGTGTTTAATTCGTTTTGCTCTTGTGTGTTTAATTGTTTTTGTCTTTGGTGTGTTTTTGCCTAGCATATTTAATTGTTTTTGCCCATGGTGTGTTTAATTCGTTTTATCCTGGTGTGTTTAGTTCGTTTTATCCTTGTGTGTTTAATTCATTTTGTCTGGTCTGTTTAATTCATTATGCCTAATTACAACCTGGGTGTTTAATTGATTTACACCTGACGTGTTCAATTCATTTTGCCTGATTATACCTGATGTGTTTAATTAGTTTACACCTGGTGTGTTTAATTGGTGACCCGGTATGTTTAATTGAACAAAATTTGGAAAAAAAAAAAAACAAATTTAGTAAACATGATCTGAATTTTTTAAAAAATATATGGAATTTTTAAACAAAACAAGATCTAGATCTAGATCTGGAAAATTTTAAAAAAAAATCTGGAAAAAATTTTAAATATTCAAATTCAACTAACACTCAAATCCAAATATTTACAACCACAACAACCCTTAAACTTGATTTTTTTAAAAACAAAACAAACCTGAAATTGCTAAAAAAAATTTTGAACAAAACAAATCTGAATTTTTTTTTTAAACAAACAATACTAAATTTAACCAGAACTACCTTTAAAATCAACAATTAACATTCAAATCCAAACATTTTTTAAATGTGTAAATTTTTCAACCAAAAAAAAAAAAAAAAACTGAAATTTATTTTTAAAATTTGGAAAATTTTCAACTAAAAAAAATGAATTTTTTTTTTTAAAAAATATGGGTTTGGGTCGCTCGCTCGATCTGGACCAGATTGTGGTCAAATCGGAAAACTCATCGGAAATCTGAAAAAATTTCAATAAAAAAAAACTGATTTTTTTTTTTAAGAAATCTGGAAATTTAAAAAAAAAAAATATTTTTTTTAAATCTGGAAAATACAAGAAAGAGAAAGAGAAAGAGAAGAGAGGAGAGAAAGAGAAGAAGAAGAAGGAGAGAAGGTGTGGCTGAGAAAGGAGAGAAAGAAGAAGAAGAACATGGCGTGAGAGATAAAGAGAAGAGAGGAGAGAAATAAGAAGAAGAAGAATGTGTGAGAGAGAAAAGAGGAGAGAGAGAGAGAGAGAAAGAAAAAAAAAGAGATTCTGTTGAAAATGAGAGAGAGAAGGAGAGAGAAAAGATTAAAAAAATATATAGGCAATTATATCCTCACAATCATATTATTGATAAAAACTACAAAAATGATAATTGTTGACAAAAACAATAAGAGCTTCTTTTGACAATCCAATTTTTTCTTTTTACACTTCTTTTCTAAAACCACTCCATTCTCAAAATTTAAATTTTAAAAAATTCTAAAGACACTTCATTTGTTACAAGATTATCCTTTTTATCTTTTTTGAATTAAATTATTAAAAAAAGAAATTATCTCTCCTAAATCATTAGATTAATTATTACATATTAAATACTCTCTCCTAAATTTGTAATTACCATATTAACTCTCTTTCTTCCAATAAATATCTCAAATTTTCTATCCACATTCTTTCTTAGGCAAGACTAATAGTTAAGGAAAAAAAAAAAAAAACTTACTAATAAGCTTGATTTTTAGGAACCATATATGTGTATATATTAAAAAAAACAAAAACAAAAACAATTACATTTTTTTTTAATAAAAAAAATCGAAATATGAAAATGTTTTTTTTTTTTTTGTTACCCTTGTAGATATGTGATTGCCTAGATTTAATTCTTTCATTAGTCTTAGAAATTTTAAGTTTAATTGAATTTAGTTGAAACAATTCAAGTTTTCATATATCTTAAAAAAAATAATAAAAAAAAAAAAATAAAAAAAAAATAAAAAAAACTGATTTTTTAATATATATATATATATATATATATTACTGTTAGTAAAAAACTAAAATATTCATAAAGTTTTTTTTTTCTTTAACAATTAATCAGAGATTGATAGAGAAAGTATGAAAGTATGATATATATAATTTTTTTAAATGGAGAGAGATTAATTAGGAGAGAGTGTTTAATATGGTAATAACATATTTATGGAAGAGAGTTTAATACATAATATTTAATCTAATGATTTAGGAGAGAGAATTTTTTTTTAATAATTTAATTAGTTTTGAGTGTCTTTAAATTTTTTTTGTCCTGTTTAGTAATTTTAATTTAGGTTAAAATTGTCATTAATAAAAAAAATTCAATTTGGAGTATAAATAGATAATTTGTGGATTGTAAGGAGAAGCTCTCAAAACAATAAGGCACCATAATTTTTGACTAAAAAGCCCTATTTCCTCTCTCTCTCTCTCTATATATATATACGGTCTCATTTTTATCAAGACATCTTTATATAACTTTATCAGGATATTAAATGTGATCCACTCATTTATAAAAGTGATTTGACAAGTGCATACATACCAAGTCAAAGTATGTAAAACGAGTGACTCACATTCAATGTCCTTATATAATTCTATCAGGGCATCCTCATAGGAAAATTTCTATATATATATATATATATATATATATATATATATAGTTAGAGTTGATTATTAATATTTTGGTCAAATGAACTAAAATGGTGTATTTTGGAAAAAACAATAGACTTAAATTGCTAATATAACAAATATGTTTAAATAAGTGACCTTTTACCAAAGAGTAGGGACTTTAGTGAAATTACCCCAAACATTTAAACTACAATAGAACCCCTCTAAAGATTCAAATTTCCTGTCAAAAAATTATGTCCCAATTTGTATCTAACCAACTAAATTAAGCCATGTGTACACAATCATTTACATTTAATTATTTTTTTTTAAAAAAAGCATGTACATATGGCCCAATTTGGTTGGTTATATACAAATTGAGATACTATTTTTTGACAGATGATTTGTATCCCCCTCTAAATTAATATTCTTGGTAGTTTGTCTTAAAAACGTGTGGAATTCAGTTTTCTTGTTTAGAGAAGATTTCTTTTTAGGATTCTTTGTTTAGTCGGTTTTCTTCTTCATAAAAAGTTCCTTTTTCTCAGGATTCCTAATCAAAATTGCACTGGCCATGGCAAATCTAAAGGTTTTGCTTCTCCTTGACAATTGCACTTCCCATGAACCACTTACAAAGCTACATAATTGCATCAAACTCAAAAACACCACAGTGCACTATCTGCTACCAAATTAGACATCAAGCCTATAACCATGTGATGCTGGAATAATTTGAAACTTCAAGGCATATTATCATCATCACTTTAATTGTATGTTGCTCGAATGTTGGAATCCAACGCACCTGACCTTGAAAAAATTGATATTTTAGAAGCCACTTTTGTTGTTGTTGTAGCATGGACATTTGATGTTAAGCCCAAAACCATCTCTAATTGTTTTCTTCATTGCAAAATTCGACCAGCCCAAGGAGGAACCGAGAGAGATATTGAAGATAATGGTATTATGAGTGAATTAGAACAACAAATTCAAAGCTTCCACTATAGCAATCCCGTGGATGTCAATTCTCTACTTAACCATCTGACGGAAGAAGTAGTGTATTACACTCCAACCAAAGAGAATATCATCAACAATATCACAAGGTAGAATAATGATGGTGTGGTTGAGATAGATAATGACGACGATAGTCATAAGGTACCTAAAATCTATACAATTAAGGTTGTTGAAATACTAAATTTAATTGAAACCTTTTGGCTACAATAAGAAGGTGATCACAATAAATTCTTGAGAACAATTCAAAAGATGAAGGATGAAGTCAAAAATATCAAATATGGTGGCCTAGTACAAACTAGCTTATTGAAGTACTTTTCTAGTTCTTGAATAATATGTAATTTAATTTGTACTTTTATGAAGTTATTAATTTATATGATAATTGGGACCGAAATTTTACACTAGGTTTCAAAAAGAAATTATTAATTATTACAATAGAGAGGTTTATTAATTTTTTACATTAGCTCAAGTTGGGACCAGAATTTTTTATTAATTTAGAGAGGATATTAATTTATAAGAGATTAATTTACAGGGGTTCTACTATAATACCATTATGGATTAAGGATCTACCAGACCTAGCTGCCTCAAGATGTAATTTCCACACAAGAGGAGGGATATTCCATACTTTGCGGTTTAATAGGTAAAAGACTTATTGTATATATACAACATCAAGATTTGAACTCTGGTGAATTTTCATTCTGAAGTCTCCGTTAATTAATTATTTTCTTCAATACTCTTTTATATCATTTTTTTTTTGTCATTTGCAAAATATATCCATCCATGTTTTGTATAAATAGTTTTTAGCCAACCTTTTTAATAAACAATTCAGTGAAGGGAGCTATATCAAAAAAAATAAAAAAAATAAAAAAATAAAGTGAAGGGAGCTTTGTCTAAAAATAAATTTAGTAAAGGGAGCTCATTCATCTCATTTTCTTTCCAATATTCTCTCAAATATATTAAACTTTGTTCACTTAATTATACTCTCGACTCTCTATAAAATCTAGTTAAACCAAGTTACTTTCCATCATCAAATACTTGTAAAATATAAGATTATCAACACTAGAAATGATTATAAACAAAATATAAGCAATATTTGCTCCAATATTCATGAGCCAACAATACTTTTTTTTATCATGTAATTTAAAGTTTGTGTGTGTTAATCTTTTTACTAAAATACAGTTACTGTCTTTGCAATATGATACGTTATCGATGAAAGTCATGATTTATAGATGAATTGCTACCTTTTAGTTTGATTTGGTAGAAATTTTGTTTAAATAAAAATTAGTCGGTGTTGGCCAAATATTTTTAAACGAATTCTTTTGAAATTCAAATCAAATAATATAGTTTAAAGACATTTTAAGAGAAGAAAACAATTGTATCTAAAGAATTAACGATAATACTATATGTTTTAATACATTTCCATTTTGATAAAATGAGGTTGGCCCAATGGTATGTTCCTCACATTTACATCGTGACATTGTGGGTTCGAATCATTAGTTAATTTAATATTAATTAAAAAAATTGATAATGTAATTACTATAAATAAAAGTTACTTCTTAAGGTAATTGCATTAAGCTTTGCTTTCAAAGCTAGCTTTTAGAAGTAACTTTGGTTGAGCTATAAAATTGGTTTTTATTTTTTATTTTATTTTATTTATTATTATTATTTTTTAATATTTATGGTATCTATCTATTCATATATCTAGACAATATATATATATATAAATATATATATATATATAAATATAAATATATATATATATATATATATATATATAATCTTTTTACCATTGGTATGATTCGAGCCGCTGATTTGGGAGTCATTTGTCCAAAAATCAAGCTCGTCCATTAACCAGCTAAGCTACACCCCTTAGGGAGATTTTTAGTTTTTGAAAGCTCCTATCGTGCTTTTTTATTTAAAGTGCCTCCAAATATACAAGGCAAACCATTTTCCTTTTTTTTTTTTGGTTTTTTTTTTTGGTTTTTTTTTTTTTTTTTTTGGTTAATGTAACTTTTGTATTTATTTTTTATTTTTTTACCCCTTAGGGAGATTTTTAGTTTTTGAAAGCTCCTATCGTGCTTTTTTATTTAAAGTGCCTCCAAATATACAAGGCAAGCCATTTTCCTTTTTTTTTTTTTTTTTGGTTAATGTAACTTTTGTATTTATTTTTTATTTTTTTATTTATTATTATTATTTTTAATATTTACGGTACCTATCTATTCACCTATCTAGACAATATATATGTATATATATATATATATAATCTTTTTACCATTGATAGGATTCGAGCCGCTGTCTTGGGAGTCATTTGCCCAAATCCCAAGCTCGTCCATTAACTAGCTAAACTACACCCCTTAGGGAGGTTTTTAGTTTTTGAAAGCTCCTATCGTGCTTTTTTATTTAAAGTGCCTCCAAATATACAAGGCAAGCCATTTTCCTTTTTTTTTTTTTTGTTTTTTTTTTGTTTTGTTTTTTTTTGTTTTTTGTTTTTTTTTTTTCTGTTAATGTAACTTTTGTATTTATGTTTTTATTCTTTATTAATGAATAACACAATAAATTTTTAGGAAAATTGCAATAAAGTATCTTGACATTAGGTGTATATGCAATCAGATTGTATTTTTACCAAAAATACAGGAAAGTACTCTTGACTAACCCTTTGACTGTTAGAGTTAACGGATGTCAAGGGTGTCAGAGAGTAATAAGGTCATTTTATGTTAAAAACTAACAAAATGGAAAAAAAAAAATATGGTTAACAATTTAGAAACAATGGTAAGAATGTTAAAAAATAAAAAAAAAATAAAAAATAATAAATAAATAAAAAAAAAAAGGAAAAAGACAAGGAAATTTTTTGAAGATATGGCAACCTCCATTTGACTCATTAATTTATGATTTTTTTAAAGATAAAAAATTTAAAGGAAAAAAATAAACATTTTGTTTTAACGGGAATCTATAAACCCGATCTAAGACCATCTCCATTGCATATATCAATGCCAATACCAAATTTGGCACAAAATACAGTGAAATATTTTATTTGACACATCATTTTAGCATTGTACTTCAAAACAAAATTCTATTTGATATGCTATTTTTTATTTTTTAATTATTTAAATTATAAAAGTCAACAAATACATCTAATGCATTCAATAAATGTATTAAATATTTCTTTATAGAATTGTTTCAATATAAATTTTCCCTACCAAATTTATTAAATTTTTATTATTTAAAATTAAAAAGTCAACAAATACGACTGTATTTATTATTGTGTCAAATTTGTCGTATGCTATAAGAGCATCTCCAATGCAATGCTAAATCATTGTGTCAATCCTATATTTTAGCACAAAGTAAAAAAACATATTCTAATGCAATGCTAAAAGTTGTGCCAACATCAATAAATGCAGACATATTTGTTGACTTTTTAATTTTAAATAATAAAAATTTAACAAATTTGGTAGGGAAAATTGATATTGAAACAATTCTAAAAAAAATATTCAATGCATTAATTGAATGCATTAGTTGTATTTATTAACTTTTATAATTTTAAATAATAAAAAAATAAATAATAGCATATTAAATATAATTTTGAATTGTAGTACAATGCTAAAATAATGTGCCAAATATAACATTTTACTATATTTCATACCAAAATTAGCATTGACATTGTCATATGCATTGGAGACGGTCTAAATTGTGCCAAATTTGACACAGTTTATAGTATATGCCAAATTTGGCACAGCTTTTATCATTGTATTGGAGTTTTATTTATTTATTTATTTTTATTTATTTACTTTATGTTAAATTATAGCATTGATATAATGATTTAGCATTGCATTGGAGATGCTATAAGCCTCTGAGTGTTGCGTCTCTCTTGTAGTGTTGTAGTTCTTTTCTCTTAAAAAAAAAAAAACAAATCTCTTATTCTCCATCATCATCAATTAAAGAATCCAGATCTCTATTATCATCAAAAATTAAAGATTTTTATAAATAATAAATTAAAGGAAAAATAATTAAGTGTTTGTTTTTTAGAGTTCTAGGAACCAATCTCTCATAAGAAAAAAAAAAAGTTTCATTTTAAGAACTCACAGCCACAACTCCCTTTTATTTTTTCTTCAACATCATCAACAGCAATTTTTTTCTTCTAAATCATCATCATCAACATCTTCTTATTCTTAAACAAAAAACTCAAAATCTCCTTTGGAAATTTCCACCCACCTACTCAATAAAAAATCTAAAATCTCCATTATTGGAGATCTCCACCCACCAAACTTCTCACAACCACCGCCCCATCTCTCTAAGCACCTCCACCGTCGACTCAACCTTCTATCCACGAGTTGTAGCTGTCTTCCCCCATATCGAGCTCTGAGTATATTAGTTAAGTAGGACCATATTTCCTTGGAGGAGAGATATACGAAGAGATATCTTTTTTAGAAAAAAAATTATTATTATTATTTTCAATATGAATTTGTTTTATTATTTGATTGATGTGACATCTGTTTATTGGAAATTATAAATTTGTTTTATTGACATTATGAGTAATTTAGACATCATAATATTTGACTAGTCAACTATTAACATTAATAATCAACGAATTGATCAAAGATACTTTCTTGTAATTTTAATGAAAGTACAATCTAATTACATATAAATCAAATGTCAGAGTAGTATATTGCAATTTCCTCTAATTTTTTTTTTTTATCGATATCTTTTTTTTATAACAAAACAAAAACTCTTTCAAAATATACTATCAAAACAAATAGAAAAACTTTTACTTATCAACCTTAATTATCAAGTGACTTACATATCAACTCCATAAAAATTATTGAGGGAAGCTTTATAGTCTTACTTGAGCACAATTGTGTTTTAACTTTCAAGTACTTACAACTATATTTGAAAGAGCTATTTCAAGTAAAGCTTTTTCAAGTAGGGTTTTTATGAGTAGAGCCTTTGAAGAAATGTTGATAAGGGCATCTCCAATTCAAAAGTGGTTTATATACCAAAAATCGTTGACATGACAACAACATCAAGAGACTTGCTTCCTATGTGGTATAAAGATAGATTCGATAGACAATCATCTCAAAATTTTGATCTTAAATACTTATATTTAAAACACATTTATTTTTAATAACGTGTCAATTTTTTTTTCTTTTCCTTTTTTCTTTTATTTCCTTACCAAAAATAGATGAAAAATTAATGTCAATTTTAAATACTTGCTGAATCAACCGAAAAAATAGTTATACAGCATGTCGTCTGAACGTAGACAGTCATATTGACAATATCTATTATTTTGTTTACCACATAGGTTTAATATGTATAGCTACATTGGAGATATATTTTTTAAGAGAATGTCTATTTATCCTATGTAACATCTTTTTTTCTTCGCAAGCCACTCTTGCATTGGAGATGCTCTTAGATATATTTATTTTGACTTTTATTTAGAAATAGTGCCATGAGATCAATAAAATACCATGAGGACGATATCGTTTTTGACGGCCCCTTCTCGTTTTTTATTTTTAAAAACGTTTCAAAATACTTGTTCCATACCTATTTTCAGAAGGAGTATTTACAATTTGGTCCCAACTTCAGTGTGAAACATCACTTTTTTACTCCTTAATTCAAATTTCATCAATTTGGTCCTTATATAATTGAAAATCAATCAAATTAGTTCTACCATTAGTCAAAGTGACGGTTTGACTAACGGTAGATCTAATTTGATTGATTTTCAATTATATAAGGACTGAATCGATGAAATTTGAATTTAATAAGTAAAAAAGTGATGTTTCCCAATTATGTTGGGACAGAATTGTAAAACCCCTTAACTAAATTTTTTTTTTTCATGATTACTCATGATAATTACATTATGAAAACTAAGTTATCACAATATCATAATACGTTGCATGTCCACGTACGTAGGATTATACAATAAGAAGAAGAGTACATGTAGTACGTAATTGGTCTTTATATATTATTGCATATTGATCTCTGTAAGCTCCAAACAAATTCGATTACTTAACAACAATGTACGTTGATTATACAATACCACTTAAAAGAACTAATTAACCTCATGATTAGCTCATCTAAGTATTAAGAAAGAATCGAATCAAATCAAATGGTCTTAGTGAAATCTCCAATTACAAAACAACATAGATCTATATGGGAAAAGAAAAGAATGTACAACAGTACACGTAACACTATGTAGTCTATATATGATCATCACTACAAGAAATTTAGCCTTTCGCAACGTGTAGGTGTGTGTTATTGATACGCCTGTTACAAAAAGTTCCAAAGTTTTTGGCTTGCAACACACAATGTATGTAGTCGTAAAAGTCCTAAAGCTTTTGGCTTACAACACACAATGTATGTAGTCATAGTACAATAACAACGTACTATGCGCGTTGTCATTGACATTTAACGCAACGAACGGTTGATGTATGTTGCCTTACCATGCGTTATCTTAGACAATTTTATTGTGTGTTGCTTTAAACGGTTTTAGCAACGTGCATTTTACGTTGCCTTAGGTTAAGAAAAAAAAAATAAAAAAAATTAAATCTCGTTAAACAAGCCCCACTCACTATACATCAACCTTAGCCACCCCTTGCTAAATTACATCTCTTATTAAGAAAAAAAAATTAAAAAAAATTCAATCTCGATGGAGGTTTGAACCTATGACACACCAACGACCACAATGAGAGCCTTTGCCATTCTGCTACGAGTTCAACTTTGATATATATTACACACTTATTTATATATAACATATATTATTAAAAAAAAAATAGAGTCCTTATAATAATTATTGTAATTATTTTTATGATAAACAATTAAATTTTATCCCAACATTTAGGGTTTATTTGAATTTGATAATGACAGCCATTATAAACTCACGATTCGAAATACAAGTCCCACCATAGGAGAAGCGTCTCCTCCACATTTTACGATTTAATGGGAAAAAGTGAGACTCAAATCCTTATTACAATATAGAAGGGGATGTGTCCAATTACTTTGTTAACAGTGAATGTATATTTTAATATTTATGAATACATCTATGATGTTTGAGTTTCAAAATATTAGTTTTTTCGTAAAACACATGACAGTAGTTGCTAAAAATACTTCTACGACAACATAAATATAAGATTTGTGTTGCAGAACATTATACTTTTCTGTAACGTACAATCCAACAATTACTAAAGATGCTTCTAAGACAACGCGCATGATATGTGTGTTATAAAATTCTAGTCTTTCAAAACGTGCAAATCAACAGTTGCTAAAAAGTCTCCTACAATAATGTGTATGATATGTGTGTTGTGAAATATTAGACTTTTATACAATGCAAAAGTTAATAGTTGCTAAAAAGACTCTTATGAAAATATCCATAATATGTGTTGTCAAATAGTTGTTTTTTTAACAACATGCACGTTTATATGTTGCTAAAAACATGTTTATAGCAACGTGCATTCGTTGTGTGTTGTCATATGTTCTCGTTTATAATAATGTACATCTATTGTGTGTTGTCTCATATGTGCTTAATTATTGGCAATATTCACTTGTACGTTGCCATATGCGGTTTTAGCAACACGTATTTTGTACACGTTGTAATATATGACTTTATTATTAGCAAAATTCTTTTGTGTGTTGCCATTTGTGTGTTGTCATATGTGGTTTTAATAATACGCATTTTATATGTGGTGTGATAGATGATTTTATTATTGACAATAGTAATCTGTGTGTTATCAAATGTAATTTTAACAACACACATTTTGTGCACGTTGTGATAGATGACGTTATTATTGGCTTCATTCATATGTGTGTTGACATAAGTGGTTTTAACAACACACATTTTGTGCACGTTGCCAAATGTGATTTTAACAACACACATTTTGCGCACGTTGTGATAAATGATTTTATTATTGACAACATTCATCCGTATGTTGCCATAGGTTGTTTTAACTACACATATTTTATGCATGTCGCAATAAATGATATTATTATCGGCAATATTCATTTGTATGTTGCCATTGGTGGTTTTAACAACACACATTTTATACGTGTTACGATAGATGAATTTATTATTAGAAACATTCATATGTGTGTTGTCGTAGATGGTTTTAACAACATACATTTTATGTGCGTTGAGGTAGATGACTTTTGGCAACGTACATTACCTACGTGTTGTGATAGATGTCTTTTAGCAACATGCGTAGTATGCACGTTGTCTTTTGAATGTTGCTAAAACTCAAATTTCTTGTAGTGCATCAACCCTAGCTATAAAGCAGCTTATATTTGCATGAAACATTTATGTACGAAAAAAAACAATAAAAGATCGGGATCATAAATAGATCGAGAAATGATGATGATGAAGAATCAATAAAAGGGATTCGCTCTGATCCATCAATCATATCCGAGGCTGATATTTAGGTTTCTTCTGCATGCAACCAAGATATGCAAGAATCAATAAATATACTAATTAATTAAAAAAACTAATGATAAAATAACAATCGAATAGTATAGAGTAGTCAAATTAATGATCATTACCTTCTTTTTCCATCATGATTTGGGTGTTCCTATTGTTGATTCTCGAATAATTCACCATGGTGGTTGAAGAGATTTGAGTAGATGGTACATTTTTGGGTGTATTCCTTGTGACAATCATTGAATTTCTTTTCAAGAACACTCAACTTTTTCAATGATATTTTATAAAAAAAATTTTTTTTAAAAAAAACACACCAAAACCTAGTAGGAGGATCATGAAGAGGTGGGTTGAACAAGTTCGTCATTATAGAGTCTAGAGAAGATAAGTAGATGAGATGTGATATTGTGAAGAGCAAAAAACCCAAAAAAAGAAGAAGAAAGAAGAACAATAATTGTGATTTGATGTGTGTGATTGAAATGTATAAACAAAATAATTCAAGAAATACCCATAACTAACTTTGGGCAGGATTAATTTTTTGTCTCTTTTTAAAATTAATTAGTTATGGTTATGAAAGTACTTAACGTAGCTATAGTAATTAATATACTATACATATATACTAATATAATCGTTTTTGCACAACTTGATCTATCCCCCTTTCATAGTTTCACCTAGATTATGATATTAATCACTGATATTTTATTATTAGGGGTATTTACAATTTGATCCCAACTTAATTGGAAAACATCATTTTTTTACTCTTTAATCCAAATTTCATCAATTTGGTCCTTATATAATTGAAAATCAATCAAATTAGTCTTATCGTTAGTCAAAGTGATGGTTTTGACTAACGGTAGGACTAATTTGATTGATTTTCAATTATATAATGACCAAATTGATGAAATTTGAATTAAAAATTAAAAAAGTGATGTTTCTCAATTAAGTTGAGACCAACTTGTAAAAACCCCTTTTCCTATATATATATATATATATATATATATAAAAGACCCTTAACTTTCCTAAAGGTTAGATTTTCGTTGGCACAACTGCTTTATTTCCATCCGTGTCCTTTTTTTCTCCTTTTGTAAATGGCTGATAAATTCCTTTTTCTCAGATGTGAATGATTGTTATGAATTGCCCTCTTGTGTCATTTTTTCCATCTATTGATTATTTCCTCTTTTATCTTATTTTTTGTTGGCCTTTTAACGTGTCTCTCTCAAATTATTTGGGATTGAAGGTGGCAAACCTATGCTATAGGCGATGCCAGGTTGTGAAGAGGAAGAGGTGGAAAAATAAGAATAAAAGAAAGGAAAGGGAATTGAGATAGACAAGAGTGAGTCAGTTAAAAAAAAAAAAAAAAGAGAAAAAAAAATCATCTGCTTGCTGGATCTACTAACAGGTAGTAGAATACATGCATCATATATGAGTTTGTTGAATTTGATTTTTATTTTATTGTTTTAAAGGTTATTGATATTGCTGTATAAAACTTGTAGTTGTGATGATGATGGTTGAATATGATTGATTTTTATTTTACTGGGTTTGTTCAGAATGATAAAAACAAAAAAGTTTATTTTATTGGGTTTGTTCAGAATAATAAAAACAAAAAAGTTAAAGAGAAATAAAAATTTAACCTTAAATCTAGCAAAACATGGATCTAAACAAAAAAAAAAAAGTCAAATAATAACATGGATCTCAACAAAATAAGAGACAAATAAAAACATGCATCAGATAAATTTTTTTCAAAACATAAAACACCAATCTTTGAAATCAAATTTCTAAACAAGAGACGAAAACTAAGATAGAAATCCTTTTTTTTTTTTTTTTTGGATTTCATTTAAAAGATATAAATCTGAGATGTAGAAGAAACGAAATAAAATCAAGAACTTAAAAAAGATGAGATGAGATCTAAAGAAGAGAACATGAGCCAGATCTAGAGAAGAGAATGAGAGTTTTAAAATTAATTTTAGAAGTTACTTAGTTTATATATAAAATCAGAGAAAAAAAAATTCAACTTTCGAAATCCAGATATAATTTTAAAAATAAAAATAAAAACCCAATCTTTGAAATGAAATCTCTAAATGAGAGACGAAACAAGAGAAGAGAATTGAAATAAAAATTTGTAAATGAGAAATCTGAAAATCAAAACCAGATGAAATATGAAGAAGAGAAGAAGAGATTGGTGTAGGATGGATGAGTTTGGAGATTTGTTTGGTTGGGAGTTGGGAGTTGGGACTTGAGAGAGAGAGATTTAAAGTTTGAGTTCTTTGTATAGCTAGTTGTATGTGAAGAGAGAGGAATAGTGTTTGGAGATAGAGAAGAAAAGAGATAATGAGAGTGTTTGGAGTTTGGAGTCTAGAGACGTGAGAGGTAAAAGGAGGAGAGAGAGAGAGAGAGGAATTGGAAAGAGTGAATTTTTGGGTAGTGTGTTGCTTTTCTCACAAATTGGGCCACATGCTACACTTCCATTTGTGAGATTAGTATTTTAGGTACTGACCGGTCAATACCTAAACATTTTTTTTTTTTTTTATAAACTGATTTACGCCTTTTCTTCTGTGAAACTTTCTGTATATATATGTACCGTATATAGTTAGGTTTAGGTTAAACGGCTTTTATTTATTTTTTATTTCTTTTTGAAAATAAATATATATTAACTTTAAATATTGTAATATTATATATGAAAACATAAATATATTATTAAACTATAATTTGGTGCAATCTCATTGGACGGGTCTCACAAAGTGACAATGAGACCGTTTTATTGAAGATTTTTTCATATCTTTTATTTATTTATTTTTTTTTATGGTAAACAAAAAGGAACCAAAACAAACAAACTAACTGGAAAATCATCCGGAACAAGCTTTGCTACACAATGTGGGTAGCTTTCAAGCCAAAAGAAATCGTCCGAGCTGGACAATGCTAATGTTTAGTTTATTTTAGTATATGCCAATTTAAACAATAATCACTTTGATCGATAATGATTTAAAATTAATTTATGAAGTTAGTTTATATAATATAACTTTGTAAAACTATTTAGTCGTATTATTTAATAAATTATCCTTTTTATATATATATATATACAAAACAGACCCTTTAATTATTATATCTACCGATTAAACTAGCACAAAAAAAAAAAAAAAAAAACTCTACAAATTATCTAATTATTTAAAGTATTCATGATTTAGACATGCACATAGCCATATAGGTATTACACCTAATCAATTATTTAACTACATATCCGCAATATTATGTCTCTTGATTCCTCTTTACAGCAAAAGTTGACTTTATTTAATGGTCTTTTATTCTAAAAATCAACCTATCTTATTTCAGACACTTATACTTGTCTTATCGGTGTTCATATACATATAAGTAAATCTATGATTTCGATTTTGAATCAACTAATGTTGACATGAAATATGTTCAAATCTTTGTGTTAAGAGAGCGTAATATAGTTATTAATAGAGAAAATACTAGAACTACACATGACGTTCTTTGAGAGCTGTTCGATCCTAAATTAATTATAAGTTCATAAGGTTTTCCTTTTGATAGAACTGTTTAGAGTGTTGATTTTGTTACTTAGAATTATAGACATTGTGCATATGGTCATATATGTCTTTTTTTGTTGCTGCTGGTTGTGAGCATAGAGAAAGTGTATTTTTGGCAGTTATATATATTCAAAAACTTTCTCAACAAAGCTAATTATTTTCAATCTTGTTTTTCTTGTGAATTTTGTATTGTATTTTCTTTATCGGTCATAGTTTTTAGATTAACTAGATGGTCAATATCCTAAATTAAATTATTTTGAGATTCTTTAAGGCTTTATTACAATGCTACGTAATATCTTCTTGTCACTATCTAATGTGTTTTTTGTTTACAAGTTAAACAAGTGTTATTGGCTACTTGACTTTGGCAGGAAATTGTACATAATATAAAAGTTAAGTTATTTATGCTACTATACTTTTACTATTTTTTGTAACTAAATTCAGAATATATCGTTTTCTTTTATGTGAAATTTTTATTAAAAAAATATTAGTATTAGGTTATGTTTTTGTTATTCATATGTTTTATTTCATAATTATCTTTAGTTGTTAGTACTATTTGAATTTAGGTTGTTCCATATAATGTAACAAAAAAGTTAGGCAACTAAAGCAAAAAAAAAAAAAGTCTCAGAAAGAGATGAGACTCAAATTTTCTTGAAGATAAACAAGAAATCAAAAAGAGGCGGTGTAAGGCATACAAACAAAAAAAAATCATTAGAAAAATAGATGGAACAACAAATAGGTTTGTATGGAAAAAAACTTATAATGGTTATGTTGATAATATTAATTCCATAAAATTAATAATTATTGAATATCATTAATCTTTTATATAATGTCTTTATTAAATGGCTTAACTGAATATTTTAGAAACATCATGTCATCGACTCGAGCCACAATCATCAATTGATAAAAATAAAGAATCTCTCATCTTAATTACTTTTGGAATCGGTGAAAAAATTATTTCATTTTGGCAAATTAAATTTATTATTTATTCTATAACAATAAAAATTGACACAACTACTTATTTCTTTTTAGGATCCACATCAATCGAACCAAGAAATTGTGCTCTACAACATAAGACACATTTGCAAGTGTCAAGAAGAAAAAGTATAATGATATCTATTCTAGATGATATTGCTTATGAGCTTCATATATTGCCAATAGAACTCTCATGTAAACATTGTCATGCAAATTGATTTTATAGAGAATCTAAAGGTTTTTGTTGTGCTGATGGAGACATTTCAATAATATCAAATGATGCGCATCAAAGCCTTTTTGATCTCTTTACTTCTAGTTCAAATGAATCTATAGAGTTTCGCAAATACATTCGCACTTATAATAACACTTTTGCATTCACTTCATTTTGAGTGAAGTTTGATAAACACTTGTGTACAAAGAATAAAGCTATATACACATTTCATGTGCAAGGACAAGTTTATCATTTTATCAACAAAAAGTTACCATCAAACAATGAATCATCGTACTTACAATTATATTTCTATGACATAGAACATGAATTGGAACATCGAATGCAAAGTTCAACGAAGATGAGTTTGCTTACTCTACAAAAAAATAATTGATATACTACATATAAATCCATACTGTCGTTTCTTTAAAAACCTTAAAGGTGTCTTTAATCTAGATAACTATAACATTCTTATTCGATCAGATGTCGAGTTTGATCAAAGACATTACAATTCTCCCTCAGTTTCTCAAGTTGCAGCTATGTAGGTCGATGATGAGCCATCAAGTGAACGTAGGAGTCGCGACATTGTCGTTTATGGTCATGCAGGTTTTTCACACAAAGTGGAATATTATTTTGGTTGTTATGGCCCTTTACAATATCCTTTGTTGTTTCCATGCGGTGAAAGTGGTTGGCATCGAGAAATTCAAAAAGTTGGAAAAACAAAAAAAACAAAAGAACCCATTGCCCTGATGAAAGCTTAAATGCTCTTGATCGAGTAGCCTCTCCAACAAAACTATTAGAAAATGAAAGAAAAAAAATGAAGTCTTATGTCTAGAATATTATTGCTATAAATTACAGATTAGACCTATAGAAACATCAGTATTGTTGCATGCAGGACGACTGCTACAACAATATGTTGTTGATATGTATGTCAAGCTTGAAACATCTAGATTAGATTATTTTCGAAATCAGCAAGATGCTATTCATGCTGAACTTTTTCAATGAATTATTGATAGTATTGCAGTAGGTAAAGATCGATGATCTAGAGTTGGTTGTCGAGTTATTTTGCCATCGTCTTTTATTGAAGGACCTAGAGATATGAAAAAGAGATATATGGATGCAATGACATTGGTTCAACGATTTGGAAAACTAGACATTTTCCTTACAATGACATGTAACCCTAATTGGCCTGAACTAAAACAAGAATTAGGGGTGAATGACAAAGTACAAAATAGACCTAATTTAATTACACGTGTATTTAGGGCGAAGTTAGAAGAGTTGGAACATGATTTATTCAAAAAAGAGATTTTAGAGTAGTAGCTGCGTACGTATACGTGGTTGAATTTCAAAAAAGAGGTTTACCTCATGCTCATTTCTTGATAATTTTTAAACCAAATGCCAAAATCCATACACCTGAAAGTTTTGATAGATTTATTTCAACTGAAATCCCAGATAAAAATGAAAATAAGTATTTGTACAAAGTAGTAATTAAACATATGGTACATGGCCCTTGTGGCAATTTAAATCCAACGAACGTTTATATAACAAAAGAAGGAAATTGTAGAAGCCATTATCCTCAAACATTCTCCTCCACAACAATCTACCCAAATATAGGCGTCGTGATGATGCGAAAAAGATAGTAGTAAGAGGAGCAACTTTAGATAATCGTTGGATTGTTCCATACAATTTGTATATAGTAGCAAAATTTGATTGTCATATCAATGTTGAAATATGTTCTACTATAAAGGTAGTAAAAATATATATATATATATATGTGTATATTTAAATATATATATATATATATATATATAGGCCATGATCGTATAACCTTTAACATAAGTGTTATTAATGAACATAACCAAGTTGATGAAATAGACAACTTCCAATCAACACGATGGATTTCTCCTCCAGAGGCCATGTGGTAAATCTATGGTTTTATTCTATATGAAATACATCCAGTGTATATTCATTGCAATTACATCTTGAAGATAAACAATTAGTTACCTTTAAAAAATCAGATAGACTTTCAAATGTATTAAGATCAGACTTATCGTCTAAGATATGTTAACTGAATTTTTCAGATTAAACGAGTTCAATAACCAAGCTCAAACATTATTATATAAAAACATTCCTCAACATTTCATTTGATATGAAAAAAAAAAGTTTGGACAGCAAGAAAGAGAGGTAGTGTGATTGGTAGAATTGTGATTGCACGCCCAACAGAAGGCGAAAGAGATTATTTAAGGTTGCTACTAAATCACATTAAAGATGCAACATCATTCGATAATTTGAACATTTTCAATGATGTAAAGGTTGGATCATTTCGCGAGTTAGCTCGCTTGTATGGACTATTAGATTTAGATAATACCTTAGAAGAATGTTTACAAGAGGCTAGCGTATACCAAATGCCTTATACTCTCCGACGGTTGTTTGCTACTCTCTTGGTCTATTATAGACCTGCTAATCCTAGAAACCTATGAGAGAAATTTAAGGTCTCAATGTCTAATTCTTTCAATACACAATTAAAAGTATTAGACCATATTCACTTTGCTGTCGAATCAATGGGCAATAACATCAACGATTATCACTTAGTTCATTATGACATTATATTAAATGAAGATGAACGGTGCATAAAGGAAATAAATGATGAATTAAGTATAATTGTTTCTGAATCTTATTTTTCTTTAAAACTATCATTGACTTTTAGACAAAAGTATGCATACAATTGAATATTAGAGAAAGTTTTCATGCAACAATCATCATCTTTTTTTATTGATAGGCCAGAAGGAAAAGGAAAAACATATGTATATAAAACTATTCTTGCAACACTTAGATCTAAATGTATGATTGCTTTTGCCACAACATCATCTGGTTTGGTTGCATCTATGTTGCCTTGAAGTTGAACAGCATATTCCAGATTTAAGATTCCTTTTAGTGTTGAAAAAAAATATGGCATGTAGTGTTAGTAAATAATCTGGTCTGGCAAAATTGTTACAACATGCAAAGTTAATAATTTGGGATGAAGCACATATGTCTCATCGACTAGCAATAGAAGCCTTAGATGGAATGTTACAAGATATCAATGATTCTAAGCACCTTTTTAGTGGTAAGGTCGTTGTTTTTTGTGGTGATTTCAGACAAGTTTTTCCACTTGTTCAAAAAGCCAAGAAAGAAGAAATAATTGATGTCAGTATTGTCAAATCATACTTATGACTGCTACTTACAAAAATTTCATTAACTAAAAATATGCGCTCTAGATTTGACCCACATTTTAACGACTTTTTATTACGTGTTAATGATGGAAAAGAACAGATCACTGATGTTGAAAAAATAAAAATTTCAGCTTCTATGATTATTCCGTATACAGAAGATAATATATCGTTAAAAGCTTTAATAGATGTTGTATTTCCAAACTTAAATGATTACTTTGAAAACATAGATACAGTGACTAACCGAGCAATCTTAACTCCAAAAAATGATTATGTTGATGATATCAATATCCTACTAATTGAACAATTTCCTGGCGATGCTCTCACATATTACAGTTTTGATGAAACTATAGATAAAAACGAACAAGCCATTCAAGAAGACTTTTTAAATAGTTTCACACCAAGTGGATTTCTTCCTCATCAATTAGTACTTAAGGAAAATTTTCCGATAATATTACTAAGAAATATTAATCCTTCTGAAGGATTGTGTAATGGTACACGATTAATTTGTCGTAAATTTAGCCCAAACTTAATTGACACACAGATAGTCATTGGTCATTATCGAGGAAAAATAGTTTTTTTTTTTACCAAGAATTCCATATATTCCTATTGAAGGTGAAAAAAATGGATTCTCGTTCAAAAGAACTCAATTTCCTATAAGACTGAGTTTTGCTATAACAATAAACAAAGCTTAAGGTCAAACTTTAGACTATATCAGAATATATTTACCTGAACATATATTCTCCCATGGTAAACTATATGTCGTTTTATCTAGAGCAAAAACATCTCAATCTATCAAAATGTTGATACGATCTACTCATAATGATCTACTTGACTACAAAAACATTAAGAACATTGTTTACCATAATCTATTAAACTTAAGTAGATCACTATCAAATGAATAAAACATAGTTGAATGTACATAACGTTTAACATTCTCTTCTTAACTAGTACCACTTATTTAATGTCACTTTGTTTAAAGAAAAAACATCTTCATCAATCAAAATATTGATACGACTCATTCATAATGATTTCACATGAATAATACATAGTTGTCTGCACACAAATGTTTAACATTCTCTTTTCAATTGGTACTATTTATTTGATCTATTTTTTCTTTTTCAACAATTTTATGCAATTTAAAATTTTTGATTATAATAATTTTTTTAATTTATTGTCTCATCATAGGTATTAAATATGTCCACTCAAACAAAGTTCATACAGGACATACGTCCTACAACCAAAAAATGGACATCAATAGTGTTAGTAGCTGAAAAGAGTATGCCAAGAATTGCATGACAAAACTCTTCCAAATATCAGCATCTCATATTGGTTGATACCTAGGTATACCGCACATATTCGATAATTTATTGCTCCTTTATTAGAATCTCTATAGCTAATAACCACCCGTACTAGATAAATAAGTCTTTATTAAACATAATATGTATAACTAGTAATGTATAAAACAAAAATAGTTGGATTCTAATATATTTTATGAACTTATTCAATACCAATATATATTTATCTTCTCTATATATCAACATATTCAATATGCATTTTAATATCATTTTCCATCTTTACGTAGGGAACAAGAATTCAGGCTACCATCTTTGACAAAAACATACGTGCATTTGAGGACACATTAACAGTATTCAAGAAGTATCACATCACAAATGCAAATGTTAGACCTATCTCGTCGGATCATAGTGTCGTGAATAATGAATACCAATGGATTATTGACAGCAGAACATTAATGGTTGAAGAAATTGAAAGAGATGATATTACAGGCAATTCAAAAAACACACCTGAATTCTCTTTTGTCCCTTTCAGCCATTTAGACAATTACATCGATACTTTTGATCAAGTTGGTAAGATACTAACATAACTATTTATTCTTATATTATTCAATTTTCACTATTTCTAATTTCTTAACATTTATATTCACTATTTTTCAGATATCATTGCACTAGCAATAGATGTACAACCAATAAGATGTATACAGACATCTTTCGGTACATGCTTCATTCAAGAAGTAACTGCTGTCAATGAAGAGTAAGAGTAGAAAATTAAAATTGATGCACTTTTTAGTAAATATTATTTGAACTTATTTTTTTCCTGATAAATAATAAATTCATATGAACCTCATTTTCAGAAAGCAACCGCTCCTCTTAACTCTATGGGACAAATTCGTTGACAATGAAAGCGTTGCTATCTTAAATCATATTGTAGCAAAGCCTGTTATAGTCGCAATGCGTTTGAAAGTTGTCTCCTATAATAGTAAGTTACAAATATAACCATTAAATCATTCTAATATTTTTAAACTCATCTTTAATAACCATTTATTTTCTTATAGAGTTGTCATTACGTACAAAAGCATTAACTTGTATCATGGTAGATCCTGATATGCCTGAAACATACGCTCTACGTACTTGGTAAATTCTTTAACTAAATAATTATCTCCTACCTCAGTATTGATTCTTTTTAATCTAACTTCTTTCCCTAAACTTATTTATCTATTACACATGCGAGATGAAAATAGAATCTACCTTGAATCCACTCATACTGAAAAGGAATGTCTTACTTCTTCACAAGCCTTAACAATGCCTAAAAATCAGCCAATTGTTTTGATCAGCATTCTGCAAACTTCAGCTGATATGGTATTACTTATTATCACATCTATCTATTTTTTTTTTAATTATATATATATATATATATAAAGTTTCAAACATAATAACAACTATTATTCTGTACCTTTCAGAAATTGAACCACTGGATCAAAGCACAAAATTTTCTAAGTGATCTAGATCAAACATTTTGGTACATGGCTTGTGAAAAGTGTTACAAAAAAACAGATGTTGACTTCGATACATCTTTTTTACTGTCGTCAATGCAAAAGCCAAAACGTCAAAGCCATCCTAAGTTATATATAATATCTTAATTTTATAATGAATATACAATCTATTAAATTTATATAGAGTATATGTTATTTTTGCTTTTACTATCAAATCTTGGATAGTAGACTTTGTGTATTTATGCATTTTATCAATCTTAATATTCGTGCACCAAAATACGAATATGAAGAGTTTAGCCAAAGCATTCTTGGTATTGGATACTAATACGTTAGAAGTTATGTTTATGTTTTCTTCTACAAGTTTGTAGATTTTATAAATAGCTCTATATACTTTATAAGAAACTTGGAGACAAATTGTTTCTATGTTGTAACCCATCTCTCTACTTACCATGCTTGATGGTTTCTGAAGAAAGGTTTTTGTTTTTGACAAAGATTTTGGATTTTGTTCTTTTCTGATTTATTTGTAAATCACTAGTTAAGTATCTTGTTGGTAGTGCATCTTTTTCAGTTTTTAAACCAATTAGGGTAATATGGAAAAAATGGTTTGTTGTGAAGTTTTTTTTTTCTTTATTATTGTAGGCTCATGGGAAAACTAATATACATGATGTTATCTAAATAAAGAATCTTGATTTGGCTTTGTCAATTATTCCATGTTTAGAGTAGTTTTTTTATCAAGCAGAATATGGCTTTAGATGGGAAGATGTAAAGGTGAATGTAGACATGAACTATTCTCTTTGTGTTTTCGCATTACAATTAGAAATGAATAACCCAAGTTTTGAAGATAAGTTTCGGGCAATATTTTGATGTAGAAGTGGGTTATATTTGGTTTCTCTTGAACATTCTCTAATACTATATTATTTCTCTGTCATTTATTATTTATGGTTCATTATTTACATAGTGCTTATATATCTTACAGATGTTGTGTACAAGTTCATCTCACTGATTCGTCTAGAGTTATACCCGTAACTGTATTTGGAGACAACACAGATAAATTTTTAGGTTACTCTTCAAAACAACTAATTGAAAACAGTATATCGGTATGTTACATTGCAAATACAATCTCTAATACACGGTTATAAATTTTCATTTTATATATTATTAATATTTCTTTTTCATTAGGATGGATGGGTTGATATCGAGAGTTTAGCAGACATTTCCAACTCTAAATAATACATCATTCGCATCAAAAGTTGGAAGCAAGAATATGCCGAAGAAGAAAAGGTTAAACATAACGTCGTTCAATTTTTTGATAGTTCCGAAATAAACTAAGTGTATATCAATCCTATTATAAATATCTCTAAGCTAAATCCTACATATTTTATTGTAAATATCTCTAAAGCATAGTTTGACTTAGTTCGACATGCTGAAAACAGGTACATCTAACGTTGCATATTATTGTTTGTAAATACTTCTAAAGCCTAGGTGGTAATGTTGAACTCCAAGTTCAATTGCAACATTAGAAGTAATAACAATTTTTTTTTTTTTTTTTTTTTTGTAAATATGTTTGTATCTATATATAAAAAAACATATATGGATGTATATAATATTTAAGGTTCAATATTATAAATTTGGCACGACGTGCCCCTCCAACTAGTCTTCGGAAAGCAATTCAAAAAAGGACTAATTGCACAAACATCCTCTAAGTTTAGACATAATTGCATACATATGGAACTTTTACCCATAATAGTACAAACGTCTACTGCTGTTAGTTGACTTTCATTAACTCTAACCGTTGACCACAATTTTAACACACAATGACAAAAGTGCCTATAGTTACCTATTTTATTATTTAAATTAATAATTAAAAAATGAATCAGAAAAGACAAAGAAAACGAAAAAACAAAATCAATCATTTTTTTTCTCTTTCATTTTCTCAACCCCCAAACACAATCCAATAATAAACTTAACAAACAAAAACCAAAACGTAATCCCACACATCAAAATCGAAACTCAAATCCTCAATCAACAACCAAAAATCAAATCCACCAATAAAAACCTAAATCCATTAGTACCACAACTAGTTAACCATATACATTAAAAAAAAAAAATTAGAACTGCAACATAGAAAGTTAAAAATCCACCGTTGAAGTTCTAATTTTTAATTTTTTTTTTTTAATGGATGCGGTTAACTGGTTATGGAATTGATGAATTTTATTTTTGGTTATTGTTTGAGGATTTGAGTTTTGGTTTTGATTTGTGGGATTGATTTTTGGTTTTTGTTTGTTAAGTTTATTTTTAGATTGTATTTAGGGGTTGAGAAAATGAAAAAGAAAAAAAAATTGATTTTTTTTTTTTCTTAGTCTTTTCTGTTTCGTTTTTAATTATTAATTTAATTAATAAAATAGGTAACTAGTGACACTTTAGTCATTGTGGGTTAAAATTGTGGTCAATGGTTAGAGTTAACGGAAGTCGACTAATGATAGGGGACGTTTATGCAATTATGGATAAAAGTTCCATATACATGCAATTATGCCTAAAATTAGGGGCCGTTTGTGCAAGTAGTCCTTCAAAAAATATAAAAAAAACTTTTTTCTTTACTTTCACATACAACATTGGAAAAATACTTAAAATGTTGTTTTCCATGCTATTACGGTGTACATTATTTTTATATTTTTAATTAATCTTTTTTTTTTCCTTAACACAACTTTTACTGCTGGAACTCTGGAAGCGTTTTTAGATTTCAAAACTGAAACTAAAAATATTTTTTTCATTTTTATTTTTATTTTCGAAAAACAGAAAATGAAAATCGTCCAGCAAATGCACCCGTAGGGTTTCTGAATTTGTCGAAGCTATGGCTATGCATACTGGAATTAGCGTATCAAGGTTATTAATCTTGGCTGGTGCAGGTATTCCTCACTCTCACTAGCTTACAAGCTTACTGTTATAATAATGTTTTTCTGTTTTTATCCAATTTTGTCTGCTTTTTAGGATACACCGGTACAGTCTTGGTTAACAATGGAAAATTATCTGATGTGTTGGGAGAATTACAGGTACTCTACTCTCTCATCTTATCTGTTTTTTCTCCTTCGCTTTGTCATTATTGACTGTTTTATTTATTATTATTATTTAGTTTATGGTGTCGATTCTAGTGGAGGTAGTGTTAACTATTCATTAATTGGTATCATTTGGCTTAATCTGTATTGTTATTTGTAGCTCAGATTGTTTATTGGTCTTGAAAAGTAGTGATTCCTGCATTGTATAGTTTAACCGAAACCATATGGAAACTGATAATAGATGTAAATGCTGTCATCTGTTTGTTTATGGACAGTCATTGGTGAAGGGATTGGAAAAATCTGGGGAACAAGATGGTGACTCTGACCTCACCGATGCTGTTGCAACCCAGGTAATAAAGACATGCAATGCAACTTTCTTAAATTTTGTGTGAAATTTATTTAATTTTTCGCTATCCATTTGTGTTTATTGAGTTTTCTATTTGCAAACCGTGTGGTATTTTAATTGTTTTGACATCCCTTATAGGTGCGCCGCTTGTCAATGGAGGTTCGGCAACTGGCCTCATCCTCATCTAGACAGATAACCGTGCTTAATGGTGATTCTGGAGGTATTGTCTCTCATATGTTTTGTTATCTTTTAATAAGCCATGATGCAAGGATCTGTATTCTGATCGTTACTGTTCTTGTTCTTTAGTTTTAACCTATTATAAATTATTGTTATTATTATCGGTGTTTTGCCCAGGTAGTGCCACCTCTCTCATTATTCCAGCTGCCACTTTGGGAGCTTTAGGTTATGGTTACATGTGGTGGAAGGTATCTACTTTAGTCCTGTGAACTGTGAAGTTTCCGGATCATTTTTTCAATTTTAACATCATTTTTCCTTTTTATTTATTATAGATAAATTCATGTGTTTTGAGGTGACTGATTTGTTCATTCTGATTTTTTTCCTAGGGTCTCTCATTCTCCGATCTTATGTATGTAACAAAAAAAAGTATGGCAGCTGCCGTTTCAAACTTGACAAAACATCTGGAGAACGTATCAGATGCTCTTTCTGTAAGTTTAAACTCATTCTATGCATACTCATATTGTATTATAAATATGAGACCCTCTGCAAGGATATGTTTGCTTTGAAGAGTATTATGTGATAACATGTGTAGGTAATCAGAAAATGTAAACATAAGTAAAACATGTTAAGCATTTCTCGCTTGTAAATAGATCCTTGGTTCCAAATTGCTGCTTTTCCTAATGGTAGCTTGCTGTCACAATATCTTAACATAAACTTGGCCTGTTATTGCGGAGTGTGTTTCCTGATTTGATTGTGTTCTTTTGTTAATTAGCTGGCAAAGAAGCATTTGACACAGAGAATTCTAGATCTGACTGATAAAGTGGAAAAGCAGAATGTGCTATCAAAGGATATCAAGAAAAATGTAGGCAAATATTCCTTCTTTTGTTCTTGGTTGGGTGTAACCCTGCTCAGTTGATATATTGAGTTACATTGGTCTGTACAGTCCTCTAGTATTGACACGGTATTGAATACTTTATATTTGTATTTTGGGAATAGATATGAGGTAACACCTATGTGTTACTCTCTTTTTTTGCTCTTTTTGGTGAAACAGGTTGAGGAGGCTTGTGAGGATCTTTCTAAAGTTGAACATAATTTGAAGGACTTGCAGAGCATGATTTATTGTTTGGTAAGTTTTATTTCTTAAATTCTGCCAAACTTAGATTGGAAGTGGCTAGAGCAGCTGTTTGGTGCTATAAAAAAAATGTTAATTTTCACTAATATGCTGTCTTGTGACTCAGTTTATATCTTTTCAGATTCATGTTACTAAAGTTTTCCTCTATTTTTTGGCAATATCTTTTTTAAGAGAGGCAAATTATTGCCTATTGTATTTATAGTCTATTCTCCTTTTCCAAATTTATACTAATTTTGAAAGTTTTCTGTGTACAGGATGGGAAGATAGATTCGTTGGGATATAAGCAGGTGAAACATCACTTGTTTTATTTATTAATTTTTTGGTATTTGAATATGAATAGAAGAATCCCTATTTTGTTGAAAAGCATTCCGGCATGGTATTGCCTTAGATATTATCCACTTGCTTCAAGTAAAAAGAAAAAAGAATATGGTTTACAAATTAGTTGTGTGCAAAAGCAAGTTAAATTTGATTACCTTTTTTTTTTGTGTGCTTGAGGATGTACTTATAAAATTTCCTTTGGTTGACAGGATATAACAAATATTGGTATGTACTACCTGTGTAACTTTGTTGATGGAAAGAAAGCAAAACTGCCTGAAAATTTACAGGTTTGAACTAGTAGCTCTATGTATTTTAAGTTTGTTGTTCACTTATGATTTAATTTTAAGTTTGTTTTGATTCATGGGCTCATAACAACTCACATAAAGATTTCTCAGTGGCTGAATCTGGTCAACTTTATACATGCTTGTTGCAATACCAGCATCGTATCTTGTGGTGTGTCCTGCCACTCAAATACTAAATTTTACATGCTCATTTTCTCTGGTAGGTCTTGAAGTGCCTATGAGAGGGGCTTTTGTGAAACCGAAAGCCAGAATTTGGGTTTAAAAGTACTGGTTCTAAATCTATCCAATGTGGTTACCAATTCTTCTCCTCAGGAAAATATCCTATTCAATTATTTGGTTCATAATAAATAAATAAATTATCGTTTAATTAGTGTCTAAATAAAATGAAAATGTTTTCAATATAAACTCATTTTAAGAAATTGGTCTCTCAAATTCAATTTTAAATCTATATTAGAAATTTTGCCAAATCAATTTTAGTGAATTATCAGAAGATTGAACCAGAACCACATTGGAACCAAGAACCAGATTTTAGGTCTTCAAAATGCCGAGTTTACGCTGTGTTTCTTCCCTGAAAGAAAATATTCTAGATGAATATATAATTTTTTTTTCCTTATTTTACATTTTTATAGCAGTAGGACTTGTGTCACGCTTTATATCTTACTTTCTTGGTGACTAGAATGTAATCCCATCTGCAACAAATATCCTGTAAGGATGCTGCTAATTAATGCAACTGTTTGATTAATTATTCTTGCAGGATCAGCTTAAACTTGGTGATAAGGCCCGTCTACTAAAAGCTCCAAGTTCAATGGTATCTCCTGAAATTCAAATAATTCATTTCAACTTCTATTTGAGTGTTTTCTCTTATACCTCCCATTTATATAATGGTGCCGGCATGTTTGATTGTGCTCAACCCAATCCATGTTCTCTTACAGTTTTTATTCTTAAAGCATCAGTTCCTGTAATTTTTTTTTTCTAGGTTTGAGACATTTTTTATAGATGTCAACCATGGAATCCTAATCTTTAAATCAAGAAGTTAAATTTCAGGCCATAACTTAAAGTTCAGCTGCAGATCAGCATGATTAACTAAGAGAAGTTAGATGTCAACCATGGAATCCTAATCTTTAAATCAAGAAGTTACTGCTCTAATGATTAAAAATCTAAATACTAAGGGAAGGAGGTATCAAAGATAAAAGATGTGAGCTCCATAAATGCTTTTGATTTTTGTTTCCAGTAAACACAAATTAAAATAAAATAAAATAAATAAAAAGGTCTCCCCTTCTGTCTTTTAATGCTGACTAGTAAACATATCAAAGATTATCATATGAATGCTTAGAGCCATATATAAAACATCACCCTAATCAGTGCAAAGTTCAGCTTGTAAGATCTTTGTGGTGAACCATTAAACGTCTTACTTAAATATTCAACCGTGTGGTAAAAATCTCTGAAGTTTAATCACTTCAAGGGCATAATAGATCACAAAGCTATTTAGTGTACTTTTGGAAATTTTAACACCAAGCCTGAGCCAGATTCATCTGCTTTCCCAATTTAAGTACAATTGTTTGATATATGTTGCTTCATCTTTTTAGGGTCTTAAGGAGATTACAGATTCCTTATCCGAAACTATTAGTCAATCTGGGACAGATACTTCTCAGCAAGACGGTATCATTAATTTGAATGACCGGCAAAGACTACTCCTGAGGTTTGAACAGTAAAATTTTCTCTACCTGAAATTACTGGTTCACACACTTATCTCCAAAAAAGTAAAAGTAAAATTATCCATATACGTAGGTTGTTTGTATTACCCTTTTTTTTTTGCTTGTTTATTCATTTAATTGGGTTAGAAAAAGCAACATAAGACATAAATTCAATGATTTGTTTCTTAAAGATTTTGGTGCTCCGTTATTGAATTTTGTAAATCAGTAAATGGCTATGATTACTGTGTGAGAACTTCTCCTGTAATATGGTTGCTGTATATTAGGGATTCACAAGCAATTAATTTCATGTCACTCAATTCTTACCTTTTTTTGGGGGGCCATTTTTTTTTTTAATAATTGCTTGACAGTAGAACTCAAATGTAAACCATACGCCACAACCGTCCTCACATGCTTAGAGGTGGCAGGGATACGATCCTAGGCTTGAATTCCACCGAAGACTAACCACGCCCTGTTCTTATTACCACCTATATTTCTCACTTACTATTGTAAAATGTAAAGTACAGTAGCAACATTCATGTCTATAATTGTGTATCAATTCTGTGGTGCTGTTGGTCAGTTTGTTGACAATTTTATAAATGCAGGGCCGATTCGACACTGAATTGATTATCAGAGTAAACGAAGAGGGAACAGTCTTCATTTTCAGTAAGTGTGGCCTGGAAATAATAATTCTTTTGTACAATAACATGGGGTGTCCGTAATATAGGAGTTGTTTAAGACTAATCCAAATTTATTATTATGATGGGTTTTTCTTCTTTCATGCTATGATAAAATCTCACCCTAGATCTGCTACATGCAAATCTGTTCAAAGTTGTATACTGCTTGTCCTTGACATTTTATCTGTTGTATTCTTTCTTTTTTTCCTTGAAATAAAATTACAAGTGGAAATGGACTTGAAAAAATTGAAAGAAAACTAAGGATGGTATATGATTGTTGTATGAAATGATCACTTATTTCATAAGTTTTTGAGGAAAAAAAAAAGAAGTGTTCAGTCAACTTTTTTAAAATTTGCTTTTTTATAATCTTCTTTTCCTTCGCCTGTAATTAAGTTTTAGGGTGGTTGGTGGTTACTTTTAAAAATTGATTATTGGATAAGCTAACTCATTATTATGTAATGTTCATAATACACTCACTAATTTATAAAAAATGATATTGCCCTAATGTTTTGGAATTATTAATTTAAAAGGAAATTTTAGTGATTAAAACTACAAAAATACATTATAATTATTTTTTAAAAATTAAAATACTTCAATAAATAAATTGAAAATTCTTGAGATTACACATAATGTTGGCCACTGCACAAGCATTTGGTTCAAACTAGTTTATTTTAGGAGACACCCATATGATTTAAGATTCTTTCTGTCAGAACCATAAATTAGGAAGCCTAGCATGCATACATGCATGCATCTACCGCCACCGCTGCTCAGGAAACCTTCAAAGTCTTACAATTTCATTTAGAAGAAAAGAAAAGAAAAGAAAAGAAAAGAAAAGGATGATATCACTCGGGATGCTTCAACGAAGCCGCTTAGCAACAATAAAATTACTGAATGAAGTGGAAAATAAGAAGAGACTCATACTAATTAATTCATTAAATTAGCTTGAATCACGACTCGATCTCAATTCTTCAATCAAAGAATTCAAATCAGAGTAAGAGGAACCCTCTTTCTCGATAGCCCTCCTCGCCATTTCACCAAGTTCTTTGGCCCTACACCTTATTTCCCCTGCCTTGTCACCAACCATTATCTCTTTCACTGCTTTCTCTATTGCCTCCCTCTTCACAAATTCTCCCACCAATCTAACACATTCTTGAACACCAACACTAACGCCAATCTTAAGAACCTCAGTCACCAGTTTTTCGTTAAAAGGTTGCTCTGCCGACACTGGCCATGTGACCATAGGTAGCCCAGCAGTGACTCCTTCAAGAGTTGAATTCCAACCGCAATGTGTAACGAATCCTCCCACAGCTTCATGTTCAAGAATCAACACTTGCGGTGCCCATCCTCTTATTATCAATCCTTTTCCTTCCATTCTTTTCTCGAATCCTTCAGGCAACCAATCTTTCCTCACAACCCATATGAAATCCTGCCTTGAAGCTTCAAGCCCCATCGCGATCTCCATTAACTGATCAGAATTGAAGTTAGCAACACTTCCAAAACAAATATACACAACAGAATTTGGTTTCTTTGAATTAAGCCATTTCAAGCACTCATTCTCATCAATAGTAGCCTGCTTTCCTCTATAAGCCTTATCTTCAAAATTCCCATTGCATAGAGAAACTGGGCCTACATGCCATGCCCTCCTTCCCAAAACATTCCTATAATAATCAGCATAAGCAGGCTCAAGCTCGTAAAAGCTGTTGACAACAACACCAAAGCTCTTTAACTCTGCTTCTTTAGAAGCTTTCAACATCCTGGTTAAGTCAGTATCCTCATTCAATCTCATCATATCTGGGAGTTGCTTCCTTGTGAGCTTGATATCACCAGGAAGGCCAGGCACCACAAATGGTTCAGAATCTGATGAAACTTTTTTGTGTGGTTCGTACATCGTCATACATGCGGATGTGCACAGAGAAAAGAAACTGGTGCCATGAAACACCAGACTAGGGATCCTAAACTTGGCTGCAGCATCAGTTGCCCAAGGAAAGAACATATCAACCACCAAGCAATCTGGTCTACAATCTCTCAGGAGCTGCTCAAGAGGTTCCTGGAGCATCGCTGTGGCCTTGAAAAATTTAATAATCATCTCCATGAAGGCTTTGGATTTATCACCATTAGTGAGGGAGTCAACATTTTCACATCCCTCTGGCAAACCGGCCTCTGCATAAGGAAACTTGATGATTTTCAAATCCATTTCGATCCCCAAATCGTTGGATCTTTGGATTGTGTTTGAAAACTGAGAAGCATTGGCAGGAGTAGTGATTATGGAGGTCTTGACACCTCTTGTTCCAAAAAGCTTGGCCATGTCCACAGTTGGTATCATGTGACCATGAGCCATGAATGGAAAGAAGAAAATATGAAGCTGGGGTAATTCACTGTCCATTTCCACTTTTGTTTGAATTTAAGATCAAGAAATGAAGAAAAAATATGAAGCTTTGAAGACTGAAACGATGACAGGGCTATGGTTTTTTTTCTGGATTTGTATAACTTAATTAGACGGTTGACATGACTGAACTATATAGACCTTTCAAAGATTGAATAGCTAGAAAAGTTGGAATATAATTAGGGATAATATTAAAGATCTCCTCTCACCTTTGAACTATTATTAGATGTCTTGCTAAAAATGCTTTTATTTCAGAAACATCCCCTGTGGACTAACAAACAATGATTCAATTTATCGATTTTTGATGTTAAAAAGTCTATAATGTCCGTATTTAAGCTTCATTTATATTAATTGAACATTATACCCTCTGAATCTTACCAAATAAAGCATTGTTTGTTGGTCCATAAGGGGTGTTTCTGAAATAAAAGTATTTTTATCTAAACATCCAATAATAGTTAAAAGGTGAGGGGATGTTTTTAATAATAGAACATATAATTATTCCATGGATTATATTTACACACCTCTTCGCGATTGTCGCCATGTAATCTAGATGAATGCACCAGATTGGTGAATTATACAATTCATTAATCATAAATGGAATTTACTCATTAAAAAATCATTTAATTGGAAAGTTTTGGCCACGAAACCTTAGAAAAAGAAGCTAGTAAAGGAGCAGATACATCCTGACAAACATTGACACGTAAATTCAATGTTTGAATTTATTATAATATATATATATATATATATATTTTTTTTTTATGTACTTCAAGATATTTTTAATATTGATTCTCTCATAAAATATTAAATATATCAAAGATATTTTGATCAAATATATATAGATATTGAATTTCTTGATTTGAACCTGTATTTTGTTTTTTGTGTGTAAATGAATCCGTATTTTGATTCATTAATAATTAATATCCAATATTTTTCTTTCTATTTATTATTTAAAAATATCTGATCTTTAAATTTATAAATTACTGTTCATTCTTATTTTTATGTCAAAGATTTCTATTTTCAAGTAAACAACATTTAAGTGGATTTAAATACTCATTAAAGTTTTCCTAAAAAAAATTACACATTAATATTATTCTTTTTCTTTCAACGGTTAAATTTGTTTTAATTATATATTCACACTAAAATCTATTATTTCTAGGGATGGTAATGGATCGGATTGGGTATGGATGTCCCAATATCCATCCCTGTATCCGTTTGAGATATATATATTCATCTCCATTTCTAAGTGAGCGGGGCTGATTCGGATAATTCGCTAATTAAGATAGAGATATCTATTCTCGCTCTGTATATATCCGTATCCAATGAAAAAACTTTAAATTTGTATAGTTTACAAAAGAAAAATATAACTAACATATGTAACGATACATTTTATATAGATAAACAAATATATCCAATAAACTTTAAATATGAAAATTAATAATAACTTATATAATTAGAATTAATAATTACACAATATATTTTTAGGGGTTTTTACAATTTGGTCCCTAACTAATTGGAAAAGACATTTTTTTACTTGCTAATTGATTTTTCAACAAATTGGTCCTAATATAATTCAGAATACAACAAATTGGTCCTAATATTTTACTAACCATAGGACCAATTTGTTGTATTTTGAATTATATTAGGATCAATTTGTTGAAAAATCAATTAGTAAGTAAAAAAGTATCTTTTCCCAATTAGATAGGGACCAAATTGTAAAAACCCCATATTTTTATATATTAAAATATTAAAATCTATAATGGATCTGGATGGGGATGTATATTGTTTATATCCATCCTCATCCCCGAAAATAAAATGGATTTTAGGATGACATCCATCTTCGCCCCGTCCTTGAAATAATAGTATCCATCCCTATTGGATTCTTACGGATATCTGTATCCGTGGATAATTTTACCATCTCTAATTATTTCATATATTCATATTTTCTATTATCAATTCGTCTTGATAATAAATATATCAGGACGAAGAATGTGGATCATTAGATTTACATATTTTGACTTAAAGTATATGCACTTGTCAAAACTTCTTCATAATTTATGGTCCACATTTTTCGTCATAATATATTTATTGTTAAGATGAACTGACAATAGAAAAACTGTTCATATATTATATTTATATTCAATCAAAACCCTCATACTCAAATTGAAATTAAACTCTTCCATTTCAATTGTAAACTCTCTCATTGTTTTTCTACATACTCTTTCATAAATATTCCAGGTTTAATTGTTTCAAACTCTATTACTATAATTTTATTTATTTATTTATTCTGTTTTCAACAATAACATAATTATTTGTTTTTTTTTTTTTAGCTTTGATAACAGATAACAGATATTTTTAGTAGAAAATATAAATCCGTATATGTAAAACTCAAAATAATAATAATAATAATAATAATAATAGCTCTCGATAAATTTGTCACCAATAGCAAAAGGGGACCCTTGAATAGCAAAACCTCATATGAAAAACTCAAAAAAAATAAAATAATAAAATAATAAAATAATAATAATAATAATAATAATAATAGCTCTCGATAAATTTGTTACCAATAGCAAAAGAGGGACTCTTGGATAGCAAAACCTCATTTAAAATTTTCGCATAGGCCCCCCACCTACCTTTGTGCCGCCCCCTAAGCTGCCTTGGTCAAATTGAAATTAAACTAGGAAATAGAGATAATTTAATCAAATCAATTGTAACGTAATCTCTTACGTCACAACATTAGTTAAGGCAGGGCACGTGGTCACGTGAGGACAAAATGTACAAGAGAGTCAAAGTATCCAAAGCTTTCTTGTTGTTATCTTCGGCTTGACCAATGAGAAGAAATTATTAGTAAGTAATGTTAAATATTGTAATTTGATTTTTAAGAAAGAAATATTGTAATTTGTTTTAAAAAAAAGAAATATCGAAAGAGCATCTTCAAAACACCCTTCTATTTTTAGTCTTCAAATGTCTATTTGTTTATTTATGTGGCAATTTGAAGAGTGAAAAAAATAGGAACCCTTCCAAAAGACTCTTCAATTATAAATAGGTTAATATTATTTTAATAAAATCACTCAAATTCCTCCCTTCAACAAATCTAATTACCTTCTATTTTTTTAAAGTTGAAAATAATAATATGTTATTATTAAATGTTCAATATTAGTTTTATTTTAAAAATCTAGATGAGACATTTCTAATGGTATAATTTTTTATGATGATAAAATTTATAAATTAAAAATTATCATATATTAATTGAATTTAATTAAAAAGATAAAAAGATATAGATGTCAAATATTACTGATGAGTTGATATAAAAAATAATATATTAAAAATTAAAGAAGAAGAAGTTGCTCTTTAATATTGAAGAGTGAGAAGTAAAATCTTATTTGAAGAATCTTATTTAAAGAGTATGTTAGAGTTGAATATGTTGATGTGCCTAGTTTAACTTTAAAAAATATTTCATTTGAAGAGCCTTTTGGTATGCTCTAATTTGTTAAAGATTGATTATTTAATTCTTGATTTAAAAAATTATTTAAACCTTCTTATAATTAATTTCATAAAAAGAAAGAAAATGAAAGCAGAGGACTAAATGAATTTTAAAATAAGAAGAATTTTTTTTACAAATTACCCTACAATGAACTACGTAATTGCACCACTCTCCGAAAAATGCTATATAATTTTTCCCTAAATAATTATTTTACATTAAGGAATGAAGTATTACATGATTTTGATGCAATAAGATTATATATATATATGTAATTCAAAGCCAGCATCATACCAATATATGGATAATAATTCCATGAATCTTTTAAGGTGTCTGATTCAAAGTAAATGTCAATTTACAAGGGTTCCTCTATGTTACTGTGTATGTGTGCAGCGTAGGTCTTTTAGATTAACGAAGTGAGAAGACCATTGAGTCCCAGGGGCGAACCCAAGGAAAATTTACCGCCCAAGCTAAATTATATATGTAGTATATATTTTTTTCATCGGTATTATAAAGTCTGCTCTTTAGCTATCAATAGTTGGATTTATCTACTTTTGTTTAGACAATATATTATAATACTTAATTAATAACTCACAAATTCTTGCACTAAATTTATTAAATTCGGTGTGTATCATAGAGAAAACCCTTGTTATTTTATTTCTCAATGTAGATAGATATAATGAAGTGCAAGACATACTACCTACGGGTTCAAAATTTTTTTGTCACTATTTGAGGCGCTTTTTGTAAGACAGACACCACATTACTAACTTAAGTTTAAAAGGCACCTATTTAGGTGACCAGACAAAAATACCCTTTTTTTGTCAGTTTATGTCTTTTTTAAACATAGAGAGAAAACCTTTGAGAGAAAACATCCGAGCCTTTTCGTGTCTTTTGACACTAGATTCGAGCCTTTTCGAGTCTTTTTACATTAGATTCGAGTATTTTCGAGTCTTTTTACACTAGGTTCGAGCCTTTTTACACTAGGTTCGAGCCTTTTTACATTAGATCCGAGCCTTTTCGTGCCTTTTTATGTGTTTTCGAGCCTTTTTACACTAGGTTCGAGCCTTTTTGTGCATTTCCGTGCCTTTTTACACTAGGTTCGAGCCTTTTTACACTTGATTCGAGCCTTTTTACACTTGATTCGAGCCTTTTCAGACACTATGTTCGAGCCTTTTCATTCACTACCCGTGCCTTTTCATACACTACCCGTGCCTTTTCATACACTACCCGTGCCTTTTCATTCACTACCCGTGCCTTTTCATTCACTACCCGTGCCTTTTCATACACTACCCGTGCCTTTTCATTCACTACCCGTGCCTTTTCATACACTACCCGTGCCTTTTCATTCACTACCCGTGCCTTTTCATACACTACCCGCCTTTTCATTCACTACCCGTGCCTTTTCATTCACTACCCGAGCCTTTTCATTCACTACCCGTGCCTTTTCATTCACTACCCGTGCCTTTTCATACACTACCCGTGCCTTTTCATTCACTACCCGTGCCTTTTCATTCACTACCCGTGCCTTTTCATTCACTACCCGTGCCTTTTCATTCACTACCCGAGCCTTTTCATACACTACCCGAGCCTTTTCATTCACTACCCGAGCCTTTTCATTCACTACCCGAGCCTTTTCATTCACTACCCGAGCCTTTTCATTCACTACCCTTTTCATACACTACCCGTGCCTTTTCATACACTACCCGTGCCTTTTCATTCACTACCCGTGCCTTTTCATACACTACCCGTGCCTTTTCATACACTACCCGAGCCTTTTCGTTCACTGCCCGAGCCTTTTCATTCACTGCCCGAGCCTTTTCATTCACTACCCGAGCCTTTTCATTTACTATTCGAGCCTTTTCATACACTACCCGAGGCTTTTCATTCACTACCTGTGCCTTTTCATTCTCTACCCGAGCCTTTTCATACACTACTCGAGTAATTCACACAACCAACTTATGGTTTACAAAAAACACGAAGAACAAATAAAAATGAATTCAATGAAGGGTTTTAAATTGAAAAAAAAGCTCGACCCCCGCGAGCTACCGGGCAGCTCGACCCCCGAATGCGTCTGCATAGCGCTACAAAATTAACTATCCAATGAAGATGATTTGATAAGGTTATGGTGTTTAACTTCCATTGGAGGTTTGTTATAGAGAAAGGTGAAATAAAAAAGCTCTGAAAACTTTAAAGTAAGAAAGAGAAATGTGTAAAATAAGGGCAATTTTGGTAGTTCACCATAATAGGTGCCTTTTAAACTTAACTTATTAAAGGAGTGACTTTGTCACCACATGAGTTTAAAAAAGTGACATTTTCCACCATTTCCACTACTACCTATTGATTAAAAATATTTTTTTTACAGATAATTTTTTATGAAAGTATTTGTTTTTTTTTTTTTTTTTTTAAAATTTTTTTTTTTTTTAATAATAAGATGACACAAATTCAATAATAGACTATTTAGAATATGAAATTCATTGTAAAATTTATACATAAACAATTGTTTAAACTTGTAGTTAAAAAAATTATTTAAACTTGCAAATAACTTAATTATATAATATTAAAAGTCATAATATTATATGTATTTTTATAACTTACTTTGAAAAACAAAATAGTTACATTTTACTAAATAGACAAAATATCATAGCGTAATATTATTAAAATTTAGGGGTTTTATATAATTATCCATTTATGTATTAAATTTTTTTTGGGAGGGCTGCCCGGGCTACAGCCTGGGGCAACCCTCTCATATGCTCGCCTCTGCCATTGACCATTGTTATATTAACAAGTATAAGGCAGATTGAGTCTATTTATACAACTACAAAGCCAACCGGGGCGTAACTCAACTAATAGATGGACGAGCTTGGAGTTTGGGTAAATGACTCCCAAATCAGCGGCTCAAATCTTAAGAATGACGAAAGCTTTCAAAAAAAAATTACTTATCCCGGATTAAATATTGTTTTATTTATACAACTACAAAAGGCAAATTCAATAGTGAATAACCCTGTTGAAAGAAAATAACACCAACAAGAACAAACACAAGCACAAAACATATCATATGTGTTATAACAGTGATTAGCTAGCTTGTTTGTTAACTAGCTTGTTTGTTTGCTTGAATTAATCGTGACTCGTGCTCAATTCTTCATTCAAAGCATTCAAATCTGATATAGATATTAAATATTAATGATGATGTGATATAAAAAATAATATAATAATAATTAAAGAGAGAGAAGCAAAATCCTAGTTTGTCTTTAGTTGAGAATGGTTACTGGATGGAAGATTGTCCTCCAAGTGTGTTTCCAGTTGTTCTAGGCCATCGTCCTGGCTTGATGTAGGTTTTTCTCTTAATAATATTTTCCTTTTAAAAAAAATATTGAAGAGAGAGAAGCAAAATCTTATTCGAAGAGTTAGTTGGAGTTAAATATATTGATATGACTCGTTTGACTTTAACAAATATCTTATTTGAATAGTCTTTTGGAAATGCTCTAAGATCATTAAAATCTATATATGAATAAAAATTTGAAATTTTTTCAAATACTATTCTGATTTTTTTTAAAATATGAAAGCATCGGAAAAATGGACGAAATATATGAAAATTCAAGAAAAAAGTTCTAGTGTTTGAAAAATCTCAAATTTTATTTATAAGTAAATTTCAACAAACTTATTATTCACAAAAAAATTCAGATCAAGATTCGTTCAAATTGATGTGATTTCACGAGTGGTCCTTACCGAAATTAAAATAAAGGATCTCTTAGAGAGACTCACTATATATATATATATATATAATCACTAAATTATTAAGTCAGGGATTTGACATGAATTTTTGGTATAGAATCACTGATTCCTACCGATGGAAATTAATGTAAATATTTTTACACCGATGATAATTACTAATTCCGTACGGAATCCCTCACTGACAACCAATTGAAAATTGAGTGCAAATTGCCTCATATACAAGGAATAAAATATCAGTATCGGTATCAATATCGGACTTCTAAATTTATAGATATATCGGAGATATTATTGATATCTGTGGATATTCGGTAAAAAATAAAAAAAAATTATGGATATTTACATCAAAAGTTAGAATTTTTTTGTGAAACTTTAGGACAAGTTTAAACAAGTAATTATACATCGCATGAATTATATATCAACGATAAATTAGTATAGTTATGAGTTTAATATAAATTATAACATAGATAGAGTCTGTATATAATTTTTAAAATTGAGTATTTAATAGAATAATATTTTGTTTCACTTTTAGAATATTATTCACAATATAGTAAATAAAATTATCATTAATATATATATATATATATATATATATAGTTTCATACTTCCAAGATTATATCATAAATCATAATTCATACATAATAATACATTGTATGTCTGAAATTTAAAACCAAAATGAATTCCTTACTGGTTCAAATACATAAGATACATTTCTATCTTTATTCGAACAACATTTTTCCCAGGAAAACGTGTTAGCATAGTTTTAAAGGTAGTTATTAATATGTCACACGTATGTTGCTTGATCTCTTCCAACTGATCCATGAATTGGGTAGTTTGGATTTACCCAACTTGGTGGATATTATTGATCTGCATGTATAGGTATTGCATATGATATTGGTAGAGAAAGATAATCAAATATACTGCATCCACCATAACTACCACAATATGGTACATGAGAACATGTGAATCACCTAAAGAACTATTTTCTGTGAGAGAGTCATATTTAAAGAATATTCATCGATTTGACTTGTTCCTCCATGATGTCTACCACGATTTTGATCAGATTGACTTGCATGAGCATCCCAACCAGCCGCACTAGCATTTTAACCTGTTGCACCAGCATTTCAACCTTCGGCACCAACATCTCAACCTCTTGCACTAGAATCCCAACCTCCTCCATAATCTCCATCATCTTTTCCTCCATTATTTTCATCAGAGGTATGTTGGTCATCGAAAGAGTTGCTAAAGTAACTCCACGATCTATACCAACTTCTTCTCTAATCACTTGTTCAACATTTATTCCCATATCTCGAGCATGAGAAGCAATTTATGGATCAGGATTTCCCTCATCATCATCCAAATAAGCAGGTCTAACCCAATCAAAAAAAAGGATTATCGTTTATCCTCCCTTGCTTCAGCAGCTACTTGGAGTAGATCTATAAAATCAGTTTCATCTACTTTATCTTTTTCAGTTGCCATAACCCTAAGTTTCAATTTCATATTATAATAATAATAAACCAGTTATTCAAGCTTAGAATAGGTAAGACGGTTTCTTTGTTTTATGTAGATTAAAGTAAATGTGGAACAATTTCTTTTGCATGCAGAATATGATGTTATTTGTGACAGTATACAAACTGCTATTACACGCAATGATAGAGCATAATTTTCATACATTATCCACCAATCAGCTGTAATAAAAATTATTAAGTATTATAAGTATGAATACCATTTCAATGATATTATTATTTATTATTATTACATAGATTTTTGTAATAAAAGTTATATACATGGTTGCATTTTGCTTCTAACTGCCATGGTTGCTCGTTCACTAAAACTTTTCTTTTCATCCTTAAAGTATGTGAGCTACATTCATGACTCATGAGATCAATATGTAAATAATATATATAAATATGAGTATATGACACAATACTTAAATGCAAAGAAGTTATAATATTGGAATTATAAAATTGATTGTAAGTTGCAACTTTTTACCTCATTTCCAAAATTAGCAATCCCTACAATTTTAGTGTCTAATTGCGTATAGACAATATGTACAGATTTCAAAAGATCTGAATTATCCACAATATTGTCTTTATATTGGTACTTTAGGTTCAAATAGTAAGCTAAAAGAATAAAAAATATTAATTTTAGTATAAATAATAAAATAATTTTCAATATAGATTATTTGAACAATAATTTAAGTGTTTAAGATTAATTTAAAAAATTTTTTTTTTTGCAAAATATCCCTGGATTTCGGGATGAAATTCACAATATTTCAAGAATATCGGGATATTTTGGGAATATCGGGAGATTTTTTATGGATATTTCGAAATCGAACGGATATTTGCTAAATATTGGATATTACCACTGTTTCGATATCGGTCCCTCCAAAATATAGATATATCTGTGGATATGTCGATTTTAAGTTCCTTATTCATACATACCTGAATTGGTAGCAATAAATCTGCACCTCTTCTGATTTTTCCTAAGTAGTTTTGGTTGTCAAGTACTAATATTTTAGCTACTTAGTTGTTTTCTCTTCTTGATATATATATATATATATATATATATATATATTTTTTTTTTTTTCCATATAATAGTTACTTAATATCTATAATTTTAAATACTCACTATTTAAGTCGTTTTTTGAGAATATCCTACTAAAAATCATTATTTTATAAGAATATCCTCAATTAAAATTAATAAAAAGAATTTGTGTCTATATTTCGGAGGAACCGATATCGAACAGAGATAAAGATAAAAACACTTTAAGATGGTCTGTCAATTCAATTTCCTTATTAGGCTAAAGACAAAAACACCTTAATGGTTGAATAATTATAAGATAATGGTAGACATCCAACACTTTTATTCATCATTTATATCCAACTTGATGTAGTAGTTGATATGATGCTTCCTTATTAACTGTCACGTCATCACACCAAATGAGTTGAATTATTAATAATAATAATTTGTATTCCTTAAATCTAATATTTTAATATAAAAAATAAAAATAATTAAAATATAATAATGTGTGATATGGCAGCTTATATGGAAGTGCGAAAATTAATTTGTATCTTTATTGAACGGAGTCTTTCTTCAACTCTATTTTTGTTTTTGTTTTTTTTACAATGACTTTAGGAGCTTCAATGAAATTTTGAATGAATATGAGACAAAATACCTCTAACCGGGTTGTTAATTGTTATACAAGCTTTAAAGAAGGTGGAGGTTGGTTACTGGTTAGGTCTCTAATTTGTAATTGAAGAGTGCATGTTCTACGTGAACTCAAAGAATAAAATATTGGTATCAGTATCGATATCGGGCTTCTAAATTTATGGATATATCGGGGATATTATTGATATCAGTGGATATTCGGTAAAAAAAAAAAAAAAATGATGGATATTTACATCTAAAGTTAGAATTTTTTTGTGAAATTTTAGGACAAGCTTAAACAAATAATTTTACATTAAATGAATCATATTTCAATGATAAATTAACATAGTTATGAGTTTAATATTAATTATAACATAGATGGAGGCTGTATATAATTTTTAAAATTGAGTATTTAATAGAATAATATTTTGTTTCACTTTTAGAACATTATATACAATATAGAGAGAGATTAAATATTTAATAAACAAAATTATCATTAAAAAAAAATATATATATATATAGTTCCATACTTCTAAGATTATATTATAAATTATAATTTATACATAATAATACATTGCATTTCTGAAATTTAAAACCAAAATGAATTCCTTACCGGTTCAAATACATAAGATAAATTTTATCTTGATTCGAACAACAATTTTCCCAGAAAGACGTGCTAGCATAGTTTTCAAGGTAGTTATTAATATGTCAAACGTTTATTGCTTGATTTCTTCTAATTGATCCATGAATTAGGTAGTTTTGATTTACCCAACTTGGTGGATATTGTTGATCTGCATGCATAGATATTGCATATGACATTTGTAGAGAAAGATAATCAAATATACTATAGCCACCATAACTACCATAATATGGTACATGAGAACCTGGTATTGTCTGCGAATCACCTAAAAAACTATTTTCTGTGTCCATACTCATTGAGGAAAGCGTCATATTCAAAGAATCTTCATCAATTTGACTTGTTCCTCCATATTGTCTACCACAATTTTGATCAAAATTACATGCATAAGCATCCCAACCTGCCGCACTAGCATTCCAACTTGTTGCACTAGCATCCCAACCTCCAGCATGAACATCCCAACCTCTTTCACTAGAATCCAAACCTCCTCCATCATCTCCATCATCTTTTCCTCCACTATTTTCATCAGAAGTATGTTGGTCATCGAAAGAGCTGCTAACAGTAACTCCACGATCTACACCAACTTCTTCTCTAATCACTTGTTCAACATTTATTCTCATGTATCGAGCATGAGAAGCAATTTGTGGATTTGGATTTCCCTCATCATCATCCAAATAGGCAAGTCTAACCCAATCAAAAAAAGGATTCTCATTATCATTCCCTGCTTCAGCAGCTACTTGAAGTAGATCCATAAAATCAGTTTCATCTACTTTATCTTTTTCAGCTGTCATATCCCTAAGTTTCAACTTCATATTATAATAACAATAAACAAGTTGTTCAAGCTTAGAATAGGCAAGACGATTCTTTGTTTTGTGTGGATTAAAGTAAATGTGGACAAATTTTTTTCGCATGCAAAATATGATGTTGTTTGTGACAGTATGCGAATTGCTATTGCACGCAATAATGGAGCATAATTTTCATACATTGCCAACTAATCAGCTGCAATAAAAATTATTAAGTATTATAAGTATTAATACCATTTCAATGATTTTACATTATTATTTATTATTATTACATAGATTTTTGTAATAAAACTTATATACCCGGTTGCATTTTGTTTCTAGCTGCCATGGCTGCTCGTTTACTAAAACTTTTCTTTCTATCCTTAAAGTATGTGAGCTACATTCGTGACTCATGAAATCAGAATGTAAATAACATATATAAATATGAGTATATGACACAATACTCCCATGCAAAAAAGTTATAATATTGGAATTATAAAATTGATTGTAAGTTGCAACTTTTGACCTCATTTCCAAAATTAGCAATCCCTACAGTTTCAGGGTCTAATTGCCTATAGACAATATGTACAGTTTTCAAAAGATCTGAATTATCTCCAATATTGTCTCTATATTGATACTTTGGGTTCAAATAGTAAGCTAGAAGAATAAAAAATATTAATTTTAGTATAAATAATAAAATAATTTTCAATATTGATTATTTGAACAATAATTTAAGTGTTTAAGATTAATTTTTTTTTTTTTTTGCAAAATATCCCTAGATTTCGGGATGAAATTCACAATATTTCGGGAATATCGAGATATTTCGGAAATATCAGGATATTTTTACGGATATTTTGAAATCGATCGGATATTTGCTAGATATTGGATATTATCACTGTTTCGATATCGATCCCTCCAAAATATAGATATATTGGTGGATATATCGATTTTAAGTTCCTTGCGTTAATTTTGGGTGGATAAGCATCACTCGGTTGATTATTAAAAATTGAAATCGTGTTCATTGTGATTTTTGTTTTTTCTGTAGGAATACTTGTGGCCGTCGGATCTTGGTCTGATAGAAGATGCAGCATCTTTCGACCAAAATCATTAGAGTGTACGTGGTCTTAATTGTCACTGCAAATGCATGTTAATAGATTAAATTAAATTAAATTAAATAAACTGAAACCGTGAAGTCATGGAAGATCAAATATGAGTAATCAGGTAATCAGTTGTTGTTATATGCAACAGCAACAACTTTTTTATTGATATTTTCAAGACCATATCAAGATTCAAGACTCAAGACTCGAGTTAATTCTGAGTTTTGGGTTTTGAAAAAATACTAACTTTTAAAAGAAAATTTATATTATTTTCTATAAACTATAATTTGATGCAACCCTAATGAAATAATTATGGATACAAACCAGAACTCACCTATGGAACATACATCATTGTCTATGGAGTGGACACAAGAGTTAAGATCGACACCCATATGATTTAAGATTCTTTCCGTATGTATTTGAACCTATTATTTGTATTCTAAAAATTAATTATTTGGGGAAAATGGGTAATGGGTTTGATCAGAATCATAATTACGAAGTCAGGATGCTTCCACGAATCCGCTTAGCAACAATAAAAGTGAATGAAGATAAGAACAAATTGGTACAAGGCAAGTTTTAGAAAACAAATTGTAAGTTAAAACTAGAGGTGACCATGGTTTCGGTTAAATCGATGGTTTTGTCTGCGATTTAACCGAAACCGTACTTCTAAAAATCGTCCTAAAACCGAAACAGGAACCGGCGGTTTCAAAACCGGTTGAACCGGTTACGGTTTCGGTTTGGGTACTTCCAAAAACCGTCAAAAACCGACAGTTAAACCGACGGTTTTTTTTTTTTTTTTTTTTTAAAAAAAACATCGACTAATCAGAAGCTACCATGTGGCACATTTTTTGAATTTTTTTTTGAAAAACCGAAACCGAACAGAAACCGAACCCAAAACCGTCGGTTTTTAAATCGAAACCTTAAAACTGTAGGTTAGAAACCGTGTATCAAATCGGTTTTTCGGTTACGGTTTTTGTTTTGGATGGCTGCAGAACCGAAACCATCGATTTCAAACCGAAACCGAACTGAAACCGAACCGTGGCCACCACCAGTTAAAACAAATGTAGAAACAATACTTTGATGGGTGTCCACTTTACCATCTTTGAGTGTTCACGTGATCATCAAAAAAACTATATATCAAGTTTTTGATACTGCGCGTGATGATCATGGGGCCTACCAACATCAGAGGCTTTGTTTGGATGTTTGTGTTTTTTCTTTTGTCCTTTCAAATTCCAACTTTTTTAACATTTCCACACACGTCTATTTTATGAACAGTCTTCTCCATCTTTTATTATTAAAAAAAAATACGGTAATTGCAGGGCATTGAGGGTTGAGGTTAAATGATGACACTAAAATGCAGACGTAGACCCACCTTTAGATCAGGTGGAGCCCGTGCTCTACCTAATTATTTTTTTTAAAAAATTGATTTTGATTTCAATTATATATAAATTAAATCACAGTTATTGTTACATAGCAACTCTTAATAATGTTTGTATTGCGTCTTATTTCTTTGTTGGTGATGGTGGTTCAAAACTTCAAAGAGATAATTACCCCGGTGACTATCGAATTGATAATACACTATCAAAAATGGTCACATGATTGGAAAGTTATTCCAAAATGACTATTTTTGACGAACTTTGTGACACTAATGACCATTCCATCTAATTTCATCTAATTTCATCCAATGAATGGTATTTTGGTAAATAAAGGGATAACATTAATTTATTTTAATTTTTTTTTAAATCAATGTAATAAAGGGATGACAACCATCGTTAGATTAAAATTAGGATGGCTTTTGAACAACAAAAGAAGTGCTTCTGCTAACTGGGTTCAAAGTCTCCTCTGGGAGGGAAATGATTTGTACGTCTGAGTCCAAATTCAAAACATGTACAGTATTCCTTTGAAATGGCAATCGAAGAAGAAGGGGGTTTCTTTATTCAAATCACGAGGACTTGACTTTGATTGCCACAATCGTGCTTCCTGAATCCTGCCATGCCATCGAACAATTTCTTGTAGCATCCATACACTAGACCCACCACCCACCCTACATGCTTCTAATACCCCTTTTGTTGCATAAATTATTTTAGCCATCGGTGTTTAAGTAAAAAATTTAAATGAAGAATAATGGAAATTGCTAATATCACTTTTTAAATCAATTTTTTCTTTTGTTTTTTTGAAACGAATAATTACATTTAGTTACACAAATTCCGTCATTGAATATAATTATTCGTTTCAAAAAACAAATGAAAAAATTGATTCAAAAAAAAATCTAAAATAAATTATTGTCATCCCTTTATTTACTAAAATATCACTCATTTAATGGAATTGGATGGAATTGCTATTAGTGTTACAAAGTTTGTCAAAAATGGTCATTTTGAAACAACTTTTTAATCCAGTGGCCATTTTGATAGTGTGTCATCAATTCGATGGCCACCGAGGTAATTATCCCAACTTCAAATACCACCACTCACATTTTTAGGAATATCTTTTTTTACAAATTTACTTTTATTATGTAATTTTAATAATTGTTCATACCTTTTTTATTTTGTTTGACCATCTTTTCCAATTCCTTTCTCAAATGTTTATCTTATTTCGAAACAAAACAATTTATTTTCTCTTTTCCGATATTATCAACTTCTTAACAATTTTCAATTTATAGTTACTTAATTCAATTGATTTTATATATATTATTATTGAACTTTTATTATTTCTAATAGTTTTAGTTTCCAATCAATTAACCCTAAAATATCAAATTTTAATTTATTGTATGAAAATAGTACTAGCCCATCTATCAGTGTGATTCATTTTATTTTATCCTTAGTATTTTTCTTTATTTTATAGTTTTAATTTATTTAGAATCAATAAATCAATAAATTATTAATCATTAGAAGACTAAAAAATCAAAAACATGTCTAGTAATATTTATTAATCAATTATTTTTATATAAATTTAAAGTGAATTCATTATAAATACAAAACAAAATTTTTTATTATAAAACTGGATTGTTATTTATTATATTATAAAAGAATAAATATTGTTGTTTATTTTGTTTTTCTTGTTATTATTTGATTTTTAGTATTGTGTTTATTGTTTTTACTTTTGTTTTTAAAACTTAAGATTATTTAGTTTATATTGAGAAAGTGTTCTATTTATTTTATTTTATCTAAATTTTAGTATACCATCAATTTTTATTTATGTAAAAAAACTCATTTTATTATAATCTTAATTTTTTAAATATATTTTATAATATAATTATTGTTTTATTAAAGTGTCTCACCTGGTTAAAATTCTTGGGTCTACCACCGCTAAAATGTACAAAATATTAGAGGTGCACAGTAGCAAATCTCTTCACAAAAAGAAAAGTTTCCTTATTTAGCTAATGACATTAATACCTTAATGGTTGAATAATTATATCAAGGAAAAGTGGAAAACAATACAAACTTTTTTTTTTCTTTTCTTTTCTGATTACTGTAAATGTTGGGTTTGTATTTTATATTCTTGAATATTAATAGAAAAAATAAAAATAAAAAAAAATAAAAATAAAAATAAAAAAAAAAAGCGGAAGGGAAGCAAATGGGCGGATGGGCCTATTATTTAGACTTTGTATGGTTGGATGGAGAGATGGAGGGAGAGAGAGGGTATGAGGGAGAGATCAAATCCCTTCTTTGTTTGGTTGGAGGGATGATAGGAAGGAGAAGGAGAAGAGAAGAGGAGGGAGGTGGGATCCATCTGGGCCCACCATTCTTGATCCTCCCCAAATATGGAGGATGAGAGGAGGGAGAGCAAAATGTGAGGGAACTGACCACAATGCCCTCAAATTTTGCATTTTCCTCCAATTTTTTTAAGGGTAATAAATTAATTTTAGAAATTAAATATTAATCCATCCATTTAACCATCTTTTCAATAAAGTAATTTTAGAAATTAAATATTAATCCATCCATTTAACCATCTTTTCAATACCAAACAACATAAATAATAGAAGTTATTCTCCCCCCCCCCCCCGATTTTCTTGTTTTGATTTGATTTGATTTTTACGAATCTTAATTCCGAATGATATAGGACTAAATTTCGGTGGATCGTGATAGCATGACTTTTCTAAACCATGTGAATTGAATCTGGAGCATTTTAAAAGTTTTTTTTTTTCATTTTTTTATTCTTTATTTTTTTTAACACAATAATTAGTGTACATTTCTAAATTACTCTTCTATTTTCACTCTTCAAATGTCTATTTGTTTACCTATGTAGTAATTTGATGAGTAAAAAAAGAAAAACTCTTCTAAAAGACTCCTCAATTAGAAATAAGTGTATCTTTTTTTTAGTAAAAGTACTCAAATTCCCCCTTCCCCACCAACAAATCTAATTGCCTTCTATTTTTCTTTTCAAGTTAGAAATAATAACTTTTTGAAATGAATTAGTTTCGTATATGCGAAACTAATATTATTTTTAGTTGGATATGAAAACCATTTAAATGACATTCCAAATTATTATTATGTTATTATTAAATATTCAATATTAGTCTCATTTTAAAGATCTAAATGAAGCATTTCTAACGATATACTTTTTATGATGACAAAATTTGTAAGTTAAAACTTATTTTATATTAATTGAAATTAATTAAAAAGATAAAAATGATATAAAAATCAAATATTAATGATGATGTGATATAAAAAATAATATAATAATAATTGTAGAGGGAAAAGTTACTCTTTAATATTGAAGGGAGAGAAGCAAAATCTTATTTGAAGGGTTTGTTGGTGCTAAATACCATATGTTGATGTGACTCGTTTGGCTTTAACAATTATCTTATTTGAAGAGTCTTTTTGTGATGATTTAAGATCATTGAAATCTATATATGAATAAAATTTGAAAAATTTTCAAATACTAGAAGTCTAAAACTATTTATCACGATTTTTTTTAAATATGAAGACATCGGAAAAATGGGCGAAATATATGAATTTTTTTTTTTAAAAAGTTATAGTGTTTGAAAATTTTTAAAATTTTATTCATATGCAGATTGCAATAAACTTATTGTCCACAAAAAATCCAGATCAGGATCCCTTAGAGAGACTCACTAAATAAATATATATATATACATATATAAGAGGAAATACCCCTTTTAAACCAAAAATTAAGGGTCTTTATTGTCGAAATTAGTAAACTGATTGTTTTTATTAAAAAATCCATTGTTCTTTTTTTTTTTAAAAAATACCTCTTCTCTCTCATTTTCTCTCTCATTTGTACAGAATGTTTTTTTTCCTCTCTCTCTCTCTCTCTCTCTCTCACATCTCACGCCTTCTTCTTCTTCTTTCTCTCCTCCGTCTTTCTCACTTTCTTTTCTTCTTCTTCTTCTTCTTCTTCTTCTTCTTCTTCTTCTTCTTCTCCTCTTTTTTTCTAGATTTTTTAAAAATTTTCAGATTTTATAAAAACAAAAAATTTTAGATTTGGTGGATTTATGTGTTAGTTGTTGATTTTAAGGGTGGTTGTGCTTAAGTTTGGATATTGTTTGTTTAAAAAAAATTCAGATTTTGTTTTGTTTAAAAAAATTTCTAGATTTTTTTTTTAAAAAAAAATTAGGTTTTTTTTATTTTTATTTTTTTATTTTTATTTTTTTATGTTGAAAAATTTCAACATAAAAAAACATACCATGACACACCATAAAATCTGAATTTCAACATAAAAAAACACACCAGACAAATGAATTAAACATACCATGACAAAAACAATTAAATACATCAGACAAAAATGACTAAACACACCAGACAAAAATGACTAAACACACTAGGTAAACAAATTAAACACACCAGACAAAAACAATTAAACACACCAGGGCAAAAACAATTAAATACACCAAGGCTAAACGAATCAAACACACCAAACAACCTAATTAAACACACCTAGTGTGTTTAGTCGGTTTTACTTGGTGTGTTACGTCGTTTTCACCTAGTGTGTTTAAGTTCTTTTTGCTTGATGTGTTTAGTTTTTTTTTTTGCCTGGTGTGTTTAATTCCTTATTGCCTGGTGTGTTTAGTCGTTTTTGCTGGTGTGTTTAATTCATTTTTTGTGTTTAGTCGTTTTTGCCTGGTGTGTTTAGTCGTTTTTGCCTGGTGTGTTTAATTCCTTTTTGCCTGATGTGTTTAATTCCTTTTTGTCTAGTGTGTTTAATCGGTGGCCTGGTGTGTTTAATTGAACAAAATCTAGAAAAAAAAATTCAAACATTATCTAAAAAATTTCATTCATAAAAACAACCACCACACTTACAAATTTTGAAAAAAAAAAAAATGAAATATGGAAAAATGCCTCTAAAGTTTTTTTTTAAAAAAATCTGGAATTTTTAAACAAAACAAGATTTTGAAATGGACTAAACACACTAGACAAAAACGACTAAACACACTAGGAAAAAATGACTAAACGCACTAGACAAAAATGACTAAACGCACCAGACAAAAAAGAACTAAACATACTAGGTAAATACAATTAAACACACTAGACAAAAATGACTAAACACACTAGGTAAAAATGAATTAAACACACCAGACAAAAAGACTAAACAAACCAAGCAAAAAGGACTTAAACACACCAGGTAAAAACGACTAAACACACCAGGCAAAAACGACTAAACACACTAGGTGTGTTTAATTAGGTTGCCTAGTGTGTTTAATTCGTTTTGTCTTGGTGTGTTTAATCGTTTTGCCTAGTGTGTTTAATGAGTTTTATCCTGGTGTATTTAATTGTTTTTGCCTGATGTGTTTAATTCATTTTGCCTGATGTGTTTAATTTGTTTGCCTGGTGTGTTTAATCATTTTTGCCTTGGTGTATTTAGTTCGTTTGCTTGGTGTATTTAATTCATTTTCTACCGGTGTGTTTAATCTGAAAAAATTTGAAAATTTTTTAAAATCTTGAAATTTTTCAACATAGAAAAACCTAATTTTTTTTATAAAAAAAATCTGGAAATTTTTTTAATCAAACCAAAATCTAATTTTTTTTAACAAACAATACCTAAATTTAAACACAACCACCTTTAAAATCAACAACTAACACCAAATCTAAATGTTTTAAAATCTAAATAATTTTCAAAATAAAAAAAAAAAACTGATTTTTTTAAAAAAAATATGGTATTTGAATTAAAGAGGAGAGAAGCTTGAGAGAGGAGATCTAGAGAGGAGATTTAGGTTACAAAAAAAAAATTATGGTGGAGAGAGAAGAGAGGCGTGAGATCCAGTGGAGAGAGAGAGAAAAAGAAGAGACTGAAGAGAGAAAGAAGAAAGAGAGAGAAAGAAGAAAAGAAAATGTTCCAAAGAAAATGAGAGAGAGAAGAGATAAAGAAGAAAAATATTAATTTCATTTGATTTTTTTTAATCATTTTTGAATAAAGGGTATGTTTGTCCTAAAAGTGGATTGTTTGACAAAAACAATCAAAATACTAATCCCGGTTAAAAACAATAAACCTCCTTAATTTTTGACTAGATTCCATTTTCACCCTATATAAAACAATATCTACTAATCCGGGATATATATAAAACAATATCTATTAATCTAGGATTATGAATTTTTTAAAGTTTTCGCCATCGATAGGATTCGAGTTGCTGACCATTTGGCGAAGCTCCAACTGCGGAGAGCGAAGAAGTTGAAGCTCCAAACTCGTGTACAATTCAATCTCAAAACAAACAAGTAAGAAGTTCAAAATTTATTTGGTGCTTTTTAAGTTAGAAAGAAATGTCATCAATTCATTTCCCAATCGAAATTTTATATAACATTCTAGGTCGTTTACCAGTAAAGGAGATTATTAGATTCAGATGTCTAAGATTGGTGAACTGTACGATGGGAGAGAGCCACTGAGGGTTGAGGTTTTCTCACTGGCAAGGAATTTGTGGAGAAAAGTTGGATTTAATTCTGGGTTCTATTTTCTTATGAGGGAAATGAGTTCAACTGTGGTTGTCAATGGATGTGTTCATTGGATTGCTTCTAGGATTAATGGTGTTTATAGTATGTATATTTTGGCATTTGATTTTGATTATGAGGAATTTGGGATCTACATTCCGGCACAGACCGGAGATAGCGCTTTTCGATACAATAAGCTGCTAATCAATGTAACGACCTTCTTCGGAACACTAAGCATCTTTAGCTAGTAAGGGCCTAGCCGTCTGCCCTTACTTATCCAAACATAGCGGGGATGGAAGACGAAAAAGCCCTACTCGTTCAATGATGAGGTAGGTAGCGGTGGCAACATAGGCATAGGGACCATCTCTCTCCACTCGTGTGGCCTTGAATAGAAACCGAGAAATCCGTCCCCTACTATTCTAAAAAGGGTCGGGAGGGAGACTAGCTCTCGGCTTACGGAGGAGCAGCAGGCAGTGTTTGCTCATGCTTAACCATGATAATAGAGTCCCTCCTCCCAATAAAATGAAACACTCGATGGGCCGCAAGGGGAGCTTTGGGGGGGAGCAGTGGACAGCGAGGGTGGTTCTCCCCAGTGCTAAGCCTTCGCCGGTGACAGGGATTCCTACGACGGGAGCTCCGGCGCCGACGTTCAATATCCGCACTGATTCCAAGTTCACCAATGATCGCGGTGTTCGGGCCGTTGGCTATTGTCATTTGGAGAGATAACACTACCAAAATATCATCCCAATGGAGAGAGTCAGTTTCATAGACACTGTCCTATAGTTTCTGTGGCGGTGTTAAGGGAATCACTTGCTCTGATTGTTAGCTGGTACAAAAAGAATCTGATGGGGTGTTGCAACATATGGGTGATGAAGGAGTATGGCATGGTCGAGTCATGGAGTAAACAAAAATGGAAGAATTTTTAGATGCTTAGGCATTGTCAACAACAGAGATTTAATGTTTGATTTAAGGGGTGATAAAGGGTTGATTTCTTATGACCTTGACAAATAGGAATATAATAAACCTCTTGGGTTGGATGAGTTGGTTACTTTTCGCGAGAGTCTAGCCTTATACGAGGAAGGATTTCCTTGTCGAATGAGGGATACCTTTAGAGGGAAGAGGAAGAGGAAGAGGGTTGAGCTGCTGTAGATGGAGAAGGCAGAATATGTGGTCTTTTGTCCTCCTAATTCTTATGCGGTTGTTAAAGCAGCTTAAAAACTAATTTATGCTCATATATGTATGCTTTAAATTGCTTTAACTGCATATGTTTTCTTTTCAATTGTGACTGGATGGAAGTGTCTTTACCATCTTTTAACTTTAACTCCTTCATGTAATTGTCTGTTTATTGAATTAGACTTTTGAGTTTTGTCTAACAATGGCTTTATAATTTTTTTTAAGTAGGTGACAAATCACAAAGACAATACACATACCTATTATGTTTCAAAATCTGAAAAAGCTTCTGATACCATACACTGAAAAAACGCACCTGGTAGGTTAACCGAAAAATATTAAAAATTGTAATTTTCCTATTATCTTTTCTATTGTAATTTTTTAATTTGAATAAAAAGTCACAAATAATTATCAACTAACTCATAATTTAGAAATAAATATAAATATTTAAATAAATATAAATTAAATAAAAAAAATTAAAATCTTTCAAAAGAAAAACAAAATAAAAAAACCATATAAAAAAGTTAATAAAGGAGCCGCCGATCTACAATAGATCGATGGCTCCAAGGCCATAGCTGTTCCTCCAAATTTTCTTTCATGGAGAAGAGGAAAAAGAAAGGGGAGAAGATGAGAAGATGAAGAAAGAAGAAGGAGACGAAGAGAAGAAGAAACATTAAAGGAGGAAAAAAAAAATGCTATGTTTTTTTTTTTTTTTTTTTAATGAAATAAAACATAAGGAAAATATGTTTAACGTGTTTTTCAATTTTAACATTATTTTTGAAAATGAAAATGATAAAAAAATTTACCCACCCGACAGGCCCTTAACATTCGATGGTATTTAAAAATGGTAAAAAAGATCTTGAAAATACATAAAGCAAAGATCTTTTTAGATTAAAAAAAAAAAAAAAAACTCTTGGTCGGTAAAGAAGCTCAACCAAACATACACCGACTCTTTTGCCCATAAGGTTATCGAATTAATCAACTACTTGGATTCATTTTGTCTTTTCAAATATCGATTGGGTTATTGAGCTCTATTCAATCATGGAAAGAAAACAGTGCACAGTAAAAGAAGAAAAAGAAAAAGAACAACATTAAAAACACAACTTCCACATCACTTACGGACATGATAAGCTAGCTTGTGACCAAGCTAAACAACAACAGCTCTTTTCAAGAACATATTATCAACAATGTCAATTTGAGCAATTTAAGCCATAATATCTATCACCTGATGTACGACAAATGAGCAATAATGTCACCTGATGATGTTGGACCAAAGAAAAGGGACATATACAGAGGGTATATATATATATATATAAATTATCATGTCAGGTATACCTGAAGATATTATCGTACGGTTTCACTAATTCTCATTACCAAGAATTAGTGTTACACTAATTTTTACGATAATATCTTCGTGTATACCTGAAGATATTATCGTACGGTTTCACTAATTCTCATTACCGAGAATTAGTGTTACACTAATTTTTACGATAATATCTTCGTGTATACCTGACTTGATAACTTTTATATATATATATATGAATTAATAAAGCCTTACTCAGAAGCTAATATCTATTGAGCATCACATAATGAAAATGAGTCGTATATATCCTCAGATTTTTCCCACTAATTAAATCCATCCATGTCTAGAAATTAGATTTAGATTTAGCAAATTGATGTGTAAAATCGTGTTATAAAAACCTAACTCACAAGTGCACGAATCGTGAGATAAGTACAGCGACAAGTAGAGATCGTTCCCACGAAGAAAAGTGATTTATCAATTATAACTAATCCTAATTAAAGCTAAACAATTAACAGTAACCAAGAGATTTGAGATTGATTGATTGATTTAGAATTAAATTAAACTAAGAAAGCAGTTTAACAAAAAGTTGGTGAATTTGATCAAGAGATGGAAAACTAGGTAACTGATGCTCCCCATATGCAATACTCAATGTTCATCAAAAGATTCCATTAAATAGATTCAATCCAAATTCAGAGTTCATTCTTATCTTAAATATGATATTACCTTAATTCCTTGGGATTTAACCACGTGTTCTTACTCACAACTCACCCTCGTCAAAAGTGTAAGACATAACCAAGAACCCATTACGTGCAAGAATTATTGAACCAAAATTGTCTCGCATTAATTTCTATATCGAGAACAATCATACTCATTCAATTGAAAAGTAATTAAGACAACCTAAATTCCTCTAGCGCAATCTCAATTTATAAATTATTGAAACCCTAGACAAGTATCAATTAATTTCCATTAGATTAATGCAAGTCAAGAGTAAGACATATAATGAATTGAACAATTCTAAATCCGAATTGATTAACGGAGATATGAAGTTTGAATCATAACATGAGCATTACATAAGTTCACATCGATCTCCTAGTATGGAGTTAGTTACACATCATAGAATTTAAAAGACGAGATAGAAAAGATAAAACCCATTAAGGCATTTAATGAATTTTTCAAATCTTCGATATTAAAATCTCTTTCGTCTTCGAATCTTCTCTGTGTAAAGATGGATGATAGAATTGAGTCAGGGTTTTTTGTTCGAAAAGTCATCGTCTGGAGTCTCACATCTGCGCCTTTAAGTAGGCCCCTTCAAAATAGGTCAATCAGAGTCCTGAGAGAAATAGGATCACGTATCACTGCCCCTTGGACCGCTGCCTGGACAAGTTGCATGCACAACGGTCCAACACTTGAAGCACTACTGGACTTGAATGCCGGCTAGACTGCTTGGGAGGCATTGCATGGTCGGCGGTCTGGCCGGTGAAAATTCTTCTGCTGATGACTGCTAGCTGAACCACTTGAGAAGCATGCGTCCATGCAGCGGCCTAAAACACGACAAAAGACAGTTTTGCCATTTTTCAACACTTTTTGACTTAAATTCATCCGCAAACAGATTCATCTGCACTGCTAAGGAAAACATCTTACATAGGCTCAAGAAACACATCAAACCACCAAAAAAGACTCAAATGACAAGTATAATACATAAGAAAAAAGGCGAAATATAAGCATAGAATTAGACTGATCAAATACCTCAAAACCTATCTTTTGCTCGTCCTCGAGCAAAACCTAAAAACCTCAACTAAAAAGGAAAACTAAATCCTAACTAAGCCACTTTCGTAGGGAACACGATAGCATTTAGCGTATGCTACAAACCTTTAAACCTCTAGGAGTCCCTATTAGGGGAGTTTTGTCTCATGATGGTTCTTAGCTATAACACCCACAAACATATCCCACAAAAACCAATCATTCGAGATGCAATCGATTCATGCCCATACTGAAACAATGCATGCAAAAGCCAATAAGTAAAGACTAACATTAAGTCGCAAAACTGATTGCATTGCTCAGTTTTTATTGAATAGCCCAAACTCAAGATACTCAAGCATCAAAAACACATTCGCCGAATGCCATAGATGTAATTCGCCTCAACTTTAATTCTCACACGATATCGCTCATATTTCACATAGAACCTAGGCAATTCACTCATCAAGCATATGCGAAAGAAGTTATGCACAAGAAATCCAAATTATAATCGCATATGAATGTATCATTGAAAGAAAGCTTGATTTGTATGTCAAAAGATCTCACGAAAGGAATCGAACATTATGAACAAGATAAACAAATGATGCATTTCTACTTTCTAAGCAAGGATAACCAGCAGATCAGTTAGACATTTCATAAGGTTGTAATGGGGCTATTGGGTAAAGGTTTAGGAAAGAACGGGTAATTGGAATTCAAAAACCTTGGATCATCCAATGAGAGTCTTAAATTACCTTTACGGCTTTGAGCAAACTCTTAGGTCTTTATTGACTTCCATTATAAGTGGAATAATGCCACTCACCATCTGTTCAAGTCTCATATTTCTCCATCCTTTTTTACTAACTCCTTCGAGAATAGATACAACAAATCAAAGGCGTTGACTTATTGTATTCTTTAAAATCCTTTCTCTGATTCTCACCACTCACCATTCATTTTGGTGGCAATTTTTTTTTTTTTTACCATCATTTTTTTTCATTTGATTTGAGAATCAGAGATTTACAACACTTTGCTAAATTCAGACAACATTTTTGGATTGAATGCAACTCCTTATTGGTTTCAGATCAATTTCTGCCCCCTTTCACGTGCAGAACTATTGTATTTCCTTCACACTCTCAAAACATGATCCCAAGTTATATGGTATGGCAAAATTATAAGCTTACTTGGGTTACATGTGGTGAAGAAAGAAAAAAGCTATACAGTGTTTGGTTTCAAACAGGGCTATGGAGCACACACATAAGGTAGGAAATATTTAAGGCCTTTTATATAGTTCAAGCACACATAGTCTAACATCACTTCCACTAGCTCATCTTACTCAAGATAAAAAATTATCAAGTGCAATCTTTTATGATGTATGTTCTATAATGCTCAATGTGCAACCTATAGAGATCAAATCTATTGCTAAGAACCTACTGAGTGTTTAAAGAAGTAGAAACAAAATATCTCTCATATGTCATTTATGTACGCTTTTTGGCTTAGTGAACTCACAAGGGCAGTCTCCACTATTAATCATGACTATCCAACTAAGCATCTTATCCACTATCACATCAAGAGCATGTCATAAATTTTGAAAATTGCAATGCAATGCTCTAAGTGGCAAAATGCTAGTTTAAACCTAGTGATTAAAGCACATCATTTCTAAGGCACATATCAAAGCATCTCATCAAGGTCCAAGGAAGAACGACAAACTCTATAAACAACTAAAAACTTAACTCAAGACTCAAACGTCTCACCCCCAAACTTAAACTCGACATTGCCCTCAATGTTGACAAACAAGAAAATAAAAGAGGTGAGAGACACACTAAAGAAAAACTGGAAAGAAATTTGCAATAATCAAAGAAACAACAGAAATATCTGACAAGAAAAGAAAACAAAAGAAAATGAAAGTACAAACAGAAAAAGAAAATCATATCCTGCTAATATGTTTTGCTCTCATCGGAAAGATGAAGGATCTCTGTGTTCTAGTTGGAGTCTCTCTGATCATCCTACATCGGCTCCTTATCATCAAAGTTCATCAACAGAGTGCACTGATCGAACTCTCTCGGCTGGAAATCGGACCCACAGGCCCCATAGTACGGCTTAGGAAATGGGGTCTGGAATAGTGCACCACTACCACTAGCAACAGAAAATCGGCTAGCCATCAACGAGCATAGCTCCTCAATGTTCATCTCGACAGTGTCAAAACGAGTGTTCAATAGTCCCTCTAACTCTTCAAAACGTAAATCCATGTGATTCTGCATAGCCTACAAAAGAGTACCAAATGGGTCAGCTTCTGGCTGGGCAGCATCTGGCTGGGCGACATCTGGTGCCGCCTACCCTATGGGCTAATCCTGTAGCTGTGCTGCTTGCTCTTCCCTGCGACGTCTTCTGGCCGCATATCTATCAAGGGGCTCCAAACCCCGAAGGACTAACTGCTGGTTCCATGTAGTATTGTTTACCGTAGACGGCTCAACGGACTCTAATTTAGCACTCACATCAATACCGGTCTGCTGACAGAAAGCCTTGATCAAACAAGGAAATACCATGGATTTGTCATCGTGCAAAACGGCATCAAGGATGGCATTGAAAACTACGCAACCAATGTTGATTGCGTCACCTGTCTTCAAGCGATGTAACACACGTGCCTGGTTAAAAAAAAATCACTGAATGATGCTGAGATAGTAGCATCGAGTACGTCAAGAAAAGGTTCCAGAAAGCAACATCTACATACGTATCTCGCTGAAATAGCCTCACTACGTTTTCCCATTGGTCTAGCCCATCCGATCTAAGGACTGTAGCTAATCTCCCTCTGTACTGGTCAATCTCCTCAATGAACTCTATTCCAGCCCCGCCATCGATAACAACAAAGAACTAGTTTATGGCCTCCGGGGTAATATGGACCTCAACACTTCGAACCGAAATTGGGCCCCCAGCTCAGAACCTATCTGTTATGGCGCTGACATAATATTCCGCCACAATTCTCCTATTTGGTCTTGGCAACTGTGCGACGTACTTGCCCTAACGATGGTTTGCTACCACTGCTGAAATAGATGTCTGTAGCAAGCTGGAGACATCAATGCCTCTCTCCACAATCCAAGGTCGTCCTAGGAACTTACTGAAACGACCCTTGAAATCCTTGTGCTGCGCCTGCCTCGGTGCTATTTACCTTTTTCCTTTATCAGCTGAACTAACCCGGTGACACTTTCCTATATGAGTTTTCGCCATCTACACAAAAACAAACCATAATAAACTCACTAGATTTTCTGCAAAAATTTGGCAGCACATTGTTTCAAAAATTCGCACCAACATCACACAATCCATGCCATATATGCTAAAATTTCCCAAGCACAACTAAGTTAAATGAAATTCATAGTTCATCTTACTTTCTTAAGCATAACTTAGCATTCCCAATAGTTCATGGCATCAATTTATCTAAGCAAAACATCCACATTCCCATTTAGCACTAGAATTCGAATTCCACATATACCAAGTCAAAAATCCAACCACAAGTACTTAACATACCAACAAAATCAATTTCAATGAAACCCAATGGTTCATAAAGCATGGAATCTGAATTTGTAGCACCAAATTTCTCTAAACCATCTCTAAGTCATAATGTAAATAATATTGAGCATATCTTTATTGAATATAGTATTAAAATCAAGAAGAGAGTGAGAAAGGAGACATACCTTGATCTTGGTTGAGAAGGGTGAGTAACAATGGAGGTTAAAGGAGAAGAAAAGGAAGAAAGGGAGAGGGAATGGCAGCAACAGTTTGGACTAATGATTCCCACCGCTACGCAACAGTTCCCTTTAAATAGGGCCAAATTTTTTTGCCTTATCGTAGGTCAAACACTATGCCTAGAAGGCGGTTTGGGCGGCGGTCATTCCCAAAATTGCTTACCTATGGCTGAAACGCACTGTTTCACTTATTTGCTCATTATCTCAATTACCGCAGGCCAAACACTAGCCTAGGAGGCGATCTACCCGGCGCTCAACTCCAGCCTTGTTGTTCTCCATTTACCGCCGGCCAGTCACTATGTCTAGGGGATGGTCTCCACGGCGCTCAACTCTAGTGGTGTAATTCTCTATTTACCACAGGCCATACACTTGCTTAGGAGGCGGTCTACCTGGTGGAACTTCAAAATTTTCAGTTCAGACTTGACCCTGCTTAATTTCGACAAGCGCACATAAAACACATCTGCACTCACCCTAACATAATAACATATTCGTGCACCACCAAACCTGAATTGGATAACACTCTTCAATAAGCTCAAGTCTAATATAAATGATATTCAATTGGGTTCGAGAGTGCTTGAGACTCACATTAATTATCGACTCAAAATGAAACAAAGGAGAAAAGTAAAGAAAATAATACCTGGGTGGGTTGCCTCCCACCGAGCGCTTTATTTAACATCTGGGCAAGACGCAAAAGAGCCTTACGGCTCACAGAAACGGATCCACTTTATAGTAGACTTTGTAGGACAACCTCCAAGATAAGGCTTCAGTCTATGCCCATTCACTTTAAATACTCCCCCGCTGGCTTGATTTGTAATTTCTATTGCACCATATGGAAAAACATGTGTTACTTCAAATGGCCCAGTCCATTTTGACTTCAATTTTCCAGGAAATAATTTCAACCGCGACTGGTATAATAACACAAGCATCCCTGGACGAAACTCTTTGAAACGAATATTTTTGTCATGCAATTTCTTCATCCTTTCCTTGTATATCTTTGCATTCTCTTAGGCATTATTTCGAAGCTCCTCGAGCTCACTCAATTGCAAACTTCTTTCCTTCCCCGCTTTATCTAAGTTGAAATTCAACTTCTTCAGAGTCCAATAAGCATTGTGTTCCAACTCTACTGACAGATGACATGCTTTGCCAAAGACTATCCTATAAGGGCTCATGCCTATCGGGGTCTTATATGTAGTTTTGTATGCCCATAATACATCATTAAGCTTTGTAGACCAATCCTTTCGATTTGGGTGCACTGTCTACTCTAGTATTTGCATAATCTGTCTATTGCTCACTTCAACCTATCATGATGTTTGAGGATGGTACGGGGTTGCCACTTTGTGTTTGACATTATACTTCTTCATTAACGAGGCAAAAACCTTGTTACAAAAATGGCTTCCACCGTCACTGATGATTACACGAGGCATTCCGAATCTGGTGAATATGTTCTCTTTTACAAACTTCACCACCACTTGGCTGTCATTTGTCTTGGTTGCGATTTCTTCAATCCACTTCAAAACATAGTCCACTACAACCAAGATATAGTTGAACCAGTGTGAGGATGAGAAGGGTCCCATGAAATCTATTCCTTACGTATCAAATATCTCCACTACCAATTGGCTGGAAAGAGGCATCTCATCTCTCTTACCTATGTTCCTAGTCCTCTAGCACCTGTTACAAGAAATACAGAAAGTATAAGTATCCTTAAATAGAGAGGTCCAGAAGAAACCTGATAGAAGAACTTTTAGAGCAGTTTTCTTGGACTAAAGTGCCCTCCACAACTAAGGTTGTTGCAGAATTTTAGCACATCTTGCTGCTCTTCTTCAAGGACGTATCTTCGAATAATCTGATCAGCGCCATATTTGAACATATATGGCTTGTCCCAAAAGTATTGCCTGGTGGTAGAGATGAATCTTCTTTTTGCTTGTGAGTTCAAGTCAGCTGGTATGATACCATTTGGGAGATAATTCACAATGTTTGCATACCATTGATCTTTGTCTCTCACATCCATCAGCTATTCTTCAGGAAAATTCTTATTTATTGGCAGAAACTTCGTACTGCCTTCCATGTTCTCATCCTCCACTAATTGAGAAAGGTGATCAACTACCACATTCTCGGTGCCCTTCTTATCCCTGATTTCCAAACCAAACTCTTGCAACAAAAGGATCCACCGAAGTAATCTCGGTTTGTCTTCCTTATTTGTCAGTAAATATTTCAAAGTAGTATGATCAAAATAAAAAATGACTTTGGATCCAATTAAATATTGACGAAATTTTTATACGACACTAACAACAGCAAGTAATTCTTTTTCTGTAGTGGAGTAATTCAATTGTGCATCATTCAAAGTGCGACTAGTGTAATAAAAAACATGTGGAACTTTTTATACTCACTGTCCTAAAACAATGCCTATATCATTTTCTAATGCATCATACATTAATTCAAATGGAAGAGACCAATCAGAAGGCATAATTACAGGAGTAGATGTCAGTTTATTTTTTAAAGATTCAAAAGCATGCAAACATTCATTATTGAAAACAGATGTAGACTCCTTGGTCAAAAGGTTACATAGGGGACAGCTTATTTTTGAAAAATCTTTTATAAAACGCTTATAAAAACCTGCATGACAAAGAAAACTTCTTACACTTTTCACCGAAGTAGGAGGTGGAAGTTTAGCAATTACTTCTATTTTAGCCCTATTTACTTCTATGCATTTATCACATATCACATGTCCTATCACTATTCCATATTTCACCATAAAGTGGCTTTTCTCCCAACTAAGAGTTAAATTAGTCTCAGTGCATCTTTTCAAAACATTAGTTAAGTTATCAAGGCAGTGGTCAAAATAATTACCAAAAACAAAAAAATCATCCATAAATATCTCAATATACCGCTCTAACATGTCTGAGTAGATTGACATCATGCATCTCTGGAAGGTGGCAGGGGCGTTGCATAACACAAAAAACATTCTTCTGTAAGCAAAGGTCAGAGGCTATAATCACTGGAAGAGTGTCATTCAACCCTATGAAGGCATACTTGAGGTTATAAGGAAGTTGTTTTAGCTCTAATGCAGGGGGAGAGCTCATAGATGAGATTAATGACTTGCTGATCTCATCTTCTATTTCCGCACTTACTTCCTCAATATCAGAACCTTCTTCTGAAACTTTAACTCGTTGTAGTTCTTCATCATCTTCAAATACATCACAGACCCAATCTAGCAGTTCTTCGGATATTCCTTCTAACAATTCATCTTGCACTGATGAATTTACCACTTCAATTGAACTACACTTAGCTGAATAACAATTATCTGCTGCTTCAGGGAACTTAAGAGATTCAAAGACTTTAAATTCTACAGTTTCATCTAACACAGTCATCGTTAGCTTTCCATTCTGGACATCTATAAAAGTCTTTGCAATTGCCATAAAAGGTATTTCTAATAAAATAGGCTTGTAATCTCTATCCTTTGCTCCTTCATCCATGTCTAGTACTATAAAATCATCAGGAATGATGAGATTATCTACCTGTACTAGCACGTCTTCAACATAACCCCTAGGGTATCTGACAGAACCATCGGCCAACAAAAGTGACATGGTTGTTTTCTTCAGGTCAGTCTCCTTGGGAATAGAACTGGAGGAATATATGGATTTGGTGACTTGTGTAGCAGTGGTGAAATTTTGGACTTTTCCACTACTATCTCTTCCTCATGGGTAGGGGTAGGCAAAAAACCAATGAACCGAACCGGTCCAATCGGTTTTTTCTAGTTTTTCATTGTTAACCGGTTCAGTTCGGTTCATTTTTTAAAAAACCGGATATTTCAGTTCTGTTTCCGGTTCAAGGGTTTGAATCGGTGAACCGAACCGAGAACTGGTGTATATAATAAAAAATCCCTTTTGTGTTATAATCAAAACAACATTGATAGATAACAATTAAATGTTACATAGTCTAAAAGAAAAACTGCATATAAATAAATAAAAACTGCATTAAATGTTATTATCTAAGAGGATAACAGTTTTGTGTTATAATCAAAACAATATTAATGGCACATTATAAAAAGAAAAACTGCATATAAAAAAAATAAAAAAATACTCATGCTAAATGTTACATAGTCTAAAAGATACATGTCATGCAAATATAAATAGTAAAATAAAAGGCCAAGAAATGAACAATCTTAGAAATTGAATTGATAAACATATACAACAATACTGTCTATTACTTTGTTTCGTTCCCAAAACGAAAAAACCAAACCGAACCGAACCGAATCGGTTCAATCGGTTTTTGATTGATTCACACTTTTAAATTTTATCGGATCGGTTCACTTTTTCAAAAACCGAATATTATCGGTTTTTTATCGGTTCACTCGAAAAGTGAACCGATCCATTAAACGCCCACCCCTACTCATAGGGTATGATGTTCTCTTTGGAAGGACCTGAAACATTAGCAGATTTATTAGAAAGTTCAGCATGTCTATCATCAGTTAGTATTTTACCATTCCGAAGGATTGTCATAGCCTTTGTTTGTTCTGTGTAACTTGGAAATTTTCCATGTTCCATTCTTTGATTAGCCTCGGCTAATTGCCCAACTTGAGTTTTTGTCTTCTTCATTGAAGCGTGAAGATTTTGAAATTGTACCTCATTACTTTGTTGAGTTTGCTTCATATTCTGCTCCATTCGCTCCATTTGCTGCCTTTGCTGCTCCAATTGCTGCCCCATTTGCTGGAGCAAATATTCTATTGAAGGCTTCTTGAGTTATGATTCAGAATTTTGCTTAGCACTAGTGTTCAGCTGCCTTTGGTTGCTATTGTTGTTGCCCTATTGATTTCTAGTACTCTGATTGTTGTTTGACCATGAAAAATTGAGATGATTTCTCCTATTTCCTTGGTCCAGGATTATAGTTGTTCATGGCTTGAACTTCTTCTTCCTCTTATGTTTAGAACCTCCTATTTGGTGTTCATCTACAACCGTTTTTTGTTTAAATTGACCTATAACAGTAGCCATAGCATCCACCTTCTTCATCAATTGTGTCATTTGAATATAGCTTTCTGTGTTAGGATCTATGGTATACATTCCCTTCCTTTTCCTGGAATTTTTGTGATGAGAATTCTGGGCTAACTTTTCAAAGATAGCATATACCTCCTCAAGTTGTTTGTCATACATGGATCCTCCATAGGCATTGTTCACTAAAAGTCCTGACACTTTAGTCAGACCATCATAAAACCACTGACATAGCTGATTATTAAGAAATCTGTGCTGAGGACAATCTCTGTTATACTTCTTGAAGCGTTCCCATGCCTCATAAAAAGTCTCATTATCTTGTTGAAAGAAACTCGAAATTTTAGCTCGGATCTCACTAGTTTTCTGAGCTGCATAATACTGATCAATCAGCTTTTCCCTTACTTCATCCCAGGTTCTCAAAGATGCATGAGGTAATGTTAACAACCATGTCTTTGCTTCATCTTTCAATGAATGTGGGATACATCTCATGCGTATACGGTCTTTTGTAATTCTATATTTGGGTAATGATTGTATTGCTGCGTAGAACTCTCTGAAGAAGAGAAGCACATCTTTATCTGGTGTACCGCAGAAAACGGGCAACTGGTTGTAGTGACTACTTTTCAGTTCATAATTCCTTGTTGCAGGTTCTAACACAATGCACAAAGGATGGTTGCTCACAACTGGTCTACTGTAATGCTTCATGGTTCTGACGGGCTCTGGTTCTGGCTTATAAGCCGGATTTAGAACAAGATTTGGATTGAGGTCAAAACCCTGATTGAGTCTCTCTTGATTCTGATTTTCAGCGTCTCCCATTGTTAGATTTCTTATACGATCAATATTATCATTCAAATTTAACAATTCTCCCTGCTGTGATCTTCTACCTTGCATCTGTTGTAAACACCTGAAATCAGAATAAGACAAGCACAAGTAAACTAAAAAAAAAAAACTTAAAAAGCTAAAAATTAATGACATGACTACCTGAACTAGACTAAATCTATTAACTAAAACTAAAACTAGAAATAACCAATAAATTCAACTATTCCCCGGCAGCGGCGCCAAAAACTTGATATGTAAAATCATGTTATAAAAACCTAACTCGCAAGTGCACGAATCGTGAGATAAGTACAGCGACAAGTAGGGATCGTTCCCATGAGGAAAAGTGATTTATCAATTATAACTAATCCTAATTAAAGCTAAACAATTAAAAGTAACTAAGAGATTTGAGATTGATTGATTGATTTAGAACTAAATTAAACTAAGAAAACAATTTAACAAAGAATTGGTGAATTTGATCAAGAGATGGAAAACTAGGTAACTGATGCTCTCAATATGCAATACTCAATGTTCATCAAATAATTCCATTAAATAGATTCAATTCAGATTCAGAGTTCATTCCTAACTTAAATATAGTATTACCTTAATTCCTCGGGATTTAACCACGTGTTCTTAATCATAACTCACCATCGTCAAAGGTGTAAGTCATAACCAAGAACCCATTACGTGCAAGAATTATTGAACCAAAATTGTCTCGCATTAATTCTTATGTCGAGAACAATCATACTCATTCAATTAAAAAGTAATTAAGACAACCTAAATTCTTCTAGCGCAATCTCAATTTATAAATTATCAAAACCCTAGACAAGTATCAATTAATTTCCATTAGATTAATGCAAGTCAAAAGAAAGACATATAATGAATTGAACAAATCTAAATCCGAATTGATTAATAAAGATGTGAAGTTTGAATCATAACATGAGCATTTCATAGGTTCACATCGATCTCCTAGTATGGAGTTAGTTACACATCATAGAATTTAAAAGACAAGAGATAGAGAAGATAAAACCCATTGAGGCCTTCAATGAATTCCTCAAATCTTCAATGTTAAAATCTCCTTCATCTTCGAATCTTCTCTGTGTAAAGATGGATGATAGAATTGAGTTTGGGTTTTTTGTTCGAAAAGCCTTCGTATGGAGTCTCACATCTGCGCTTTTAAATAGGCCTCTTAAAAATAGGTCAATCAGAGTCCTGAGAGAAATAGGATTGCGTATCACCGCCCCTTGGACCGTCGCCTGGACAATTTGTATGCACAACCGTCCAACACTTGAAGCACTACTGGACTTGAACGCTGACTAGACCGCTTGGGAGGCTTGTGCCTGGCTGGCGGTCTGGCCGGCGAAAATTCTTGGATCTTCCTCTGCTACTGACCGCTGGGTGGACCGCTTGGGAGGCATTGCATGGCTGGCGGAAATTCTTCCGCTGACGACCGCTGGCTGAACCATTTGGGAAGTATGCATCTAGACAAAGGCCTAAACCATAGCAAAAGACAGTTTTACCCTTTTTTAACACTTTTTGACTTAAATTTATCCTCAAATAGATTCTTCTACACTGCTAAGGAAAACATCCTACATAGGCTCAACAAATACATCAAACTACTAAAAAGGACTCAAAGGACAAGCATAATACATAGGAAAAAGGGCGAAATATAAACATATAAAATTAGACTGATCACAAATAAATGTTAATGAACATAGTATCCGAATTAAGCATGTTTTATACACAAAGTGCATCGATCTGCTCCATGATGTCTGCACCCTTCAAAATATACATTTTTATATTTTTCCTTCGATAGTAATCATCATATTCAATGATCTCAAGCTCCACTTTCTCTATGCAATTTTGCTAACATGAGATGGGAAGAGATTTGCAGCAACTAGCGGTTTTTCCTTCATAAATTACTTATGAGAATGAGAACTGAAATAAAAACAAGTCGCAGTAAACAACAATCCCAATAAGAAGCCGAAGAAAATATCCTACACACAAATATGAAAAATATTATAATAATAAAAGAACTCTTAAAATAGAGAAAAGTTGTTAAAAATTAAAATCAACTTTGATTAAACCTAATTTTTCTTTTTCCTTTTTTTGAAATAACCATGAAGATAGATTTTCCATCACAAAGGTTACCAAATGTGAAAACATATATATAAGATTTTATGTTGTTTTATTTTCAGTGAAGACTACTAAAAAAACATTTATAGAGAAAAAATTAAAAAAAGACAAAAATGATTTATTTTCAAAGAGCTTACCCTTAAGAAATGTTTTTTTTTTTTCTCCCAAAATTACAATAATTTGTTTTTTCAAGAAAAAACTCCTATAATAACCTATATGTTCTTCAGTTTTTACAGTTCAAGAAAAGGCATTTTGATAATAACGGAATAAAAATAGTAAAAAGAATGATTAATAAACCAAACTGTCTTCGAAGAACCAAGTTTCATCCTTAAAATAATGATTGCATATTTACATTTATTTCTGAGAAATTAAAAAAAAAAAATTAAATAAATAAAAAAAGGTACCATGATATCCAAATATCTGTATTCTATTGATACCGTTTTTGTATGAGGCGCAATCCAAAGAAAGCCATCCACAAGTTTTGCAATTGTCAAATGGATTGATAATGGAGATGCTAGTGTTTGCCTCAACTCCCTTGTAACAATCATATACTTCATAAAAGAAACCAAACCAAAAAAATTAGAGATTTTTATAAGATGTATTATAAATTTATAATACTATGAGTCTATGATAGTGAAAATTTGAAAGAAAAGAAGTTGCTAAGCACACACATACCTCATCCATGTCACTTTGCAAACTCAACACTACTCCTGAAAAACCATGAAACTTTGCGAGAAATTCACATATTTAGCATACCATCGAAATCGAGTTTCAAGAATATGATTGCAAAAATGGAGATTGATTTTTGTTAAACTCAAAGCATTTAAGGATAAGGATCAAAAAGCTGTAAATTGGGAGTGACGATACTGATTTCAACCAGATACGTACATTCAAGGACCAGCAACGTCTTAAGACTTGGACTCGACAGCTTAAGACTATTTAACGGATAATCATGTATCTTCAAGTACTCAAGCTCTGGAAGTCTAAAAATTTGGTCATGGAGCCACTTATTGCATACAGGAATACTAGACAAGCTTAGTCTTTTGAGATTCTTAGAAAAAGAATGGTGGATCTCAAGTGGTCTATTTGGTCCAACAATGGATAATAAACTGAAATTTGGTGTTTTGATGACAACCTGTTGAAGATCAGAATTATCTATCAACTTGATTACATTGAGCTTACATAAACCAGACAGCTCTAGACTTCTAAACCCTTCACATGAAACCAATCTCAAACAGTGATCAAATATGGTTCTATCGAATTCCAAATCCGGGGATGAATGCCATATTTTTTCCCATCTTTTAGATAACACACAGGTTTGAACAACTTGTCTGAAGGGGAGAAAAGAGAGAATGTGGTGCAATATTGGATCAAGCAATTCAGATAGTCTGTCCACCTCCTCAACTTCGATTTTCTTTGTCATGCCAAAGCTACCCTGAAATATTACTATTAGTCGATGTTAAAGTGATCTAATCATGTGTTGAGATGGGGTTGGTCCGGTGGTAGACCCCTATCATCTATACCAACACGAGGTTGTGGGTTCGAGTCTCCCCTTTAAAAACAACCCGAATTTATGTAATACTTAGAAGAAGAAAAAAGTGTTCTACTTAGATAGAGATTTGTAGGATTTTTTTGCTTTAACTTCTTGTTAACTGTTATTAAAATAAACCACATAGTGGTTGTTTACAACTCTAATCCCAAATCTATTGGATAATCTAATCAAAACATTTATTCATATCTAACAAAGAGTCCTAACCCTTCAATGAAGCTGATTTCACCATAATCAATTAATATTTCTTTATTAGATGCGCTGTTATTCTCGGGTACAATGGTGTCAAATAATAAGAGTTTAGCATTTAAGGGTTCTTCTGATTCATGAAGAATCCTTTCATGCAGTGTAGGCTGCCTTATAGTACAAGGTTGAAGACACAGATTTCATAATTGGGAATTAGGGTTTTTTTAGAGTGAAAATAGGATTTTTGCATGATTTAGTGAGGGATGCATCTAATACCAAGTCGGACATTATGGCATGTTGGCATAATATTACAATATTATCCTAGATTCAATATATCAAAAAAGAAATTACATAAATAAATAAACACACACACAATAACACAATCAATGCCTTTTAACATTTATACTACTTTTAACAGATTTGATTGAATATGTTAGATCAACCCATTAACTGCTAAATCATTAATTCTTCATGATTTAGAGAATGAGGATATATCATATATCAAAATTCTTCCACAGAAGGACATTATTGACCAATGAAGATCTTGTCACAGTCTAGAATGGGATTTACCTTACCGAAACAATAAGCAGTCATGCTAAATCATTGCCTACTTGTTCTGAGAAGCAACAAACTGGAGTTGATTTTGCCTTTCCAAATCCGACTAAAACTGCCATCACAAATACAGCATTACAAAACAGCAATATGTTTGATAAAACCAACAAAATTAATGGAATCTAATACTGTAACTTAGTTCCAACTAAAAAGGCGACTAATGTTCACACGGAAGATCAAAGTGTTAAATATAGTCTACCGAGAGTGTAAATGCTCAAACCAGAATTAAAATCAGGTAGAAGTATCTCTATTCATCCTAAAAAATTGCATGCACATACCTAGAGCAAGATCAAAGAAACTCCAATAATTGTATCTCAACTTGTGTCAAGAAGATCTTATTTATACGGAACATGTTTAGGCATTAGTCTGCCAAGAATTGAACAAAATCAAATCCAAATTGAGATATAGAACCGAGATTGCATTATAATAAAAGGAAAAAGAAAACTATTTGCAACTAAGCCTTCATCGAACCTTTTCATGAGCGGTAATCCAAGTTCAACCTATCAAATGACACAGCATACAAAATAGCAAAATAGAAATTACCAATTCGGATTAACATCATATAAATGTAACTCAAACAGAAAATGAAACAAGATTAAAGATGGAAATTAAACAACGCTCCACAAATGTGATGGGTAATTTACAAATCAACGAAAAAATAATAATGGCAATTTGAATGCAGAGCTCGCCTATGGAGAGGTTGTTATACGTAAAACCCTTTTGGATCAACAGATCTTCCTCCATGTTGAGGAGAAAAATTAGTATTATATCCAAAAAGAAAAACAGACTTAGATATTTTCTAGTCAATGAGTCTCAGATTATGATCATACTGAAATATATCGTCAAACAGAGAACTTGTTTATGACAAGATGGCCTTCTAAGATGACACTTATATACAGGGGAGATTCCCAGGGAAATCCAATATGTAAAGTTGAACAAGTAAAATTATGTCCAACAAAGAAGCCAGAGCCCATCTACACATAATCTACATTAGAAATACTGAGATATTCATATTGTATTCTATCACTATATTAAATTGCTGGAAAGAAAACATGACAAGTCACACAACTTAAATTTGAGAAATGAGTTGATTATTGCTCAAAGTGCAGGTTTGAGTACAGTTAGAAATACTAAGAAGACAACATTTTAAGAGCATGCACAAGATTCATTGGTTTCAGGTATAGTATACCAATATAAAGGGATAAATGCTCAACCAGACTCAATGACTATGGAGAAAAAAATCTCTCCCCGTTTCCAAATAAATGCAGACACAAAGACACAAGTAAGATGAGGAGCCTCAAATTGCATCTGAAATTTTGCAATAAGATTTTACTTGAGACCGTAGGTTTAGGCTTTAATCTACCCAATCAATCCAAATCAATTCAACTGAGACTGCATGATAATTGCAGAAGCATTCAGCCCACCAATGGACTAATCTCAAATTCATTTGTGGCAGTCCAAACTCATTATCAATTGACACAATTGACATTGGAATTTTAAGCAAAATGTAAAATATTGGTTCATTCATGTGAAGGGAAATAACCAAAACTTGAGACAACTATTTAATTCTAGGGCCTCATGGGATTGACATTGCAGCAATGCGAGTAAAACATAAAAATGTAATAAGATAAAACACACAAATTTCAATAGCACTTCAAAAGTGAGATGAGTAACTTACCCAGGGAAGAAAAAATTAATAGCATTTTGAGTTAAAAGTTCGTTGATGATGGTAATATTGGAAACTGGACAGGTCTTCCTCCATTTGAGAGAGAGAACATTGATAATATTTCAAAAGAATCAGAGATTGCTTCAATCTTTTCTAGTCAGTGTCTATCTATAATCATACAGGGTCAAATCCTGACTATGATACAAAATACCAGTATCTAAGCAAGAGTATAGCATGAATTTGTGTCTTTATTCACACGATCAATGAACATAAATCGTGTATTTAACTCCTAGAGCAAGACTTATTTATCAACGATATCAAGCTCCAAGTTCTGGACTTAACATGATGGCCATTAATACTAGCACAGCCCCAGCACCCATCTCTCTTCACACTAGAAAACCGCAAAGACTTTATAATGTAAGTGTAACCACTATATATTTCTCTTATATATTCATCACAATGAATTTAAACGCCATTTTATAAAAGAATGTGACTTCAACAATCAAATCCATAATTCTTATAAGCCAAAATGCTTCATCTATCCTAAACCTAGACTCAACTTAGAGCTTTACACGACCCACTTTTCTTCATCCACCTCAGGCACTGCAACATCTTCCCTCATTACACCAGCATAATTATCACTCACTTTTGCTCCGGCTTGAGAAAATAGTTCCACTACAGCAGGCAAAATACCATAATATTTCTTCGAACGATTTACCAGCGGTCTGCCACTCTTATGATCACGAACATGCCATACATACACTGGAGGAATCAAATCATCAACTGTTGCCTCCTGCCACGCATGTTGTCCATCCCTCATCTGATGCTTGAAGGCTTGGCAATTCCTCACCCTGTGACCCTTTGGCCCCACCTGGACCTCTGGGCAGTATCCGCATGTTTGAACAGCATACTTCTGCATCAGTTTGGTTGCTCCTGAATGCACTCTCTCCCATGCCTCCATACCTCTAACAGCAATAGCTGCAAGGGTGCCAGAAAATCATGATGCATTCATTAAATAACCTTATAAGCTGGGTGACTGGATACTAAATGATGTGAAATTCTATACAGTTTCACTTGTACTAAAGATCAGGAAAAAAAAAAATGATTTCATCAAAACTTTAATTTAACAAGAAGCAGAATTATTTTTAAGTGCACTGTATTATTATGACAATGTAAGGCAGAATCAAAAGCCAAACCATGGGCCAAGTTTTTTGGTGAGTTAGCCTTGGATGAAAAGGGGAAACTCTAGAAGTATGACTTGAAAAAATGAAAATAGGAGATGAAAAGGAGCAGAACCTTGTGCATCATTGCACTGTATGTCTATAAGCTTGTTGTCTTCATTTGACTTCTTTCTCTTCTCCCAAAATCCATACGTATATATGTCTTTGCCAGATTCATCTTCATTTGGAAACTGCTTCTCAAAATCTATTATTTTACCAGCAAGATTATAGGCAGGAAAATTCCTTCTTCTAGTTAGGTATTCAGGGATGTCAACACCTGCTTGGATGCAAAGTTCAACAATTGCCGGAATCCGATCCACTTCAAGCCGCTCCTGATGAGAAACAGCTCTTCCTATCCTGTCATATAGATGAAAAGATTCTACGAGAGGCAAAACATGTTCTGCGTCCCCTTTTTTCCAACTGTGTTCTTTGCTTGCTTGGCTACCAGCAACATTGCATGTTTTGATGAGATGTGGTGGATGACCAACATGAACTTCTCCACAGCAACTGCACAGACAAGTCAACAATTATACAAAAGAAACTTTATGGCAATCTATTAGATCAAGAAAAACCAACTTAAAACTTTTAAAGATACTACTTCTTACAGTTACTCACTATGCTCATCTGCACTCAGTTCAATTGCTTTTATTTTCAATTCTGGATCCTAATTTCAATCAATAGACCAGACTCACAAGAGAGGAAGGGCACTTCCAGATTTTTTAGGGATCATACATGTATATATATTTTTTGAAAGGGCATACATGCAATCTATTAATATGCACAAAATTTTGGCATTAATCCTTAGAACAAGCTGGAACATATTGGATTACATTTCAATCAAAAATATAATATCACATTATCGAGCTTCAGCAATTGCAGGCATACAAAAGAAGTTTATTGCTTTAATATCATTATTAATTTTATCAATAAGATAGCAACACCATTACTAGTTTTTTTTTTAAGAAAAAATTTCTCACCAACAAAAGAATCACAGAAATTTACACTGCTCTTACTTTTGAGTTTCCATTCTGGTTATTTCATGCCTTTGGTATAAAAAATGACACGGATCTAAAAAAAATGGTTACAAAGACCATAACTCTAAGCAGGCAATGCGTTGTTGTAGACAATGATAAAGAAAACTAAGCAGTTACCTGCATGAATATATGAGAATGCTCTCAGCAACCCTTGAGACACAAGCAAACAATTCTCTTCTGGAAGCATACAGTTCATTAGCAATTGGTACTAAATTCTTAACCAATAACCCATTTTCAGGAGACCCTAGAATCTTCTCTTCCACCATCTGCCTTTGTTTCCTTTCCTTTCTAGCCTTACGTTTAAGTTCAGTAATATGTGTCACCAATGGCTTCCGCTCATCTTTCTTAAGCTTTCTTGGAAGCCCTGTCCAAACCGGCCCAGTGGAGTACATTCCACAGGGATGCTTCAAATTAATTATACCAACAAAGTTTTCAGTCGAACTTGGCATAATGATATCATGGAATTTCACAAGGTTTCGAACTCGTCTAGTTAACATTGCTTCTCATAAGATGTAATTCCTGTATTTCAAATAAAACAATCTAATCAATTTACAATGTATAGTTGTAACTTACATAAAAAGAATATGTAAATATAAGACAATGACCACTAGAGATATGACTTTCAACAAATAAACTATTTAGTTGCAAAGACTAAAATCAACAACACAGAAACCATCTCCACATCAACTAAGCATCAAACAAGACAAAAGAAATCAACAATCTTCAGTGAACCAAGTAGCAAAACGTTTCAGCCTTATTGCATATAAAACCCAGCTATTCTAAATTTATAAACCAACATTTTACAACTCAATTTAGCATCTTAGTTTTCAGAGGAGAATGTGAAACTATTGAAAGAAAAAAAATCATAATAATAATGAAAATCAAAGTATAATAAATTAGTTGAAGCATTTTAACAAACATGTTACATACAAAAGTGATTAGATTAAATTAAATGGATTTGACGATCTAAAGGACACTATTATGCCTTAATGTCGTATAATTCTAAACACCATCAAACACTTTTACAAAATCTTCAGAAACCTTTGCATATGCATTGCTTTAGTGGGAATTTAAAAAGGAAAAAGTTTTGTATGCATGTATAAACTCATTTTTCATTGTTGTCAAGTGAGTTCAATCTAAGAGCTGCAAAGATAAGCTGTATTATTTTGAAGAAAAGTGGAGTCTCAACACTGGTAATCGAGTGCTGAAGAAAAAAAAAAAACATTGAAAATGAAAAGAAAAAGAAATAGTGAATCGATGGTACGAACGCGAGGGGAAATTTTAATTCAGTGTTCTTTGGCGCGCTCAGCTCACGTCCTCGTAACTATATTGCGAAGTCGCGGGTTGGAATCCTAAACTAACGTATTAAATAAAAATATTAAAATTATTTTAATAAAACAAAACTCTTAATAAAAACATTTTTAATTTAGTTTGATATATTGATATATTAAAATCGACTAATCAAGGTTACACCATTAGGATTTATACTGTGCTCCCTGCTTATAGAACTTGATATTGTCAGGTTCCGATAAGGCCTGTGCTTAGAGAAGGTCAGGTCCTGGCCAACCCTTTGCTCCAAAGAATTAAATATTATAATAAAAGATTACTAAAACACCTACATTTAAAAATTTTAATATATTTTTTAAAAGTTAATTCTCTAATTTCATAAAAATAATTCTGATTTTTAGTAGCGAATTAGGTTAATTAATTGAAACTATAAAGTATTTTTGATACACATTTAAGTTGAGTTAGGTTTTACAATTCTCCCATTAAAAATTGAAAGTTAAAATTAAAAAGGAAATATAAAAAGAGGAAATTGCAGGAAACAACCAAAAAATTTATGGAGTTATTGTTTTCAGCCAAAAGTTTATTTTTTATTATTTCCGTCATCTTTAGCCTTAAATTGCCAAAATTACTCTGAATTAGATTTTATAATTACCTTGAATGCCAAAATTTTCCCTCCCAAAATTTTGCTCTCTCTCTCTCCTGATATGTTTGGTCATGTTGTCCCAGATTTTTCAAAATCAGAATTTCTCTCCCTCTCTTCTCTCTCTCTCAACCAGAAACCCATTCCATTTCTCTCTCTTTTGGTCGACCTCCAACTCGTCAATTCCATCCCATTCTGTTTCTCTTCATCTCGTCGGCCTCCAACTCGTCTCTTCATTTCTGTTTATTTCTGGGCAAGACGAAGTGGCAACGACGGAGACTAGAAAATTTCAACAAAAATTTCTGGGCAAGAAATTTTAGCATAAATTTTTGGTCAAGAAATTTCTACTGAAATTTCCTACTATGAAGATGAAGAAAACCTTTGTGAAGACGAAGAAAACCACCATGAAGAAGACAACTACCATCTGAAAATTTATGCTGTGAAGAATAAATTTCTGCTCGTCAACATTTCAACATTTCTGCTCATCTAAATTTCTTCTCACCAGTGCAAATTTCTGCTTGTTCAACATATCTCCTTCATTCTTTATGTGTGTGTGTCTCTAATGAATTAGATCCGAAACCCAGCAACAATTTTGTGTGTGTCTTTCTCTCTCATGAATTAGATCTCTCTCTTGTGAAATAGATCCGGAGCCAAACAACATTCTGCAACGGTATGTATCCCTTACCCACTTGTTTTTTTTTTTTTTTTTACAAGGATCATTATGTTTGATATGAAGAATAAGATATCGATTTCGATTTAGAGTTAAACCCAGCTACTATGATATTTTGTTCCCAGGTGATATTTTGTTTTAAAATCAGTCTTTCAAATATGGTAATTAAATGAACCGGCATGTAACTTCATTATTAACTTGCATGTAACTTCATTATCAACAGGCATGTAACTTTTAGTATATAAAACTACTGGAATTTTGTTTTGAAATCAGTATTCCAAATATGATAATTAAATGAACTGGCATGTAACTTCATTATTAAATGGCATGTAACTTCATTATCAACTGGCAAGTAACTTCTAGCGTGTAAAACTACTGGAATTTTGTTTTGAAATCGGTCTTCCAAATATGGTAATTAATTGAACTGACATGTAACTTCATTATTAACTGGCATGTAACTTCATTATCAACTGACATGTAACTTCTAGCATGTAAAACTATTGGAATTTTGTTTTGAAATCCGTGTTCCAAATATGGTAATTAAGTGAACTGGCATGTAACTTCATTATTAATTAGCATGTAATTTCATTATCAACTGGCATGTAACTTCTAGCATGTAAAACTACTGGAATTTTATTTTGAAATCAGTTTTCCAAATATGGTAATTATATGAACTGGCATGTAACTTCATTATTAAATGTCATATAACTGTCATGTACTTCTTTAAATACAATGTTTGGTAATATACGACTGAAAATTTCTTCGATTATATTGTAAAATATATAAGCGTTTTTGCTCATGTGTTTATATGAACATGTGCAGATGAATTTAGCAGAGAGCCTTCATATTTTGCTCTTGAAGGAGATGAAGATAAGCGGTCAATCAAGCCTATATCTAGAATGTAATGTGTCATATTCCTAGAGCTTGTAATAGTGTAGCACATATGTAGCTAGATTTGCAGTTGGTCTTCTTGTAATCTTTATGTTGTTTAATGAAAGAAGAATGCCACAATTCACATAAATGTATGTTGGCATCGAAAGTTGGTGGTACAACTTAGGTATTAGCAATGATGTTTTAATTCTTACATGTATTTCGTATTGTAGACTTTATTCAGTTAGATTCCAGTATTGAATGAATTTATTTTGAAGAATAAATTCTAGTATTGAATGAATTTATTTCAGTAATCAAATTTCAGTATTATTAAATGCCGTTTTAATTGTAAGTTACATGCCAGTTGAATTTTATGTTACATGTCAGATCAAATTGAAGTTACATGTCAATGTCGGTTTTTAAGTTACATGCTAGATCAAATTGAAGTTGCATGCCAGTTGGTTGTGAAGTTATATGCCGATTGATTTTCAAGTTACATGTCAGTTGATTTTCAAGTTACATGTTAATTAATTTCAAGTTACATGCTAATTTAATTTCAAGTTACATACGAGTTGAGTACCAACTATTCGGAGTTACATGCCTTTCAAGTTACATGCTTGTTGTGTTTCAAGTTACATGTTCTTCGTGTTCTAAGTTACATGCCGGTTGGTTCTTAAGTTACATGCCAATGTATTTTTAATTACATGCTAGTTAATTCTTAAGTTACATGCCAGTGTATTTTTAAGTTACATGCCAGTTGATTTTCAAGTTACATATCAGAGTTGCATGCCAATACATAACTTACATGCCAGTACAAACAACTAAATTCACGTGGCATGTAACTGTGAATACAATTAACATGCTAGTAACTATACAAATTAATTGAAACCAAACACAAACTTTACTATTATTGATCATAGTATCAACAAAATTAGACATAGAATACTTGTCCAACATTCAACATACTCTCATGAGTAACATGATAATTGCACTATGCTGGGAATACAATTAACATGCTAATTCACGTGGCATGTAACTGGGAATACAATTAACATGCTAGTAACTATACATATTAATTGAAACCAAACACAAACTTTACTATTATTGATCATAGTAACAACAAAATTAGACATAGAATACTTGTCCAACATTCAACATACTCTCATGAGTAACATGATAATTGCACTATGCTAATTGTATATCTTCCTAAGAAGCATTTTCACACTGATAGTGAAGTGAGAGTTTTGTACACTATCAAATTGAAGTTACATGTCAAGTTTGTTTCAAGTTACATGTTCTTCGTGTTCTAAGTTACAAGCCAGTGTATTTTTAAGTTACATGCCAATTGATTTTTAAGTTGCATACCAGTGTATTTTTAAGTTACATGCCAGTTTATTTTCAAGTTACATACCAGTTTATTTTCAAGTTACATACCAGTTTATTTTTATTTCCCTAATTGAAAGACACTCATAACTTGCATAAATTTCAAATATTAAATAAAGGAAAAGAAATTAAGAAAGAGATTCAAGAGATAAATTACAAGAAAGAGAAATGAATAGAAGCATAATTATTTGTAACTGAATCTCTTATTACATTTGTCAACGAATACAAATAGTAACAAAAATATTACAAGGCATCTTCTACAAACCTCTTTTACGGCTACTTTAAGTTTCATAAAATGAACAAATTTACGGTTGTTCAAGCAAATGTTTGTGCATGCCCCTTCTATAGACCTGTTTTACATCCCACAACGTTTGTACAATCTTCGAAACCTTCACATCCTAGATTTTTCACACAAGAAGTTTTCAGGTGGTATTCCAAGGTGCATTGGTAATTTGTCTACCTTGGTCAATGGTAAGAACATCAAGGTATTCAAACAGTTGATATATGTCGCGATTAAAGGATGAGATCCCGGTTACAACAGTATCGTTGCAATCGTCAACATCATTGACCTTTCCTGGAATAATCTAACAGGAATTACATGCCAATGCAAAAAATTCTACAAGCCGATAACCAAGCATCAACTTTTGGCTCTAGAAATAACTCATATGGCAGTGTCAAGAAACTGTTGTTTCCCAAATCATAAATTTTCCAATAACACACCATTGTCATCCAAAACTCAAGCCCCAAACTTTAACTCGACAACCATAACTCCAACAATAACACAATCACAATTATTAAACTAACAAATACAAAACCAAGCTCAATAACAATATAGCAATTGAGTGCCAATAAAAATTAATATACTTTAACAAAGTCAGTCCATAGAATTTCGAATTAAAAAAAAAAATAAAAATCCAACAGAATGTGCAACAATTACAGTTTACTTTGAGGAACAATTTCGTGACAAGGAAAACAAATCATACAGATAAAGAATTATTTTGAAGCATAAAACACTACATCAAGGAACCCAGTTGAAAAATATTAAAATTTAGATATAATTTGGAGCTATATGATTAAAACAAGTTGGCTGCTAAAATCATCAACAAGAGAAATCTATGAATTTAGTTTTCTTCTTTTGACAGGAACAGAGATCAACCCATATATAAACTTTCTCTACCCAAGTTTATATATCTTAAATTAACTTCATACTTAAATATTCTTATAAAGCATTGATGCTATATGTTTCAATCTGGTAGAAAACCTACTTTCACAACAAAGCAAGAAGAAATTTATTAACTCAGAACCAAAATGGAAATATAAATTAAAATGAACAGTAAACGAAAACAGGAGAAGAGAGAAGTAGAGCTAAATCCTGATAAGAACTAAGACAATCAAACAAAAAATTGATATGCATGACAACAAAGAATTAATTACCTTGTCAAGTGTTTCATACTCATACCAATAAGATTGCTTTTAAATGACACCAGTAATTAAAGCAAACGGTATTATCACAAGGAATTAACAAGGAGATTGCTATTTCAACAAGTAACTTATATGGTGGATAAACCATTGCCCCAAACAAATTTTGAACATAAGTAACTTTTACAAAGAGTTTATTTTGATGATAAATCCGTGTCTTCAACATGAACTTCAAAATTGCAAAGAAGTGTTTCAGTGCTTTAAACTTTATCCTCTAATCATGTCCTAATAATTACCACAAATCTAGCAACTAAAAAAACTTCTAGTTACTGAACATCAAATCTGAAGACAACTCAAGCTATAACAAGTGTCGTGTCTTAGGTGGAGACAATCTTACAATTGCTAGACTAAACTCAACCCTGATAAATCTAATAACAGGAAGGTTTTCACACCCAAAAGCTATCACCTCATTTCAAGTACCAATAATTCAAACTCTAGTATAATAATTAATAAGATAACAATCAAGCATCAAATACCAGTAGTGTATAAGAATTAATGCAATCCCTCCACACTAAAAGTACGTAAAACATAATTCAAAGAACACATTGAAATTGGATTCCAATTTCAACCCATTATCCAATCACCCCAAATATACTCCTTCAAAACCGTATACTATCTTAAAACCAAACTACACAAAAAAGATGATTAGGGATCACATAATGATCAAGGTGCCAAAATTCAGCTATTATTGTAACATCAAAGACTTGACAAACAAAATATATTATCTAAAATTCTTCGAAAGAGTTCATTTATCATATACTGATCTACCCGAAAAGTTATCTAATTTGTGGCCAAATTTGTCAAGACCCACCCTTGTTCATATGGTAGAGTGAGAAAAATTACCTTTACCTAGCTTCTAAGACGTCGAGCAGCAACGACGGCGAGTAGCAACAGATAGTTGCTGAAGACGGTGTCGACGAGAGGTGTAGTGACGGCGACAAGTCTAACGATGTCGACAGAGGTGCGACGACGACTGTCTCTTATGTTCCTTTCTCTCTCTACAACAGCGGCGACTAGAGGCGACATCGATCCCTTTCTTCTTTTCCCTTCTCTCTCTCTCTCTCTCTTTTTTTTTTGATCGTTTTTACTGGAGGATGGTTTCAATCCTAACAAACACCCACTGACATCTTTTTTTTTGTTTTGTATTTTTTGTTTTTCAAATTTCAAATTTAGGGCATTTTTATCCAAAATTGGTCAAAAATGACTAAAACAATAAAAAATAAATTTATGGTTAAAAACAATAAACCCATAAATTTTTTTGCTCATTATGATTTCACCCCAGATAAAAATGTTTAGCAGATAGATTAGAGCGGGCATGAATCCATGAAATTGTGGTAAAGCAGAGCATTAGCTACTGGTTTGGATTTGGAGGAGCTGTCAGCTGCGTTGGATCAAAATTGATCAAGTTACCAAAGTTGGGGATCTCTGTTTTTGATTCGACAGATCAAAAAATTCAAATGTGTGATTGAAGAAGAATGAGACCAAAAGCACCATCTCCACTCTTCATCTACCTCATAATCCTCTCTATACTTCTCTTCTTTTACTACTCTTCTCTCCTCTCCAAACCCTCTTCTTCCAATTCTACCCCTTGCAATCTCTTCAATGGCAGATGGGTCCTCCAAAACCCTGACGACACCCATCACCAACCCTTGTACAACGACTCCTGCCCTTTTCACAGAAACTCCTGGAATTGCATTAGGAACCAGAGACCTCACATGGGTCGGATCAATTCCTGGAAATGGGTCCCCCATCAATGTGATCTCCCTCGGATCGACCCGTTTCGGTTTCTCAGCCTCATGAGGAACAAGAATGTTGGGTTTGTTGGTGACTCTTTGAATGAGAATTTTATTGTTTCGTTTTTGTGTGTGCTTCGCGTGGCTGATTTTGGTGCTAAGAAGTGGAAGAGGAAAGGAGCTTGGAGAGGTGCTTTTTTTCCCAAGTATAATGTCACTGTTGCGTATCACCGCGCCGTCTTGCTTGCAAGATACAAGTAAGTTTATTGGTTTTGTGATTGAAATTTGCTATTATGAAGCGGCTATTGATGAATGTAATGCTTAATGAATCCCATTATGGTATTTTTAATGAATTGCTATATTCAAACATTCAAATGAAATTTTGGGAATATATAGCATCAGCACTATGAATTTAACTATGTTTTGTTAGTAATTGTAAGAGGACTTTGTGAGGAGTGTCAAAATTGCCTTTAGACAGGTTGGTGTTGATTTCGGTATATGGAGCTATGGTGGTACCATGACAGAATTAGTGAAAGTTTATAAACATTAAACTGAAGGAAAAGAACGAATAGGTTACTGAAATGTTGGGAATTAGGAGTTTAGCGTAGGTGCTTAACTGTTTAGGATTTAAAATATAATAAGCTGAGGGATGCTAATGAGGCTTTTAAATTGGTATTGAAAACTTGGGAATGCAAGCCAAAGTTAGAGCTTTTGAAAAGCTTGATGTATTTTAATCTTGATGCAAGCCATTTTGATTGTGTGATTGCATTCTAAACCTTTTCATGGTTTAAAATAATTTAGTGCAGACTAATGTATAAACAATCATTTCAATTAGATCGTGATAATAAAACTACTGATGGAGCCAAACGTGAGAAGTATAAATAATTCAGTGAAACCAGTTCTTGATTCTATTGTCTTTATTAGCTAAGTAGTCTGTGACTATGTTGCAATTGCGGCATTTGTACTAGACCCCATGCTGTGTTTTCCTTGCTGTTTCCGATAATCCTGAACAAAGATGCCAAAGAGATGTGCAGCAGTTTCAAAACCCTGTGTAATTTGTTATACTGAATTTATAAGATAGAATGCAAAAAGGAAATGCTGTTCTCTTGATAAACTCAGAATTGATCAACTAAATATCAAATAGATGTTTAACAAATTGTACAACTTCTGACTTGATTTGATTTTCATTTTTCTTTCTTGCTTTTTGATAGGTAAAAGCTCATTAATTGTTTTATATATGAATGAGAAACTGTAGGGAGTTGATTTTGGCAAATCTTTTGGCTTTCTCCGTTCTTATTCTCCTTCATTTCAAACCCTTCAGAAATTTTAGTTTTCATGTTATACTAATTTTAAATATCCGAACGTAATTACCTACTTTCTCCTCATAATTTGATTCTTTTGTTTCTAATCTTTTGAGATCTAACTCGAGTTGTAAAGGGGCAGGGTGGAATCGTGATAAATTCAAACCTTTCCCATCAGGGAAAATGAGAATGAAAAGAGCTAAGAAAATGAATTCTTTTTGTTAGATAAATATTATTTCTAACTACTTCCATCAACTCTTTTTTCTTTTCATCAGAAAAATAATAATGTATAATTGTTTGGACTTAGGAGGTTTTCTTACAGATTCATGATTATTATAGTTTGAACTTAGGTAATTATTTTTCTTATTGAAGACAGAGAACAAAAATAGTTTCATCAATGTCTAGCTTCGCTTGCCATATATTTTTGTTAGATGTCACAAACAGTGGTCGAATGTTGAAGAATTGTCAGATGATTGTCTAGTTTACTTGGAAGATTTTTATCGTGATTGCATGGTTCTGATTTTAATTGTTGAAAGTCTTGAACAATTGCCTACATTTTGTGTGATAATGTACTGATTTTTTGGTCGTCCAAAAGCTGCATGCATATGGTTCTGAAAGGGCAATTTGATGCCTGATTTTAGTAGGACTGCAACTTATTCTAGAAACCAACATTGCAATTTCTCTTGAAAATCTTTTGTTATCCATTTAGGCACTTTGTCTGATCACTTGTCTTCGATTTTGTAGTTTTTTTTCTGTACCTGTACATGATACTGGGATTTCAATATAAAAACCTTCTAGTCTGCTGCTTCTTGTGGACCTGTGGTTTATCTGTGGTAATAAATTCATGTTCTTATTGCTGAATGTTGTTTGGAGTGGTTTCACTTTCTATATTTCTGCTTATACCATTTAGATACACTTTATTTGGTTCATGTGGATATTTTTAATGTTTAAACTATTCTACACCGGTTGAAAGTGATCAGAAATATGGTTAAGTGTCAAATTAAATAGATTTTAAAAATGGCAAGCTCACATGCTCATAACTGATTAAAAAAAGGTGGCAGCCAAAACAGTGCACTCAGTGACCACGATGGATCCAAAGGAACATATCGAGTAGATGTCGATATTCCTGCAGTTGATTGGTCTAACATCAGCGACTTCTATGATGTCCTTGTTTTCAACACTGGTCATTGGTAATTTTCTTTTCTTCTACTTATCAATGAACTGATGTCTTTTTTTTTTTTCCTTTAAATTTGATTATTAATTAATAGAGAGCCTTTGTATCTCAAAACAATGTAGTCATGAATGTGATACTTGTAAGTTTTCATATGGAGAATGAAGATAATGGTTTGACTTGCTCTTTAATAGGTGGAGTTACGATAAATTCCCAAAAGAAACACCGCTTGTCTTTTATAGTGCGGGGAAACCAATAAATCCTCCCCTTGGGATGTTTGATGGACTTAAGGTTGTTATCGAAAATATGGTCTCATACATACAGAAGGAAATTCCGAGCAAGACACTCAAATTCTGGCGTTTGCAATCACCTAGGCATTTTTATGGTGGAGAGTGGAATCAAAACGGTAGTTGCTTATTTGATAAACTGCTCGAGGAACACCAGGTACGAATTGATGACGCCACTGCAAATATTTTCTCTTTACCAGGGAATATGTATTTTGATTACCAATTCCAAAGTTTTGAAATGTCTTATAAATTTCATTTGCAAATATTGCAATGAACACAAAAAGTTTTCAAATTCTGAACATGACCCTGCTTTTCGCAAAACTTGTTTTAGAACCTTTTTTTTTTTCTCCAGAGTATTAGATTCTTATACTTGTACAGCTTGACTTGTGGTTTGATCCCAGCAACAATGGAGTAAATAGAGAAGCAAGGCAAATAAATCATCTGATTCAAGAAGCATTGCGTGGGACAGATATTCAAGTACTTGATGTGACTCAATTGAGCGAGTTCAGAGCCGATGCCCATCCAGCGATTTGGTTGGGAAAGAAGGATGCTGTTGCAATCTGGGGTCAGGACTGCATGCATTGGTGCCTACCCGGTGTACCTGACACATGGGCTGATATATTGTCTGAGTTGATCCGTAATAGCTTCGAAACAGGATGATGAACACTCGAAAGTTGCAACACAAATTCATGTTGCAAATATCTTCACATTTTCACCAGAGATGATGTGCGGCATCCTTACCATGCACATGGGAGAACAAGATGTGAGCGAAACCGATTAACTAGAACACAGAAGCCAAGACCAAAGGTCATCCTGGAGATATGAATGAGAGAGAATGCATGACCTACCTTTTGTCTACTTTCAGCTTCTAGGAGGAAATTGAGGTGATACCAAATATTTTGCAAATTGTAACAGATGAAAGTTTATATTTTCTGAAATTCTTTTATTTAGAATCTTGGAAAGGTGAGGAAGATTGTTGAAGATGCTAAAACTGAATCATGCTTCCACTAATTTTGAAATAGATGAACTTTGAAATGTATTTGATCAATCTCCTCTAGTTAAATTTATTTTTAAGGGGTTTTTACAATTTGGTCCCAATCTAATTGGGAAAAGACACTTTTTTATTTGCTAATTGATTTTTCAACAAATTAGTCATAAATAATTCAAAATACAAGTCCTAAAATACAACAAATTGGTCTTAATATAATTCAAAATACAATAAATTGGTCCTAATTTTTTACTAACCTTAGGATCAATTTGATATATTTTAAATTATATTAGGACCAATTTGTTGAAAAATCAATTAGCAAGTAAAAAAAATGTCTTTTTCCAATTAGATTGGGACTAAAATCGTAAAATGTCTTTTTACTATTTTTCCTATTTTTAATGTATCTTTTGTGTGTGATGGACTGATTTCAATAATGTAGAATATTTTTTGTACACAGATAATTATTTTTATGTAGAGAACAAAATAAATCTGAACCTTCCGATTTTTAATTATTAATAACAGTAATAATAATAGAAAAGAAAAAAAAAATTAAAATAAATCTGAACCTTCCAATGTTTTAGTAGCCACGTGTAACCAGATCCTACAAAATGAAACAAACCTCTCTCTTCATCACCAAAACACAAAGCTGTCTCAATCTTCTTGACAGTCCCATATTCTCATTACTCAGATAAACCCCAGATGGCTCTCAGAATCAATCTTCTATCCCCAAACACCCTCCCACAATCTTTGAAATTCCAATCAAATCCCAACAGACCGAGAACCCTAATTTTATGCACCGGCAACAACAGCAACATCAGCAGCATCAGTGATTCAGAGCTGGCATCAGATTTGGCAAAAATAAACACCCATTTGCTGCATAAACAAGAGGCCATGAACAAGAGCAAAGAATTGCTTTTCACTGACTTGTGCCAGTTCTTGGATTTGAAAGAAGAGCAAGTGAAGAATAAATGGAGCAAAATCGATGAAGATGAGAAGTGGGATTTGGTTAAAGGGTTTGTGAGTGAGTGGGGTGTCAATTTTCATCCATTGTCTGCCAGGTCTATCAAGGAATTGATTGAAGAGTATTTGCTTGAAGAGGAGAAGCAGCCATCTCCATCTTCAACTTCAACTGCTGGTTCTCTTCTGTTTTCTGGTTTGAAGAGATTACTGAGTTAGATTTTATTTACAATTTTTATTTTCATTTGGATATTTCTCTATATCGTGTAATATTTTATTTTTTTCTTCACAAATTATTTCATAAATGTTAACATGAGAGGTGTTGGGAGTTGCTCAACTTTGCCCAGCACTCTATCCCTTCAACCCTTTAGCTGCTACGAAAGAAAGGAAAGTCAATGGACCGACGCTATCGTCTCCACCCGTAGGAACTACGAGATCATCCAGGATGCCCTTCGGTGTCCGGGGTTGATAGAACGCTACTAGATAAATGTAGCTGTCCACTTTCAGTTTGGGTAGTAAGGGTTTGATCCCAATAACTTGTATAACATTTCCCACAATCTATTACATCTGCCTCCGGAGATTGTGAACTTGTTATAATATCAGACGATCTAAATTTCCTAATGACTTAAACAAGAACAGATTTTTGACTTGGAAACACTTTTAATTTTCTCCAATACCCTACGACATATTCAAGTTTCTCGATTTCAAAATAATTCACAGAATTGTAAAATTGGATTTTCATGAATAATAAGAAGGACTAACTGCACAAACGCCCCTGAGTTTAGGTATAATTGCATGTATATGGAATTTTTATCCATAATTATACAAATATCCCCTGTAATTAGTTGATTTCGTTAAATTTAACCATTGACCACAATTTTAACCAAAAAATGACTAAAGTGCCCATAGTTACCTATTTTATAATTAATTTTATATATATTTTTTGACAATTTATATATATATACTTAAAAATAATTATATATACTTAAAAAAATAATTATATATATATATATACTTAAAAAAATAATTTTATATATATACGTAAAAATAATAATGATATATATATACTTAAAAATAATAATTATATATAATACTTAATTAATTTATTTTAAAAAAATGGATTATAAAAATGTAAAAAATGGATTAAAAATGGATTATAAAAATTATTAAATAAATAAATTAAGTATTGTATATAATTATTATTTTAAGTATATATATATATATATAAATTGTTAAAAAAAAATAAAGTACATATATAGTTAATAATAAAATAGGTAACTAGGGGCACTTTAGTCATTTTTTGATTAAAATTGTGGTCAATGGTTAGATTTAACGAAGTCAACTAATTACAGAAGATGTTTGTGTAATTATAGATAAAAGTTTCATATACATACAATTAGGCCTAAACTCAGGGGCGTTTGTGCAATTAGTCCTAATAAAAAAGCACATGTATTTTCATTATAATAACCACTCAATTTAATTTATTTTTATATAATAACCTCTCAAATTGAAAATCTAAATTATGTGACATTTGTTAATAATTGTCATGTAGATTATAAGAGATGGTTTATGTGATCATGTTAATCATAAGAGATGGTAGATAAAGTGTGATAATTATGCAAAATCTAAAACAATTTTCCTCTCAATTAATTAATTAATTTTTTTTTTAATTTTTAACATAAGGTTAATAATAGTTTTTTATTTTCCTTTCAATTAATTTTTGACCTCAGTTCGATTTCTACCTCCATGGAGGTCGATGAAGAAAAAAAAAATCTAGAAATTTTCTTATTTGTTCAATAAGTTTCGAAAATTATAAAAAAACCTAAAAAGTCTCGGTAATATCAAAATAAGTCTAAAAAATATCTAAATAAATCTCAGAAATATAAAATAAGTCTCGAAAATATATAAAATAAGTCTCAGAAACACTAAAATATCTCAGAAGTACCAAAATAAATCTCAGAAACACGAAAAAAAAATTCTTGATAAAAAAAACACAAGACTTATTTCTATGCGTATGTTTTAAGGGTAATTTTATCAAAACAATACTTTAGGTTCTATTAAAACTTAAGTTATTAATTCGGTGAGAGTCTTAAAAGTAACAGAGTAAAGAGTGTTATAAAATTTTCGACCCCTTATTTGTCCCCCTCAAAAATGGTATCTACACCCCAAGTTAGTACATTTTTTAAATATCAATATTACTATTAACTAAAATGATCAAATAGTTTGTAAATACACTCACAGATTATTATTATTTTTTTTTTTGTTTAAAGATAAATTTCATTAAATTATTTCCTATTGTTTGTTTGATCTTCATCTTCATCTTCATCTTCAACTTCAACAATCGGTTCTCTTCTATTTTCTGGTTTGAAGAGACCACTAAGTTAGATTTTATTTACAATTTTTATTTTCATTTGGATATTAATATTATTATGTTTTAATTTCTTCATATTGAATAGGATAAATGGATATGATTTTCTAGATTGTGTAACATTTATTCTATAAGTACATTTGAAAAAAAAAAAATGTCAGTGTTTGGATAGCTAGGAAAAATAACATAATCTCTCAAACATTGATATTGAATATCTAAGTTTAACAATACATTTGAGATTAACAATTTTGATTGAAGGGCATTTGACATTATAATAGCTAATGAAAGAACCACCATTGGAATGTTACTTTTATTATCTGTGAGAGATTTTCTTCCAAACAATAATTTAAAATGATTTTCCTCTTCCTTCAAAAATAAAAATAAACAAATTTCCTCTCAATCAATAGTGCTAACACGAAAAAGCAATAAGTTCCAAAGAAAAAAAGAAAGAAAGAAAGAAAGGAAAATTAAGTACCATACTTCGAAAATGAATTTGCTCACATAACCTATAACCTTTCACTGCAAAATTGATGTTATGTATTATCTTACAAATTTTAAAGCTAATTCACAAGTGGGTTTAACAAGTTCTAAACATTTCGACCCAGGGTCCTCTGCTTGGTTGCATGCTGTACTACTTTTTCTTCCACAGGGAGGCCCTTCCGTCGCCTGACAGCATCAATGAGCTTTCTAGCTGTATTGGGAAGAACACTAGAACCATCGCCAAACTCTTCAATCTCCTCTTCTGTTTTGGGTACAAAGAAGGGATCTTCAGGAAGTTCTTCCCAATGGCTAAGTACAAGAAGAGCACTTGCAGCACCTGCAGTCCTACTCCCAAGCTCATCAGCAAAACCAAAACTTTCAGAAACCGGCAAGTAAGCATGAACAATAAATAGTGGAGACCCTTCCTGCATTTCCTCCTTCAAGACCTGGGCACGCCTTCGGGAAAGCACAGCATATGAATTGCCCAATTGTGCACTTGGGGTGTTTAACTCACAAAAATACATAGCTTCTACAAGCCGAGGTTTATTCTGAAGCACAGCAGCTCTACATGCATCTTTAACTGCTGTCATAACCTGTCCAGAGAAGATGCCATACTGTTCAGATTGTTGGAGAGATTCAGGATCATCGGATTTCCCAGCCAAGGGATAGATGTAGGTCTCAATAACAAAAGCCAATCCCCACATCGGTTCATCACATAAGGGGCCAGCTGCAGTAGCCAGCTGAAATCCAGAATCGATGCTGCTCTCAAGACTATCTGCTTCCGTAAACATTGTTGGAGCTTGAGTAACTTCTGGAGATGTCTCAATAGCTGTGTTGCCATTACCATTTCCATCACCGGAATTCTCCACAAAGCCTAATCTCTTAGATACATGAGCAGAACCCCTTACCAGAACAGAACCTTCAGTAATATTTCTTTTGAAATCTGGTGTGAAGAGGATGTTTGCACCAAGCCGCCCAGGACCAAGGGTCCACATCCTTTCAAGAAACTTCTGCCACTTTGCTTTGCATTTCTCCACCCGATCCTTGTCATTGTCATTCATAGAGGAAATATGGCTCTCCAAAGCAGCCATCAGGCGTTTTTTGAAGATTTCAATTGGATTTTCATCCTCACAAATGCTTGATCTCTCCGTTTCCAAGCTTTTACTGGCATGCCCTCCAAAGATATTTCCAAGCAAATCAGCAGATTCATCAAGAACCTTAGTCACTATAAGAGGGAGTCTCATGACCTGAACCCGAACAACGCATCTCCCATTCGGAGTCATCTTCTCAACAAAATCTGAGCTCCCACTAAAAAATTTCAGATTCTCTAATACATTACATGTCTCACCTTCAATGGTCTCTTTATATGACACAAGAGGTGGAGAGACTTCCAAGCTTACCTTAGCAAACCTATCCTTTAAATCCTTTATGCATCTTTCTAGATGAACCTCTCCGGCAGCAGCAAGCACATTTTCCCCTCTAGAAGAAACAGTAACCTCTACAAATGGATCTGCCCGATTCAGAAGCTTCAATCCTTTTATCAGAGCACCCATATCTGCTGGATCAGATGGTTCAATAGCAACTCTTAAAGTGGGGGAAACCTGGAATACCATACTTGAGAAAGGCCAACAGTTTCTTGTAGATGAAAGAGTTGCACTCTTCAATATATGCTGACCAAGTCCTCGGATTGCCACAATATCCCCTGCCTTAGCAGAGGCTATTGGTGTCAAGCCTTGACCCATCATTAGATAAAAGGAGTGCAACTCTGCTTCTTGTATGTGCTTCTGCATTGATTCCGATTTTAATGGATCATATAAAGCTGAAAGCACAAAAACTTTTTGTCCTGAATAAAGAACTCCGCTAAAAATCCTTGCAAACGCAAGGAAGCACTCATCTGAGTCACCGTTTCCACCTTCAGTATAACTGTTCAAAATCTCCTCATGTGGATCTTGTTGAGGTATAAATTTCATTGGGAGTGAAAACATTTTGGAAACAAAAGCAACACATGGTGCTTCATGGCTAGAATCACAAGCTTCAACTGACTTTCTCACATTATCTGCCTCTGTGAGTACACTCAAATTAACCTCATTATCCAAGACCTCTCTCTTTGGAAGCAAACGTGAAATTCGAGAAGATTGGGCAGAAACTGGATCCGGGGTACACTTCACTGCCATTGACAAGATCGCTTCTGACAAAGGAAGCCAGTGACTCATAACAGCTTGAAGCAAAACTTTTGGTTCCTTGCTCTGAAGGTCACGAGGCGGTATAGACAAATTAAACTTTTTAATCAATTTCCCCACAACCCCTTTATCCCCATCTGGCTCTAAAGCAGCCTGGTAAAGTTTCCACAATGGCTCAAGCACAAACTGTACAAACATAGGTCGGGCATTACTCATATTCGCTGCTTCCTTCTTCCCCACAATCCTATCCTTTGAAACTAGATAGTGAGGACCCCACAAAAGCTTCTGCAATTTATCCGGATTCAGTTTCTTGGCCGTACTCATTTCAAGATTCTTAGACCAAAACTCAGCAAACTGACTAATCCCGAAACCCCACCCGTCCGTTGCACATGTAAATGCCACATTTCCCTTTTGGGGTTGAAATGTGTCCTCCTCATCATCCTCTATAAACTCAAGATTCTCATCACCAAGCTTTTCAGATGGCCACGCAAGTAAAGCATCTACATCAGACAAATACTTCTCCGACTTATATGTACTCATAATCCCATTCACCTCATGAACAATCCTCAACAGCCGGTTATAAGCCTCCATGGGACTCAGCTTCAACTCATTAATCAACCTATCAATCTTATTAATCACCAAACAAGGCGTCAACTTCTCAATCCAGGATTGACGCATGACAGCGTGCGTCTGAATGTGCACACCCTCGACAGCATCAACTAACACCAATGCACCATCACTCAAACGGGCGGCTGTGGAAACCTCACTACAAAAGTCCATATGACCGGGGGAGTCTATGAGGTTAACTGAATAGTCTTTGTATCGAAGAGCAATCGAAGAGCTCTTCATCGTGATGGCACGCCTTTGCTCTTCGTCAAGATAATCCATGAACCTCGTTTTTCCGGCTAGTTTCGGGTGGAGTAAACGCCCACCCGAAGAAGCAATCAGATGGTCCGCAAGCGTTGTTTTTCCATGATCTACATGTGCTAATATGCATATGTTTCTTACTTTTCCACTATCCGATTCAGACATTGTTAAACACACTAAACTAACAAATTAAAAAACCCTAGCAAAAATGTTGAAAAAACACAAATTGAGTTCTATACGGTTCTTAGCTTTAGCGAATTAGAGAGTCGAATACGACCTGTGACGAGTTGTTGTCTTTTCGCGACTGAGACGACGACCACCAAGACCGGAGACGACGATGAATTTCTAAGCTTTTAATAATACAACTTTTGGACAGCGGCGTCTAGGGCAAAGAGGAAGAAGAGGAGAGGTATTTTACATAAACTTTGCATTCAAGGGTATATATTGCACTAACTGACCTCAAATTTAGACATAATTGCACAAAATATAAATATTGACCAAATTTATACAAATATCTACTACTATCAGTTTCCTAGTGTTAGAAATTTAGAATTAAATAAGGGTGTGCAAAGGTCGGTTTGGTCAAGTTGGAGCTCAATATCAAAGTATCAAACCAGATTGATACAATATCGGATTTGGTTGTATTTCAACTCAAACCAAACCATTATAATAATTCAAAACAAACAAAACCGATTTAACAAAATTCAGGTTAGTTGGAGTTTAGGTTAAGTGATTTTTGTCAAGTTCAAAATTAACATTTTTGGTAAGTTCAAAATTAACATTTTTGGTATATTATGTTTTATGGCAAAAACTTTGTTTTTTAACTTATAGCTCATCTGCACATCACCTCTTAGCAGAGATGGTATTACACCTCCCTTCCACAGTGTTGGTGAGGGATTTGAGTCCTATCATGCACATTTTACAAATATGTGTTGGGAGTTTTCTCAAGATTTGTGGGAGTAATTATCCGGGATGCACATATATTGTCTTATCTTGATGAGTCCCGACAGTCCTATTGTAATACTTGTAACTTGTAATACTTTAAAATAAATAAATAAATAAATAAATAACTTATAGCTCATCCAAATAAAATATTTATTGGCTTATACATACAAATTAACCCAACTAATTGAAATTTTTAATACTTAAATTTATTTATTTATTTATTTTTATTTTTTATAATTTTCAAAACCACATATTGATGTGTCATTTTATCAACAATAATGCTTGGATATTGACCAGTCAGTACCAAAAATACTGACTCCACCAATGGGAGTGTAGCATGTGGTCTTTTTTTTTTATTTTTTTATTTTACATTTATTTTACAAATTGGACCACGTGCTACACTCCTATTGGTGGGGCTTGTATTTGAGTGGGTCAATACCCAACCATTATTCAAGTATTAATGAGTTTCTAAATGATGAAGTTAATTACTTCCAGATCCCAATGCTTCTTGAATATGAAAATTCCTTTAGGTCATTCATAGTCATATTATTATTGTTTTTCTTTTTTGTTGCTTTTTTTAACTTTGGGAAAGGGAATTCAAACTTAAGATCTTAACTTCGTTGAAATGTGTAGTTACTATCAAACTATTGCTCTCAACCCGTCATATCATTAGTATTATCAATGAGTCATTGATAAAAGTTTTACTTCACTGTGAATTTGTGAAAATATATCCAAAATTTATACTTTCTGTTACATGTAAATAAAACAATAATAATAATAATAAGTTAACAACCCTTAAATAAGGGATAGTAAAGAACTAAAGATCCTACCATTTTGTTTTAAACACTTATAGTAAAGAGAGCTCACTATTTATTTATTTGAAAAAAATTGCACAAACATATCCTGACTTTAATATATATATGAGATATAATCCAGTTTTACAAAAGTACTAGAAAATACCCTTAACTTAGGGGTTGACTGTTAAATTTAACAGTGATATAAACTTTTATCCTAAAAATACCAAAATACCCTCAACAATATCTGTTTAAAATATTTTAATATATTTTAAAAAAAATCAACAGATCTCCATTGAAATTCATTTTCCGGATCTTCAATAGAGATCATCCCAAAATACCCGATCATGACAAAAAATCAACAACCAAAAATCACAAAAATATAACAACCAAATTCACTTCACCCACTATCAAAAAAAAGAAAAAAAATCCACTTCATTGGATGCATTAAGCACCCAGCCCAGACCAACAAAAAAATTGCCAGATCTTTGCGTGATCTCCGGTGATCTCCATCATCATCATGTAAAGCAAAAAAAAAAAAAAAATCAAAGAATTTTTTGTTTAAAGAAATAAAAATAAAGACAGTTTTGTGTTTGGAAGATCTGGGAACCACCCAGATCTCCATCATAAGAAACAAGAAGTAAAGCATTTTGTTTGAAGAACCCATATTTGAACATAATAAACCAACAAACAAAAAAAACCTCAAATCCCCATTACTGAGATATCAACACACCAAACCAACAAAAAAAATAAACTCAAATCTCCATTAATGGATATCTTCACCCACCAAACTCCTCACCGCCGTCGCCCCCACACGCTTCGCCGCCGACACAACCGTCTTCCATATTCTCCTGCTACGTTCTCGTGCCAACGCCATGGCAAGCTCTGAGGAGATCAGATTTCCTTTGAGGAGATCTGTTTCTGATGGAGGAATCCTCCCATGTCATCTCTCTCACCTTCTCCTCCGCCGCTTCACCAGATTTTTTATTAGGTAAATGATAATACTACCCTTTAGTGGTTAACCCCACCATTAAAAATAACCGTCAAACCCATTATCAAAAGGTATCTACTTCATATATATATATACGTGCAATTTTCCCTATTTATTTTTACTTCTTTAAATGTTGACTTTCAATCTAATAGGGTACATTGAGATGGGCAATATACCGGCAGATATGGATACTCGCATTACCCAGCCGTGAATCAGCCATTGGCTGAATGGCTGATATGAATATTACAATTCGGGTACACGGATGGGTATGGATATTAAAATAGAACCGGGTATGGATATGGATAAACCCACCTATACGGCTATACCCTTCCAGCGACCATCCCTACGACCCTACCTAGGTGCAAATTAACGTTGATATGAGATGATGAGATCACCATTGCCTTGCTACAATGTACAAACAAGTTAACTAGTTGTGCCAGTAAGTTAGTCCTGAGCTGAAAACAGTAACTTTGTCAAGTAATTTCTACCATGGAAAAATGAAAACGCAATTTATGGCAAGCAACTTTTTCTACTGATTTCGATTGGTAAACCCAAAATGACCACTTAGGCTGGTGGACTCTTCATCTGGCTGACTCCATCCAAACTTATGGAGGGTGTGATTTTCTTTTATGGGAAACTTGTGGGTTGGTTGTAAAAAGTTTAGAGGATCAATAATAGTTTCCTATAAACATTGCAGAAACATTTTTATATTCTATGATAGATTGGATGTTCTACGGCTGTTCACTACATTGCAGAAGTATCATGAAATTTATCTACGGATACATACATGAAGTTTGATAATCTACAACACAATGTTACAATCTATCATGTCAATGATGACTCGTTTTAACTTGTAATTTCACCATCCATGCAATCTATCATGTCTTCCTTTGTGTTGTTTTTATCTTTGATGTTAGCTAATAGCTATGACAAGAAGAATCATTGGTATAAGATTACAGGAGCTCTTACGTTGAATCTTTATGAAAACTTTGGAGCATCAATGCCCGTGTTTTACCGTCAGGTTTGAAGTGAATCTCACGCATTCTCATGTACAGCTTTTTTGCAGATTTGAACTTGCCTCTTAAACACATTCCTTGAATAACAGCATTATAGAGAGATGCATCTGGTGCAACAATCTGCAGATCAAACAAAGAATAAAATGTTAATTAAATTTATCGTTTTAGGAACCAAAACAGAGCGCAGAGTCGAAATGCAGCAGAGATAAAAATATCCAAAGGTGTATCCGTAAGGGGTATTTAATTTCATGTGAATTATATGTGCATATAAACCGGACCAACATGCTCCAATTGGAAAGGTTGTTGCGCAAAACCTTTATTTCTAAAGCCTTATATCCCATTAATCAGATAAATGGCACACAAAATCCAAGCAACAAGATTTTTAATTAGACCAATCAAAAGATCGTGATGCGTATAGTGCTCAATTTGTCTAGAAAACAATTAAAACTTCACATGTAAAAGAAATTAATGCTTTGAATTGTCATTTCAATTTTGCTAATGTCATACATAACAGCATACAGAATTCAGCACATTTGTTGAGAGCTGATAATTGAATATATAAGCTAATTGAGTCAATAACATAAGATTTTTGATAATATGTATGTCAACACAGTAACTTACTTTTAGAATTTCGTCAACTTCGGCCCACAGAGATCCCCATATGCAACCTCTTATTAAAGCTAAATGTGTAAATGTGTCTGGAGTGCACTTCTGGTGAACCATGTGCTCATAAACTTGCAATGCTACTTTTGGTTTCCTTGCAACCTCACAAGCACTAATTACAAGATTATAGGAAGGAGTTGAAACCAACAATCCAGAGGCTCCCATCTGCCACAAAAGCTGCAGAGCCTTTTCCCATAAACCCAATTTCTGGCATGACATTAAAGCGGTATTATACAAGTGTATATTTAATTGAGAATTCTGATCTCTTTTTAAACTCTCAAAGAGCCGAAGAGCATCAGCATGTTGATTTGCCTTGTACAAAGCATTAAGCAATGCATTCCATGTGTATGTATCAGGTGTATGACCCAAAGATTTCATAGTAGCATAAACCTTGAATGCCAGCTTTACCTTTCCAGCTTTTCCGAGAGAGTTAATCAACGCATTGCAACAAATTTGATTTGGCTTCAACCTGCCATCCAACATACATTGAAATAGATTTAATGCTAGATCCCACTTCCCCTCCTTTGTGCACAGTCCAATTACAGCCTGCATTATATCGTCCCCTGGCTTGAGTCCATTTTGGATCATCTCATAGTAAGCATCAAGAGCCAGTTCATTCTGATTACAACGAACAAAAATGCAAACTAATAGAGAATAAGTGACTTGTGTTCCAACATAGCCATTTTCCTGCATACTCCTCCATATTTTCTCAGCCTCAATCCAATTGTTCACTCTGCCACAAACAGATATCATGGTATTATAAACAAGAACATCAAAATCCTTCTTTGCTCTAGAGTACCCTCCAAATTCTACAAACATATTAAGGGCCGAATCAAAACCCTGCACATTCGCAATTGCTTTAAGTATCAAGCTATAACTATGGCCGCTAGTAATCTCATTTGTCCGCATGAAAACAAAGACTCTCAAAGCATCATCGAGTAGTTCATTCCTCAAGAGACATGAGAGAAGAGAATTGCAGGCATGTACACTGGGTCGTAAACCCGAGAACTTCATGGACTCATAAATCTCCAATGCACTTCTAACCTTGTTGGATCTACTAAGCATCAAAACCCTTCTCGATAATATCTCTTCATTTCTTTCTTCTAAAAAATGCACTCTGATTTCACCATCCACAACCATTTTCAATTTCTTCGATACCGCCAAAGGTTGACTACCGCTTTTAAGTTCAAAATCACAGTCTTGTTTGACCAATATGTTTCCCCAAGGAGGCAAAGAATCAAAATCATGATCTTCTTCTTTTGTTTTCTCAATCAATTTGTACTCTTCTTCTTCCTCATCCTCAGAAACTAACGTAGGTTCAATGCTAGCAACCATGTTTGACACAATAATCAAATTATTTTTTTTAGTAAAGCCATATAACAAACTCATTCGATGAGTCCTAAGTGCCCACCTCCTTCTGTTTGATTTAATAGCTAAACCATCAAATAAACAACAACTATATTTTCTACAACAATTTGCAGAATCACAAGTAGTTGGCCTACCATAAAAGCGAGCTTGGCAAGCAAACCTATTTGAGGTTGTGATTACTGAACTTGAATTCCTCAATAGCTCTGCCATCACTGGACCCCAACAAGAACACACAAAATAAACATCATGAATTGAGAAAATAACCAACTTTAAAGAACAAAGAACCCAATTTCATCAAAAGTTGAAACCATTGTTATCAATGAACCAATGATCTCTATTGACCACCATACTTTGAACTAAGCAAATAAAATTTCCATCTTCTAGTAGCTCGAAGAGAGAGACAACGAAATGTCGTCATGTATGACTTTAATGTTAACGGAATTGGGGGAAAAACATCAAAATTTCTGTTAAGAGTAAAAAAATAAAATAAAATAAAATAAAATAAAAAATAAAAAATAAAAAAGAGGAATGACTAACGTATTCACACCCCTTCATATGTACTCAAAAGTGAGCACCAGATGTAACATCAAAACTGCTAATTTGAAGTTTCGAATTTGGACCTACAAATAGAGAATGACATGAAAATACTACATTATGAAAATACTAGTTATGTTGAGCGTTGTCCAGTTCTAAGTCAAAAATGTAACTTCCAAATAGTGATATCTTATTATCTTGCTCAATAGATAGGATTTTTTGGCTTTCCTTAGATCACTGATAAATGGGACTAATGAATCGCTACAATGAAAATACAGCATCAAGTACTTTTTCCCAGTGTGTTTATAGGAAGAGAATAGAACTTCATATTATGATGCATGTCAACTAGATATGCTGGAAAAGGATGAGAGTTTCCAAGAGTCATCTCAACTCAAATCTCCATTGGGGTTGACATCAACTTACTTAGGCACATGAGATATGATACACTTCAAAAATTATTTATTTGTATAGTTGCTACTTGCTATTTCATTTTTAAAATTATACAATCCAGCAAACATCCACAAGATAAATAGATAATGAATGCAAGAATACACACATCAAACTTTACCAACTAAGCCCAACCTTTTGTTGAAAAAGCAAAGTGCCCAACCAAGTAAAATCATGCCAAAGCCTAACAAACTTGCACAACTAAGCTAATACTAAACAGAAAAAATACATATATAATAGCCATCCAACTCAGAACTGTTGATTTAACTTGAAAACATAGTCCAATAAAAATGCCATGATTTCCAAATTTTCAACCCAAATCAGATTTCGTTACATTAATAACTTTCATCAATTACTACTTTCTGACAGTCCCACACCCATATAGCGAAGTGGATAATTTTGAATTTCACTAGATAAGTTATTATTATTATTATTTTTCTTCTGTTTGAGACCCTAAAACATCAACAGATCATCTTAGGTCATCAATGCATGTAAGTAATAGCCAAAATCTCAGATCCAGTAGACCGAATACATAAAAAATTTGAGTATTTTCAAAGAACACACAGCAAACTCAAACAATCCAAAGGCGACCCACTTCATTTTCTCAACTTGAAACCACTAAATCAGCACTAAAAAAAAAAAAATTTCCAGCAATCCATCCAACCAACAACAAAAAATCAACCACACAACAAAAGCAAAGAAGCTGAAACTGAAGTAGATCGTAATTAAATAAACAGCAAATCAAAACCCAAAATTTTCACCTCAGCTCATGAAGTCCCTCTCCCGTCTCTGCACAAAACAAAACGAACCCACCAGGTTAGGGTTTTTTGCACGTGCTTGAACAGCAAAAAATAAAATAAAATAAACATAAACTCCACCAAAAAAAAAAAAACCTTCAAATTCACAACTTACATGCGCCAAACAAGTGGGAAATTTGCATTTCAACAAGGGGTAGTTTCGTCAAAATAAAAAAAATAAGCTCCAGAGAGCAAATGCCATGCAGAGAAATGGCAGGGAAAGAGGAGAAGAGAAGAGAAGAAAGCTTTGTTCGTTTGAAGATGAAGGAGTTAAATATTTGCTGGAGAAAATATCCTGACAACGCTGTCGTCCTTTGAACGTAAATGACAAATGGGTCTGCGTCGTTTTTGGGATGGGTGACACGTCAATGATCAGGTGGCTGAGTTCATTACCCCATGCCAAGTGTCCAAAAGTTAATCAAAGAATAACAAATTAATTATTATTTGTTTTATATAATGATTTACCAATTTTACCCCAATTTCGAATTTTTTTTAACCGAAGAACTCCCGGATTCAATGGTGCTATTGGAACACCCCTACTAATCTATTTATACTCCACTTGTTTAAATTTTGATTTAATTAAATAAAGTTAAATTTTTTTATTAATTTATTTTATTTATTTCAAAAATTACCATTTTACTTATTTTTCAAACTTAATAAACCTCATCTCTAATATCTCTATCTATCACAGATCTCTTTATCCCTGGTCCCGTCTTTCTCTCACCATTTTTTTTTCTTCCTATTTCTTTTTTATTTTTTAAATTTTTTTAAATTTTAAATTTTAAATTTTTAATTTTTAAATTTTTTATTTTTTAACATCAAGTTTTATAGAAAATGCCAGGAAGTCACAAGACAAAAAATAAGTAAACAGCCTTAAGAAAAGAGCAAAGAACAGAGCAACCTAAGATAAAACACAGAGAAAAAAATGAAACAACCCACAAACAAAACAAAACAAGAAGCAAAGAGCAAATATTTGTTTTGATTATCATCATTTCACTTTCAAATCCTAAAAGAGTAATAGAATTAAATAATAATCAATATCTCATTTGTCTAATACATTCCAAATGTTTGATTTATTGTTTAAATAAGATTCAGTACAAATATTTTTAGGGTTTAAGAGTTATGAAAAATATATATATATATTTCAAGAAAATGATTAAAAGAAGTAATGAACGTTTGTTTGTTTGTTTGTTTTTTTTTTTTTTTAGGAATGTGGAGTTTTATTAAATTTACTTTATATAATTTTTTTTCTTAAATTGTATGTCTCTTTTAGTAATTTTGATAAAGGAAAAAAAATACTAAATAATTTTAAAAATGGGGCATAAATAGATCAATATGTGTGCCAATAGCACCACTCAAAAAAAAAAATAAAAAATAAAAAATAAAAAGTGCGAATCACTCTTCACTCCCTATTCTCCTTTTGATGCTTGTCTATCATTTATATTTTGAAAATAAATTTTAGAGTCATCATTAATGAATTGTTTTTGCATATTATTTACAATTCAAACAATCATATCTTCCTAAATTGCACTTTTTTTTAATACAAAATTGTCATTGTTGTCATTTTCTTAATTATTAATATTGTTATTATTATTTTGATATACCTCTTTTTTATATTTTCTAAAATGTCATTACAAACACAATTTATACTTGGAAAATTATCGTTTTTGTCTATATTATCACAAGTTCATCATATTTTATAAAGTAATTATTTTTACACAATTTGAAAATATATATTTAAAAAATCAAAATTTCATTAATAATATCAAAACTCAAATATACTAAAAAAATGCAAGATGTCAATGTTTATTGTATTTTAATAATTTTAATATTGTTAATAATATATTTGCTAATTTTATTTTTAAAATAAATATAAAATAAATTTATTAAATATTATTCAACCCATTTTACCTTTGAACATTTTTGTTTCACATATTTGGTAATGACAATTTGGAACATTTTTGTTTCACATATTTGGAAATGACAATTTGGGAAGACGTGGATGATTTGAATTTTAAATAACATACAAAAACAATATAGGACAAGTGTTAAAAGGAAAGGGGAGAGTGGGTTGAGAGAGTGTTTTTAGCACTCCTTAAAAAAGAAAACTTAAACATTAAACACACCATGAATGGCAACATCATCTCCAAATTCAATAAAAAAATAAATAAAAAAACAAACCCTAAACACCCAATCAACAACAACATTATCTTCAAATTCAATAAATAAATAAATAAAAAATAGCAAACTCAAAATACCATCACGAACATCTAGACCAAAATATAAACCAAAATTGCAATTTTCGACAATGAATATTAGTTTTTAATGTTTCTAACCACCAGAAAATCGCAATCTCTCTTTCACTCTCTCATGCACCAAACTGACATCTCTCACACACAACCACCACCACCAAACCATCATCTCTCTCTCATGCCTTTGCACGCAGCTGGCTTCGACTAAGAACTGGAATCGATCCAAATCTGGGTTTGAAACAGAGCAGAGTTCGACTTGATGTGAAGAGAGAGCGAGATGGAAAGAAAGAGGTAGGAGGAAGAGAGAAAAGATAGAGTAATGGAGAGAAGATGTTAATAGTGTTTTCGGTGGTGGTTGGTGTGATTTTGGTGGTGGCTAGGGTTTTGTGTTTGAATTTAGGTTAGGGTTTGGGTGTTGGAGATGATGTTAGAGAAGATGATGATAGGGAAAATTGGTATAACACTACATAAAATATGTTATAATTAATTTGTTAACCCATTTTTAACTTTTGGACACTTGGTGTTATTTGGAGAGGAGGGTAATGCTCATCCTTGTTAAGGGGGTGAGCAAAAATGAACTCTTACGTGGTGTCAGGATAAGTGGCATGTTGGGACCGATTTTGTCTTATTTGTCAAGAACTTGATTGGTGGTCATTTTGCTGAAAGATTTGAGTATCACTTATAGTTTCTTACTGTTGCTTATTTAAATATTTGGGTAATTACCTTAGTGGCCACACAAATTGTATACGCTATCAAAATGACCATTAACGAGAGATTCAGTTTAAAATAGCTATTATAAGCGAGCAGTGTGACAAAAATTGTCATCCGTAAGGAAATTTACCCTAATGGACCACCCATTTTGAATTAAAAGTTAAAACTAAATTTTTTTTTTAAAAAAAAAAAATTAAATTTTTTTATTGGAATTTATCTCCAACCATTCATCACTGTGACAGTTAGAGATCAGATTTGATTTTTATTTTAGAGAATTTTTTAATGAAAAGGAAAAATAAAATAAAAATGAAAAACAAAACTTGGTAAAAAAAAGAGCAAAGTTTGTTTTGTTTTTTGTTTTTTGTTTTGTTTTGTTTTTAAATTTATCTTCAACCATCCATCACTATGATAGACAGTTGGAGATTAGATTTTTTTTTTAAAGAATTTTTTTTCAAAAATGTTTATAATTTTTTTTTTAAAAAAATAGTTTTAATTCACTATTGGGTGACCACTAGTGCAACGTCTCGCCAAATGAGTAGCTAGTAGTCAAGGGCAGAACCAAGAGGTTAAGTAAGAAAAATTTGTTAATATACCAAAATATAATGTTCGTTTAGTCTTTACTCTTTAAGATAATGATACAAAATAATAATAATAATAATAATAATAATAATAACTTTGAGAATCAAAATGAATCTTGACTCTATATATTTTGTATCTCAAATATCATCTATAATCAAATTTATTTAAATTTCTTTACGATTTTCATTTGAATATACATAATCAAAGAATTTCTGAGAAAGTGATATTCCATCTTGTTACATAGAAGAAATATATCTTTCAATAGTTTCTAATTAAGAAAATATATAATTTATATAAAATATTTAAAATATCATTGTACCATTAATATATTTTTTAAAAACAATTATTTTTTTTTAATAATACATTAAAAAAAATAACATTTAAAAAAAAAAATGTAAGAAAGGATATTGTAGAGTATTGGGCCGTGACCCATAACCCTTGTCCAAAAAACAATTATTTATATACTTATAATTTAATTTTATAATATTCATGTCAAACCTAATTAACTTTTAAATATTTTTGAACAAATTTAAATAAAAAATGAGTAAAATAAATTTATTAAAACCATAATAACATGTAACAACCTAATAAAATAATAAATATACTATATAATAACACAAGCTTGAAAAATAAAATTAAAATATTTATTAAATTATAATTTCAAACCTAAAACCTTGGAAGTCTGTAAAAATAATACAAACAGTGAAATCAAAAAATTATGAGTAAACAAATTATGTAAAGTAAATGGTAAGAACCACCTCAAAACAAGATGGATATTCCATGATAGAATAGTAAAGAAAGTCTTAGGGGTTATTTATTTTTTGTACTTAAAACTTAATTGGTTTGAATTAAAATTATTAAGTTGTTTTGTTTGTTTTTTTAAATGGTCAAACCACTTAAAATAAAAAGTAAGAAATCATAACTTTTAACTTAATTCCAAATCATTAAATTGCATTTAATGTAATTTCTTCCAAGATTATCCTCCCAAAGATAGCATATTTTCAATTTTATCATAATTTATATCATACAAAATTATTTCTTCTAACCTTATTTCTTATGATAATCAATTCTAAAAAATTAAAAAAAAAAACATTAAATCACATTGTCACTTTCAACACCATCGTTATCTTATCATTATTACGTAAAAATTGTTTATGATTTGTAAATTATTTTTATTTAGTTGTTTGTATCATATAAAATGAAAATACATCACAATTAATATAACAAGTGAATAAATGTCAAATTACTTCTTTAAAAACTATTTAACTTTAAAAAACAAACAAGTTGATACCCTATTCAAAGATCATAAAAAAAAAAAAAAAACAAACATCTCATTCAGTTTCCGATTTCAGTCACTATTTAGTCTTCAATAAAATTCATTATTGTTCAGTTTTCGAAAAAAAAAAAAAAAAAACAAACGACTCCTTAATTTGTTCCGGTGAATACTTAATAAAAATAAAAATATATACATGGATTTAGCTATTATATAGTTCATGTATAGTTGCGAGGGTAATTACGAGAGGAGGTTATTTCCTTTTAGTTTTAATTTCTTATAAATTTGCAAATATCTTTTATTTTTGTAGCCTTAGGAATGAGGGGGTGTTGCAATTATCATCTTCATACTACTGGACCATAATTAATTTCATAGTGACGATATTTTCACCCCTTAAAAATTACATGTACACCAAAATTAGTATGTTTTTGAAAATCCAATAACACCCTTGAGTAAAAGGTTTCAAAATTTTTTTATCACTATTTGGGGCGCTTTTTGTAAGACAAACACCACATTACTAACTTAAATTTAAAAGACATCTATTTAGGTGATCAGACAAAAGTAATTTTTTTTGTCAGTTTGTGTCTTTTTCAAACATAGAGAGAAAACCTTTGAGAGAAAACATCCGAGCCTTTTCGTGCCTTTTCACACTAGATTCGAGCATTTTCGAGCATTTTTACACTAGGTTTGAGCCCTTTCGAGCATTTTTACACTAGATAATCCGAGCCTTTTCGTGCCTTTTCACACTAGATTCAAGCATTTTCGAGCCATTTTACACTAGGTTCGAGCATTTTTACATTAGATCCGAGCCTTTTCGTGTCTTTTCGAGCCTTTTGACACTAGGTTCGAGCCTTTTTCGAGCCTTTTTACACTAGATCCGAGTCTTTTTGTGCCTTTCCGTGCCTTTTTACACTAGGTTCGAGCTTTTTTGTGTCTTTCCGTGCCTTTTTATACTAGGTTCGAGCCTTTTTGTGCCTTTCTGTGCCTTTTTACATTAGATCCGAGCCATTTTACACTAGATCATCCAAGCCTTTTCGTGTCTTTTCGTGTCTTTTCGAGCCTTTTTACACTAGATTCGAGCCTTTTAATACACAGTTCGAGCCTTTTAAACAGTTATCTGAGCTTTTTAATATTTTATGAATAGATTAGTGAATTTTGATTCTCCGAGACTTTTAAAATTGTTCGAGCCTTTTCAGACACTATGTTCGAGCCTTTCTATACACTACCCGAGCCTTTTCATACACTATCCGAGCCTTTTTATTCACTATTCAAGCCTTTTTATACACAACCTGAGCCTTTTCATTCACTATTCAAGTCTTTTCATACACTACCCGAGCCTTTTTATACATTACCCGAGCCTTTTCATACATTATTCGAGCATTTTCATTCACTACCTGAGCCTTTTCATACACTACTCGAACCTTTTCATTTACTACTCGAGCTTTTTCAATTAGATTCAATATTTACACAACCAACTTATGGTTTACAAAAGACACGGAGAACAAATGAAGAGGAATTCAGTGAAGGGTTTTAAATTGAAAAAAAAGCTTAACCCCCAAATGCGTCTGCGTAGTGCAACAAAATTAACTATTCAATGAAGATGAATTGATAAAGTTATGATGTTTAACTTCCATTGGAGGTTTGTTATAGAGAAAGATGAAAGAAAAAAGCTTTGAAAACTTTAAAGTAAGAAAGAGAAATGTGTAAAATAAGGGCAATTTTGGTAGTTCACCATAATAGGTGCCTTTTAAACTTAACTTATTAAAGGAGTGACTTTGTCACCACATGAGTTTTAAAAAGTGACATTTTTCACCATTTCCACTGAGTAAAATTACCAAGAAAACTAATTAGTTAGTAAGTCACTAATATAATTATTATTTAGTTTCCTATTTTAATTTTTTGTGAAAAAAAAAGTTTCCTATAATGATTTGATATTAATATATATCATTAAAAACTTTTTTCATTTTCTTAAACCCTAGATTCTCATTTAAATACAAATTTCAAATATATTTTCAATTTATTTTAATACAAATTGATTGCTAAGTCTAGAGAACAAATCAAAATCATCCAAAGTTGGTTGTGAAAAAGTAAGTTTTAAATTTTTATTATTTTCATTGGAAACAAAATCATTATGCATTGTTTTATCTATATTATATATATATATATATATATATATACATATACACATATATACAGTTCTTTTCTCCTCAATGCGTCCTGATATAACTCCATCAGTGCGTTGCATGTGAGCCATAGATTATGGAGAAGTTTCGACAAGTTCATACACTTTGAGTTAAAACATGTAAATATAATGGTACACATCCAACACACTGATAAAGTTATATCATGACGTACTGACTTGAAAATTTTCCTACATATATATATATATATAAATATAAATATATTTATATATTTTTGGGTGGCTCTATTGCCACCCACAAAATATCTTCCTACACTCATGTTTTAATGAAACTTTTTTATTTCTAAAATACTCTTACATTTAATTACTTAAAGTACATGGCTTTATAATTATAAATTAAATTTACTTCCTACGGCAACAAGTTTGAACACCCAATTTATCATAAACCATAATAATATATACTTAATCAAACCCAACATCAATTAGGAAATATAATATATATTTTCACATATATTCAATGAATGAATGAACAAAGAATTGATTTCATTGATTCCGAATGCATTCAAATATGTTTACTTTAATTTTTATTATTGTTTTGTGATTGAATATAAAAATTATTGCAGTTGTAGTCTTGTATAACATTTTTGTTAAAAATAGCATTTGTAGAATTCGATCAATTCTATATGGTTCTCAAACACAACTCACTCACTTACTTTACTTTAATACAACTATAAATTCTTATTAATTTAATTAATTTGTAACTCAAAAAACTTAGTGGATGAATTTAAAAATAAACGAATTTTTAAATGAAAAAAATTGTTTTGTTTGATTTTTAATCAAAATTATAGAGTTTTGCTCTTGCTATATTTGTTTGTGTTAATCTTCATAAAATTACAGACAATGACAGATTCATGAAATTTCTATTTTGTTGTTATGTTAATCTTCGTAAACCATAGTGTTTTTCATGATGTTGATGATATATGTAGTAAAGACTAATGACAGATTCAGGAAATTTTACGAAATGGATGCTAGATTCTATTTAGGGCTGATTTCTATTTTACTAAGTAATGCCTATTTTACGAAATTCCAGTATATGATTTTTGAGCAAAATTATAGAGTTTATATTTGTGATAAGCTTTTGCTTTTGCTATATTTGTTTATGTTAACAATTTTGTACTACGAAGTACAAACAAGAAGATGATAATATAATACAACAATAAATGAATAAAGGGATTGAAGATTTTTTTATTTTTATTTATTTTTTATTTATTTTATTTTTTAAGTTTCTTGGTATATATATATTCATAGTTTTATGTTCATAAATGACAATGAGTGAGTCCATGAAATTTTGTTTATTAATTTTTTTTTTTTTTACCCTTTTTATAGTGGATAAAAAAAGCCACCACCAACGTGTATTGCAATTTGAATGGCCTCTTGGTTATTATAAAGGTTCTTCGAAGAGTTGGAGAATTATATGAGTTGCGGAAGACATGTTTCAGGCATATACTTTCTATTCCTAAATATTTGACTTTTTCTGCGGGCTTAATTCATAACTTCTTGTTGAGGTTTACATATAGCTGGTGTGACAAGAGACAATGAGTTTCACTTCTCACTTGGTGGTAAAAGAGCAAAATTCATACAAAGGGAGTTTTGTTTGGACACAAGGCTACAGTTTGGGGTGATGTCAGACGCATTCTTGAAACCATATGCTGCCATTCTAGACAAGATCAATGTTAGACATTTTAAAAAGGATGAGAATATACAACTTAGACACATATGGGCAAAGTTTCGGGTCGGACGATTTCAAAGATCAAAGGATGTTATGAAGATGGCTCTAGTCTTGATTGTGAACGTGTTGTTTGGTCAAGACTATATTTGTCAGAGGCGTTAGGTGCCAAGGACTCTAAAGCATGAGGTGCAAGGTGCAAGGCAAGGCATGCGCCCCGAGCAAAGCAAAGCGCACATTTTTCATAAAAATACAAAAAATTCTTAAAAAATTGTAAAAACCAATTTATACCTAATTTTTCTAGTGACTAATAACTAATTCAATAACACATAATAATTCAACACATAATCAATAATTCAAAACATAATCAACTTCATAATAATTCAACACAATCAACTAAAAAGTTGCAAACACATAAAAAAAAAAAGTTCATCCAAACACACAAAGATTTTGAAATAAGTTTCTATGGTAGAGTAGAAGACTTTAAAGTTTAGACACTCCATGCCTCTAATCTCTATCAAAGAAAATAAAGTTCATAACTTCATTCATAATTCATCGAACTCAAAATCTTAGTTTTATCAAGTCAAACATTATCCTCTAGAAGTCTGTTTAACCAAGTGGCAATGAGACGGTCTCATAGAAGATTTTCTTAACAAGTACAATTGTCAACTGGTGATTAACCAATAAAAAACAAGAGTCCATGTGACTACTGACAACAAGTGTTGAAGATCTCAACAAACCTTTGAGAGTCATACGAAAGTAGAGATATAGAGATAGAGAGTGAAAGAGGAGAGAGAAGAATCTCGGTTAAGTAAAGTCATTATTATTTATTAACTACTGTTAGTGCCCCCCAGTGGTCCCAGTTTCCATACTTCTACATAAAACAACATCTGTAATAACTTGTCACAAGGAAAGGGTTCTTCAACAACACAATAAAGTGATAAACCAAGTGATAACCCTTTTTCGAATATATTCCTAACAATTAAAACAAAATGCAAAATGAAAAGGTCCAGTCATTAGTAACTTATAAATACACTCTATGCATATAGTCTAGAGCATAGACACTCTATGCCTTTAATCTCTATCAAAGAAAATAAAGTTCATGACTTCATTCATAATTCATCGAACTCCAAATCATAATCCTCCTCTTTAGTCCTATCAAATCGAGCTTCATCCTCTAAAAGTCTGTCTCTCTCATCTTCCGTTTCACACTCCTCTTTTTCACTGTCCTCCTCATCTACAAGGCGAATTAAAAAACAATAAGTAACAAAATATCAAGAAACAAAATACCATAATCAATAAAGTAACAAATATAAATAATTAAAAAAAAAAAACAGTAAGTAGTAAAATAGTAAGTAACAAAAAAACAGTAAATAGAATTAAAAACATACTACTGATCACCAATGTCATATGCAAGTCATAGGAAATTAATCATTAATGGCCGGCAAGCTGTAGATAGTTGATATTAAGAAATTAAGTTAACAACAATAACATACTACTGATGTCATATGCAAGACATGTTATAAGTTATATATTATTCTACAAAAAATAATTAAAAACGGTTAACAGTCCTAAAAAATGAAAGAAGAAAAATGATTGAAAAAAAAAATGAAAGAAGAAGATAAAATGGAGAGAGAGTGAGCGACAGGCCGGCAGTTGACAAAAATGAGAACAAGAAACCTTTTTTTTTAAAAAAAAAAATCGAAATGGAGAGACAGAGAAAGAGAAGATTAGAAGAAACATCGAAAATGGAGAGACTGAGAAAGAGAAAGAGAGAAGAAACTTACTTAGAGAGTTAGGAGATAGTCGTTGATTCAAAATGGAGACAAACTTCAGATGGAGAGGAGATATTGTAGCCGTGAGACTTGAGAGGAGATGAGATGTCGATGAGGGATGATATCATATGTATTGTTGACTTGTTTCATTTATTTTTCTTTATTTATGTTTAGACCCTTTTCAACTTTCTTTTATTTTAAAAAAGACTCCATTTCACTTAAGAATTTTTATTTCGACCCTATTGGAAAAAAAACCCCTAAAAACACAGAAAACCTATAAGGCATAGCAGGCACGCTTGTTAGCTCTGTCGCCTTCAGTCGGCATGCGTGCACCCATCGGAAGTCAGTGCGCCTAGATCGGCGACAGGCGCCGGACCTAGGGGTGGCAACGGGGCGGGTCGTGGTGGGTCAAGGCCACCCAAACCTGTAACCCGTAACCCAAATCCGACTCATGACTCGGTCGGGTCAAAAAATTTTGCCTCAAATCCGCCCTGTTTGACTTGCTTCATTAAAAAAAAAAAAAATTTGGCAGTAAATTTAAATTTAACATAGCATAATAAACTCATCGTAACAGGCCAACAACCTGCCAACAAACCTAAAGTAGGAAGAGAAGAAAGAAAACAAAATAAGGGTCATAGAACAGAGGACCCTAAAGCCAAAGCCAAGCAAGACAAAATCAGGCAAGAAAGCAAACACCAACACACCAAAACATAATCACCCTGGCCAAACACCCCAATCCAATCTCTAACCACACATGCTCGACCCTAGAATCAATGACATAATTGAAGCAAACAACTGATAATAAGATGGTCACAAACATCATAGCTAAAAGTTTCAACCAAATCAAAATGAATCACAACAATACAAGTAGATTATGAAGAAACAGAGGTGTAACAACCATCAAAACAAATTAATTTACAACAATTAATTTTGGACCTAGAAAACAATTGAGGATGGCATGATGAGAGAGAAAGAGGAAGAGTACTTGATTTTATGGCGACTGGCGAGCTGCAGCAACGGGACTAAGGCAACGACGTCAAGACGAAACGAAGACAGAGACGCTGAGTCTAGTGAACTGGTGATGGCGAGTGAACAACGGTGTGGGAAGAGTATGGTGACTGGTGAGTGGTGAATTGGTGAGTGGTGGGTGAACAACGGTGTAGAAAGTGGGAACTGAGAAGTGTAGTGACTGGTGATGGAGAAAGAATGCGGCGTGGGAAGAGTATGTTGTCTGGTGAGCGAGCGAACAACATAGGGTATTAGGGTTTCCTTTTCTTTCTTTATTTTACATTTTATATTATATATATATTTTTTTAATATTTATTTATATCCTGGGTCAAATGGGGCGGAGTGGGTTGAGGCAAAAAAGGCCGCCTTATACCTAATCTGGTAACCCAGCCGGGTCAAAAAATCTACCCCAAACCTACCCCGTTACTCATTTTCACCGCCCCAAACGGACCAGGGCCCCTTGGGTTTGGGGGTTTTTGCCACCCCTAGCCGGACGTGCGTCTGTTGTCTGAAAGTGCGCCTTTAACAACACTGGTCAAGACCTTAGGAGGAAAGTGACATTGTGGCTTTTGGAATTGGTGAAGGATTTAGAAGCCTTCAATTCTTTTCCATGGGGTAGTTTTGTGCAATGATGACAATCCACTACCTCCAACAAGGATTTCGGGTCACAACTGCACCATTGAAGAACATCGCTTAGTATAACTTGTATGGCTTTCTTTGGGCAGTAGAGGTGAGCTTTTAAATATTATATTAAAGCATTTTGTCCAACTTTGATTTCTAAAGTTAATCTATTTTAAATTTGATAAAATTGTTGATATGGGCAATGGAAGCTTTTAGATTGCATATTGATTTGGTAGGGGAAAACTTAGGCCACACACATCCTCGTTTGAAGAATTAGAGAATATTTAAGAGGTCTCATGATTTCTTTTCGAAATTTGGAAAGTATGAAAAAGAAGTGAAAGATGGACATGTTTCTTTTTTTCTTTCCCATTCTTATGTCATTTCATTTTGTTTATATTACTATTTCAAAAAATGATGACATTTGTGTTAACATTACATCATAAGGCTTTAGAGGAATTACATCCAACGGACGATGAATAGTTACAGCCTTACTTGGTTAGTGTTGACACAGATTTGTCACTTGGTCCATAGTTTGTTCCATTTAATTACGAATCGGATGATGGTGAGCAACAACTTGATGATGAGGTTGATAATGATGGTAATCAATAGGACGAACTGTGTACTTTTCTGAATCCTTATTTCTTTCTTTTATTAATTCAGTGGCCTATGGATTCAATTTTGTCCGAGTTTTTTTAGCCTTGGTTCTGTGCTTATAAAATCAATTCTAGAGCATGTCTCTAATAAAATCAACCATGGTTGTTATTGGCATTTGGTGAGTATTTACCAAACATGAGTTCATCGACTTGGCAATGCTAGAGGTGATCAACCGATAATGCCAAGTACGAGAGTAAGCAAGAGACCACTTTTGGGCCTAACATTCATTAAATCTTTGAATGTTACCCTATGAATCTTCATCATCTCCAACATCACTTTCTTGAATTCAGATTCTTGGTATGCCTTCCATGCTTGTTTGAAAAGAATACTCACATCCTTTTGTAATCGTTTTTGAAGTTTTGAGCCTTTTGAAACACACAATATCCATGCGGTAAATTAGGGTACACTTTCTCCATTGCAACCTTGATCCCGAGGTGGCGGTCAGATATGAACATGCAATCCTTAGGACTACCAATAACATTTTTAAGTTCATTTAAAAACCAAGTCCATGATGGTTCATCTTCAATGTCGCCAAAGCCATATGCTAAAGGAAAAACCTTGGTATATAAACATATATGGTTGTTTGCATCTAGACATATAGCTACAAACATAATGCTAAAAAATTTACCATTCAAATGAGTACCGTCAATGCCAATAACCGGCCGAATCACAGTATGAAATTCATGAAGTGTAGTAGCATGAGCAGTGAACATATATTCGAATTGATCTGCATAATTTGTCTTAATTGCAATAACAATCTCTGGATTTACTTCTTTCGATCGGTGACAGTAAGCAGACAACAGTTTGAATGATTCTTTGGGAGGACTAAAACAGATGTCTCTATATGATGTTTTGCCTTTCAAGCCTTTGTATACAACAAATGTAGTCCATGTTCCACTTGCATTTCGACCATTATGTCTTTGGGTTTTTTAGAGTGGTCGTTTACTTATAACTTTGGTGATAGTAGTTTGTCGATAGTCCAATAATTTGCTTGTCGAAAATGTGCATGGAAACCATTGATTTTGCAAGTATGATCCTTCACGAAAAGTCAAGCCACCCAATATTCTCCTTTTTGTATCTTAAATGCACGTAATTGGAATTCACACTCACCATCCTTACATCCGGCCTCATAACGTGTTTTGTTAGACCTTTTAATCCGGACTTCAAATTGCTCCTTCAAAGCATATATATGCAATGTTCGCTTAAGATCTTTCTTGCATTGAAATAGTCTACCCTTGTATAAGCGGCCATCATCTGAAATTGTATCTTCTGTGCTAATTGGTTTGAAGGAATACCTTTCGGATCCAGGAATCAACGGCGGAGCCAAAATTTTGGCTTTGAGGGGGTCAACACAAAAACTATTGTTTAAGGTCTGTTACGCAATAACGTGTCACTCTTTTATAAGTCAAAAATCATTTATAATTAAATTCATCTAATTTTCAGATCGAATTACATTTCAATTACATAATCAAAGAGTTTGTAAGAAAATCGTTTTTCTTTCTTTTTCAAAACTGATGTCTAATTTTATTATTATTATTATTATTATTATTATTATTATTATTATTATTATTGTTATTGTTTTGTACAAATCCATGTAAAACTAAGTTTTTTCTATAAGAGATCCTGCATTTTTTTGTGTATTTTTTTGGCATGGATGGTGCTCTAACAGCCAAAAGGCCCAAACCCAAAACCAAGTCAATCAAGTTTTATTTAAATTTTAAAATGAAAAATTACTGCCCATATTAGAGTGTTAGACAACACATTGCCCAATATTCTCTCTCATCTCTCTCAAGTTCTGCATTTCTTACACCGTCTCTAACCTCTCTGTCTCTAATCTCTGCAAATATTGTCCACCATTTTCAATTGTAATTGATTTCATTCTGTCTCTTAAAAAGATTATTACTCTTGATCAACTCATCAAGACCTTTTCTTTTTGCAAGGCTGCCATACCTGAGACATAGTGATACAATAATAATCTTTCCTACTTTATTTTTAGTACTTATTTTCTTAACTAAAAAATAAAAAAATTAAAATTTCTTAGGGGGGTTATGGCTCATGTCGGCTCCCTTCTAAATCCGCCCCTGCCAGAAATAATCCAAGCTTGTAAGGTTGCATGTTCACAACTTTGATCAACACCGTCACCCAATCCATCCCCTCAAAAGGAAACACCTCTAAATGTAGCAAAACTTGAGGGACCAGCACATCCATGTCCTCCAACACTACTAGACCTATAACCCACCCCATGATTGCAATCTTCATCTTCGTAAGTACCTCTGTCAACGTTAGGTATCGAGACATCATCCGCGTTATCGGTGTCCGACGACTGACTGTTCTCTTGATCATCAATGGTTGCATCATTACATACAATTGGGTCTGATATTGGAATGGACCCATATACTGCATTACTTCCAGGAGCATATGTAAATTGTGCAGCCAGTTGCTAGAGAAAGCCGCCATACACAAGTTGTAGAGTAGGTTGGTTACATTGTTGAAGAAAAATTGACTATAGTAGGTTGTTATCTTGATCCAATACAGTACCATTCTGCACACAATCTATTGCTACCTTCTTAGAAACCGTGACATAAACCTTAGGTAATAGCTTATCTTCATCTATCCCGTCAACGTCATTCTCAATTCTCAGTCGAGCAGCCACACTATTCGTATAGGCCAATGAGCATAATTCTAGGGTGTACTTAGTAGAATCAATCTTGGCAACATCTTGTACCAACTTCACCAAGACATCATAAGTTAAACCTCTAGGAACATGGACCCACTTTGTCTAACCACCCTCGTAACAATTGCCTACCTAACTTCAGCTGTGATAGATGACCAATCTCGTTGAATCCATATTCCTGCATGTAAAGGTCAAATAATAATAAAGACATTTAAAGCATTTGACATGAAACATTTAAAGTGACTATGAACTGACATGTAAATTCATAACTAACCAGCATGTAACTTTAAAATGAACTAGCATGTAACAAACCGATAACTGATGGCATGTAACTTCAAAAATAACCAAATGACATGTAACTTAGAAATAAACTAGCATGTAAAGTCTACAATAACAGACATGTAACTTTAAAACAAACTGGCATGTAACCTCAACATAAACAATGACAGTAGCTGGGTTTCACTCTAAATCGAAACCACTCTCTTAATCTTCATATCAAACATCATGGTTCTTGTAAATAAAAAAAAAAAAAAAAAAGTAGGAAAATGATACATACCTTCAAGAACATCGTTCGGCTCCGGATATATTTCAAGAGAGAGACGTATTCTGGGCTAAAATGTTGTTGGGTTTCAAATCTACTTCAAGAGAGAGAGATGTTCCTGGGGTTTCGGTTGCAGAGAGAGACACGAAGAAGGAAGGAGATCTGGGTTAAAGAGAAGAGAGAGTCGAAATGTTACCGAGTTTCAGTTGAAAAGAGAGACGAAATAGAGAGCAAATTATCGTGGTTGAAGGGTGAAATTCCCTTAAGCAATATAATGTATAATATACGTAGATCGGGGGGTGGGTGAATAGTTATAGGCTCAAACTTCTTCCAAATTTAAATTTCTCAAATATAAGAATGAAATGCACAGTTGATGTGTCTTAACAATTGTATTGTATGAATTAACACATGCGAAAATCAATATACAAGTGATGCAATCAATACATTATATGGAAGATAAGGAAACATAAAAATGAAAATTGATACAATTGTTTTTACGTGGTAAAACCTCAAAAAGGAAACATCCACGGGTTGATAACCACAACCACCGGCAAAGCAACTCACTATAATGATTTACACACTCAAGGCTACCAACACATAATATCCACCCTAAGCTATCAACTCCTAATCTACTCTCGGGCCTAGTGAACCACGTAGCCTACTTCTTATCTAAGATGTGTCCTACATCTCTAGGAAGCAACTTCCTATCCAAGATGCTCACGTCTCTAGGGAGATATCCTTGCTTAGCTATCCGGATCACAAAGATCCTAGCTTAACCATTCAGAGTATCACATTCCTAGCTAAGACTTTTGCTTAGTTATCCGGATCCTCTTGAACTTAACTAAAACTTCATACTTGGCTATTCGAAACACTTTCCTAGTCAAGTCTTCTTGCTCAAATTAAGACTTCACTCATCTTAATAAGAGACATCAACCTTTTCATAAGGCAATGATCTAAGTGATGCAAATGATGCAAACACAATCAAATAAAGCAAGATGATCAATCAAGCTATATGAACATGTTCAATGATAATCTAGAATATGCTTTCAACAAACAATAAAAAATGTATCTAGAAATCAAGACATGTGAATCAATAAGAACAAGATAATAATATTCAATATATCATTCAAAGAATCTTAGTTCTTAGATCATGAAATTAAACCTAGAAATCATCATGAAGCACATCATACAAGATATTTATATAATCAAATTCAAGTAAATCAAGTTTAGCTAAAAAATGTTCAAATGAGATCACAAAGCTAAATCTAGACCTGTCAAGGTTCTGGTTTGAACCCCCGGAATCGGACTAAACCGGAATTGGAACTAAAAAAATCAAAACCGGAATTGGATTTTTGGTTCCGATTTAGGAACCGTAATCGAAACCGGAATTGGATTTCTGGTTCCGATTTAGGCACCCTAATCGAAACCGATCTAGGTCGGTTCCGGTTTCGGTTCCTATTTTTTCAGAACTGCCTGGTTCGAACCAGACTGGAACCCGCGGTTCCGATTCAGTTCAAACAGGGGGTTCAAGTTTTTTTTTTTTTTTTTTTAAATATAAAAGCTAAAACCTAAAACCTAAATTCCTAATTTGATCTCTAACTCCGCTCTCTTCTTTTTCTTTTTCTTTTTCTTTTTCTTCTTCAATCTCTTCTTCTTCGATCTCCTTTTCTTCTTCTTCTTTGATCTCCTTTTCTTCTTTTTCTTTTTTTTTTCTTCTCCTTCTTCGTCTTTTTCAGTTCTTCTTCTTCTAATCTTCTTCTTCGGTTCATGAAAGATGATTTGGTATTTTGGTGCATTAGTGGTGGTTTGGGGTTGATTTGGGAGTGATTTGAGGGTGGTTTGGGGGTGATTTGGGGATTTGTGAGAGAGAAACTATATGGGTTATGATGACTGATCTGAGAAACGATCTTGGTGACTGGGTTATGTCATTGTGATCCGAGATCTGGGTTGGAGAGTTAAAAACAAAAGGTTCAAAATCGATGGTTTCTCCTGAATCGAAATCGGGACCATAACCAAAATCGGAATCGAAACCGAAATCAAAACCGAACCGAAACCCTGCTAGGTCTAGCTAAAACTCAATAATCAATTGATCAAACAAACCTAGAGTGTGAACTAACATCATTCTCAACACATTTCATCAATCAAATAAGAAGATTAAATGAGATGATCAAAAGAGAAAGTGAGAAGAATATGTTTCACCTACAAATAATGAGACTCAGACTGAAATCTGCTTGCTACGAAAAATCATGAAATCATTTGACTCTAAAAATCAAATCCCTTTGATTTTGAATCACTCAATTTCGAGTTCAAATGAGAGAGTTATGATCAAAACAAGAAAACAAAAATTAAAGAAATTTTCTGCTTTTAGTTTTTCAAAAGTTTCATCACACATAAATTGGAGGGAAAGATGAAGATATTTAAAAAAGAGAATGAGGGATATTCAGGACGAATAAGAGGAGAACACATCACTCTGCCCCATGTGAGGCGCGTGAGCCTCACAGGGCAGAGGGATGTGTGGATCGTGAGGCTCACGACCTTTTCACGCGCCCTCGTTGGCTAAGCTAGCTTCCCTAACGCTCCTCTCTCGATCTCTAGCTGTATTCAGACCTCCGAACTCCGAATTCAAATCCGTTTTTGGATTACAAATCGTGACTCCCTCACGCACATGAAAGACTATAAAACTTTGCAAATTGATTGAGAATTCGACTTGATACATGACGACAAAGACAACATAACGTATGAGAACACAAAGTAGTATAACTTCCTAGTTTTGACTCGAAACCTAATAAATGAGTAACCGAAATGATCGTAACTCAATAAGGAGTCATATGAGATCATGTTCAAATCCAAAATCAAAAGAAACACAAATAAATAAATACAAAGTCATACAAGTATGCTATTTCCTAGAGATAGTTTTAGAACATGGAATTCTACAATGTTTGTCAATATGAGATTAATGCGTATGCATACTTTATAAAGTTTGTGAATACCAAATTTTTGTACAATGATGCAGGGACACACATGTATGAATTGTGTGTGTATGCGCTTTGCAAAAGGAAGAAGTATCTTGATACCTTAGCATTCATATAAGCGTTTTTCCTCTTAAAGACGATATTTACATAAGAAGTTGCTTTTCTCCTTTGAAGATTCTTTTCATCAAGAACCACCTAATCAACTAACCATTACAAATAAAGAGAGTTTTGTAATAAAATAAAGCCAACACAAATCTAAGATCTTACAGAGAGAGAGAGAGAGAGAAGATTTGATTTTGAAATGTTGATAGTGGAGAAGAATAAGGGCAATTTGGTCTGTTTAAACTTAAAGGTGATAATTATAATGAAATATAAATTGGTGGTTAAAAATAATAAATCTAATTTATTAATTTTTGATTACTTCCTACAATTTCCTCCAAAATAAAATGATCATAAAAAAATGCAAAATAAAATGAGCAAGGGATTAAAATGTCATTTGAAGTTTAAGAAAATAAAAAATGAAAGAAAAGTGAGAGAATGAGAGAGGAAGAGAAGAAAAGTGCCGACGTATGGGTAACTTTTTATTGTGATTAGTTATCTTAATTTGTGCATTTGTGAGCAATATTTAAGATGATCATTGAATAATAATGAAAACACAATAAAAATAAAAATAAGAACAATGCTAGATATTCCAACTCATATCTCAACTTTTTTTTTTTTTTTTTGAAATAACTCATATCCTAATCGGTAACTTAGTCAATTTAATCCATACAAATATGAAAACTGAAATAAATCATAATTAATATGTATACATTTGTCAATTACAACATCACTAGTTGGAATATAAGTTGATATGTAAAGTTGGCGGGAGGTCTAACATTACTCTAAAAATAATATAAACTAAAATTTATGGCCATTAATTCAAGATTCAATAACAGTGTTTAAGAGTTTGAAAACACACACACACACACACACACACATATATATATATGGGGTAGTCTATAGGACAACGGTGTACTAAACACCACTACATGTTGTTTACATATAAACTTGTTTGAGCAGATTACTATTTAATCCAAGACAATTTAAATTTTAGCTTCATTAACTGTTCCGTAGGTAAAACAATCATTTCTTTTCAAATTTAAAAAACAATCAATGTAGCTGACAAAAACAATAAATACGTTTTAAATTTAAACAGCAATCATTTATTTTTAAAATTAAGTCTGTTCCCGTTATTCTATTTGCATTTGTACTGTGCGATAACGCTCGATATGAGTAAACATCACTTGAAATGTGTGATTACATTAGATACAGGTAAACATAATTTGGAATTTGTGATAATAGTCGATACAGGTGAATAGTTAAAATATAATAAGGGTGTTGAATCTAATGTCCAACAAAGTAAGAGAAGGTTTTTTTTATTTATTTATTATTTATTTATTTATTTTATTTTATTTTATTTTAATGAAGTAATTGACAATAGTCCCACACCGGACATACATGCCCATTGTACTTACATCATTCATATCAACAACAATAGTATGTATGGAAAAAAAGAAACAAAATTGTAATCTATAAACTTGATTTCTCGTTGTGCTTTTTATAGAGGCAACATACATCTCTCTTAAAATAAATAAAAAAATTTAAAAAAAAAATTTAAAAAACCTTATTAAAGTCATACTAGCCCAGGCCTCAAAGGGCTCTAGCTCGTTTAGAGACAAGCCCAAGAACCCCAAGATCCAAAGCTCATCGTTACTTCAATAGGTTTAAATGCTAGGCCCAGTTGGGAGGCCTATTGTTTAATGTGTAGGCATTACTTTATTACTTATAAAACATTTTAATCCCTTTTTATTTTTCGATGTGAGATTTGCATTACACAGTGTTTCAATAAAACTATTCCACCCTCTACAACAAGTGATATTTACATAATCACATTGCGATTGTATTAAAATATTTACAATCACAAATACTATTTTAAGTTAAAAAACCTTATTAGAGTCAGACTAGCCCATGCTTCAAAGGTCTCTAGCTCGTCAAGAGACAAGCCCAAGAACCCTAAGACCCAAAACCCAAAACCCATTGTTACTTCAATAGGCTTAGTTGGGAGGCCTATTATTCAATGTCTAGACATTGCTTTACTACTTATAAATCATTTTAATCCCTTTTTATTTTCGATGTGGGATTCACATTACAATTTTTTCAATAAAACTGTTCCACCCTATACAACGAGTGATATTTATAAAATTATGTTGTGATTGTATTAAAATATATACATTCACAAATACTATTTTAAGTTTAAAAACCTTATTAAAGTCAGACTGGCCCAAGCCTTAAAGGGCTCTAACTCGTCAAGAGATAAGCCCAAAAACCCTAAGACCCAAAGTCCATCGTTACTAGTTACGATTATACTGTTTACTTAATGATTATATAAATAAATAGTCAATTACATAAGATATGTAATATGGATTATACTGTTTACTTGTGTTGAGTTTGTGAAATTAATGACGTGGTGATATTTTAATGGCTAGGCATACCAACTCACCTCTAGCCCCAGAGGTACTGAAACATCTCTCCTCATACATAAGATGTGTTTTCAGCCTTTGTTTCATTTTCCTATAAAATAAATTCAATATATTTTCTCTAAATTCATTCTTTTGCTCCATTTACAGACAGACAAGAGCCTACAATGTAAAGTCTTTATCTCTCTATTTCATTTTATATTGTAAATCTCCTTTCGTTTCTTCCTTTATTTTTTCCCTATTATGATATTTGTTACATGACAAAAATATGAATAATCTTCTATTTTCAGATGGAGTATAGTTCCGTAGAAGAGACATATTTTAGTAATTTTAAGTTCATTGAATATGCTGAGAAGCCGTATGAAGATTTTAAGGCTAGCAAGTATAAGATGAATGTGAAAGATAGGTTAAGGTACCCATTCTGTCATGGAAAGAAGAAATAAGATTACAAGTTAGAGCATTTACTTCAACATGCTTCGGGAGTACTAGGTAAACCATCGTCCAACAAAAGTGCTAAACAAAAGGCCAATCATTATGCCCTTGCAAAAATATTTGAAGAATGATCCCTACCAATTTCTTCTTTTACTACAATCATCACAACCAATGAAGCAAACTCAATCCACCACCAGTTAAGCAAACTCCAGTAATCAAGTTGCTAACGCTTGATTGTTATTCTTTGGTGATTGGTTGACAGAAAAAAGGGTACATTTTTTTTTTTTTTTTTGAGATGTGAATACAAATGGTGATGTCTCACAATTTAGAAACCTAGAAATGCTTAATTGGAACAGTGATTGTTATTTGTTTTTTTGTTTTTTTTTTTTTTTTGTGTATTTTTAATTTTATCTTATGTAATGACATCTTTAAGGTGTTATTATTTTCGTGATCACATATTTTGGGTTTGTTTGTATTTCGGATAACACCTGTTATGGTGCGTTTCGTAAGTTTATGAACTCTTAAAGAATCTAGAGAGAAGTCCTTCCATATGTTTTTTGTTCATTGTTTTTTTGTCTTGTTTGTATAAACATATCAAAAACAAACAAAATCCCTATAAAAATGCATCATGGATCACTAAACCACATAACATAATTTGAAAAATAGTCATTCCATATATTTTATGGTCATTTTTTTTTTTTTTGTCTTGTTTATAACAAAATATAGAAAAGAAACCAAATTCCTATAAAAATACACCATGGATCACCAAATCACATAATTTTAAAAAAAGTCATTTCATATATCTTTTAGTCATTTTTTCTCTGTCCTAGGTTGTATCTAAATATTTAAAAAATAAAATAACAAATCCCTATAAAATATATATATATATATATATATATAGGAAAGATTACCACTCTGACTTAAAAAAAAGTGCTTCCATTTTTTTTATTTTGGACATGCAATTGGCAATCATTAATATGGATATTAAGGGTTGGTATTCCTAATAATTGAATTCTACACCTTATTTATTTATTTATTTTTAAATGTGTTTTTTAAAAAGATGAGAATAGACTCCTGTAGGTGTATATAGTTTGAAATTTTGTATGAAAACAACCATCCATATATAATAATTATATATCTCGGAAAACATCAAATTAATTGAGTAATATACATGTATTGTGTCTACATGCATTTTTCAATAATTACTTAAATGGATAACAAAAGGATAATACAGCTACCAAGGCACGCGGATAAAGTAATTAAGTTATTCATTCAATCAAATTCACAATCATGTCTTAAACGTATCAATAAATTTTCTTGGATAAAGGGATGCAGCTAATTCATTGAATAAAGCTCTGCATGTATTACAATCACGTCTTAAATGCATCAATAAATTTTATTGGATAAAGGGATGCAACTAATTCATTGAATAAAGCTTTACCGATTGCATGCAATGGATGTTTTATTTAAACTTCATTATAATATGTATTCTAACTGATATTTGTACAGAAAAGGTTGTCATGCATTTATCAATATAAATCTTCGTATATCAACACTCTTTAAAATATGATTGTATATCTTAAACTATAATTTTAAAACCGATATTCAATCACAAAAAAAAAAAAAATATATATATATATATATAATATGGATTCTTATTGTATTTGATACAGAAAGGGTTATCATTTATTTCTCAATGCAAATATTATATATTGAATACTCTTTTAAATGTGATTATATGTTTTACGTTTTGATTATATAAACAACTATTCGATCACATAAAATATGTAATACAGATTCTAACTAATATTTCCATATGGATAAGTTTCTTCCTAACATCTCGAATTGACAATGGTTGCGTTTTCTTTCCACCATTTTTCATGATATAAGTATCAAATCCCTACAAAATACTAATTTAAAAATTTTTACAATGAATAAGACATACACAAAATTTGTAACTGACTATGAAATTATGTTTAATGTGTTATAAAAAACATATATTTCCTGAAATGTCAACAATTATTAACTGAATCACAATACACGTACAATATCGATATGTTATAATTAAAAAACAATAAACAAGAATTTTAACCAAGACCAAACAAAAATTATCATCATACAAGAATAATAGCCAATAAAACATAAATTTAGGGAGCATAAATTATTTATCGAAACATGTTCAAGCAAATCTGATTTTATTTTCAAAACTTCCATGCCAAAGATAATCATGTTCATATTGATTCATTGCAATCATATCTAACATTGTCTACCGAACAAGCAGGTACTATTACTATAAACCATTCATCAAACACATAGCAGATCAAAAAAGAAGCAACGTAGATGATTTTTTTTCAAAGTGTTTGGGATTTTGACAATTCATGTATGTGTTCAGTGTGTGCAAAAACATTTTTCAAACATGAATTATCACAATAAACCCTTCCACAAACACGTGCAAAGATTGCGAAACCAATCAAAACACCTTCAAACGTATGAGTACAAACGCTTACAAAAACCTAAAAATAATATAAATATTGATGCGAAAACCGTGCGATTTTCACAAACCTCTTAGATCTGTAAATCTGATCACATAAGTCTTTCGTTAATAGAAGAATAACTGCTTGATGGACATTGTTTCATGAAAGGAACAACAACATTGTGATAAAAAGAGTTTTATTTAGGGTTTCAAATTGTGAATAGAAGAGAGAGAGAGAGAGAGAGAGAGAGAGAGAGAGAGAGAGAGAGAGAGAGAGAGAGAGAGAAACTAAATGTCTTTTGAAGTTTAAAAAGACAAACACAGGAAGAGATTGCAAAACCAATCAAAACACCTTTAAACGTATAAGTATAAAAGCTTACAAAAACCTAAAAAACAAAAATATAAACATTGATGCAGAAACCGTGCGATTTTCACAAACTTCTTAGGTTTGTAAATCTGATCACATAAGTCTTTCGTTAACATAAGAATAACTGTGTGATGGACATTGTTTCGTGAAAGGAACAACAACGTTGTGATGAAAAAAGTTTTATTTAGTGTTTCAAATTGCGAAGACAGAGAGAGAGGTTAAATGTCTTTTGAAGTTTTAAAAGACAAACACATGCAGAGATTGCAAAACCAATCAAACCACCTTCAAATGTATGAGTACAAAAGCTTGTAAAAACCTAAAAAACAAAAATATAAACATTGATGCGAAAACCGTGCGATTTTCACAAACCTCTTAGGTTTGTTAATCTGATCACATAAGTCTTTCGTTAATAGAAGAATAACTGTGTGATGAACATTGTTTCGTGAAATGAACAACAACGTTGTGATGAAAAGAGTTTATTTAGGGTTTCAAATTGTGAATCAAAGACGGACAGACAGACAGAGAGAGGCTAAATGTCTTTTGAAGTTTAAAAAAAGGGGAAAATGAAATTATATTTCAGCTTTGTATTGGAAATTGTTTTAATAATAAATCTCAGGTTGTTCATGCATTACAGATGACTTTGTATTAAATTCAAACCAACCCATGTCAACTAAAACAACCAATAGAAAAGAAATATATTAAAAGGTTGAATATGAAGAGTTTTAAGTTAAGAGATCTCTAATCTATATCAATGATTGCAATCTATCTTATTAATATATATATATATACAAAAATTTCATTGAAGAACGTAAGAGGTGTGGATAAATTTGTATCCCAATTAGTTAATCTTATTAAAATATAAATAGCAACCAGCCACATATTCATGAATGCATAACAAAATCTAAACCAGAAACCTTACATCCTTATATTTTTGGAAAACCCTAAACTCTTCATATATTTTATGCCCTAAATCAATGTCCTACATAATTCGTATGTACACACCTAAATTCAAAATCTATGGATTTCATATATTAATACAGTCTCATTAAATTTTAAATACCAATCAACGATATTTAAATTAAAATAACAACATGCTTGTATATTTTTCAATTCAAATTATAATAGTTACACAACATACATATCCCAATGTATTTACATAATTCAAATTAGCTTTGTTTGTTGTATTATTTTCACATTACATAATTGCATAGAACTAATTGTGTATAGTTCAATGATGTATCATTTAATTCTATCTTATTAAACTTTGATTACTTTGCAAATAAAAATATTCTATTGTTATACATCATACTTTAAATAAATAATGTCAATTATACTATTATATTAACAAAATTTGATATTAACAATAAACTGTGGATGCTTAAGTCACTTTATGTGCATATGGGGACATGAATTGTATAGTTATAAAACACTTTGTAATATTTTTTTAATCCTAAACAATTAAATTATTGTTAAAATAATTTAGACTAAAAATTATTTTAGAAGAGCATTAACAAATTTATAAAAAATTTCAACATAATAGTTAATAGTAAAATTATTGAGGACTTAAAGTAAAATTGGACAAAGAACCAAAAAGTGGATGAGTAAAATATGTAAAATTTTGTGAAAGCAATCTGAAAAAAAAAAAAAAAATTGTTTGTGACTCAAATGTGTAAAACTAATTCTAAATAATATTAAATATGTACCAATCAATTTATAAATATATAAAGATGGAAGAAAAAATTTTAGTGAATGAGCAGTCATTGCAACTGGAAGCAAAATGCAACAAGGTATATAACTTTTATTACAAAAATTTACATATTAATAATAAATAATAATATCGTTGAAATAATATTCATACTTATAATACTTAATAATTTTTATTACAGCTGATTGGTAGGCAATGCATGAAAACTATGCTCCATCATTGCATACAATAGTAGTTTGCATACTATCATAAACATCATCAATTTCTACATATGAAAGAAATTGGTCTACATTTACTTTAATCCACACAAAACAAAGAAATCGTCTTACCTATTCTAAGCTTGATAAAGTAAATGAAGCAGGAGACGATAATGAGAATCTTATTTTTGACTGGATCAAACCTGCTTCCTTCGATGATGATGAGGGAAATCTTGATCCACATATTGCTTCTCATGCTCGAGGCATGAGAATAAATGTTGAACAAGTGATTAGAGAAGAAGTTGGTGTAGATCGTGGAGTTATTATTACCAGCTCTTTCGATGACCAACATACCTCTGATGGAAATAGTGGAGGAAAAGATAATGGAGATGATGGGGATGGTGGGGATGAGGCAAAAGGTTGGGATTCTGGTGTAGGAGGTTGGAATGTTGGTGCAACAAGTTGGGATGTTTGTCCTAGAGGTTGGGATGTTGGTGCAACAGGTTGGAATGCTAGAGCGGCATGTTGGGATGCTCATTAGGTAATTTTGATCAAAATCGTGGTAGACAACATTAGGGGTGTTTAGGATCCAATCCAATTCAATACGATCTTCTATAAGATCGGATTGGATTAGATATGATGCATGGAGGTAATTAGATCAAATCAGATCAGATCTTGGATTTTTGTTTGGAAATTTACCAATCCGTCTAAAATATTAGGCCTTATTTTTATATTAGGCAATTTACTACTTTCTAATGTAAAGTCTCAACTCAAATACAATTTAATTCTCTGAATATCTGTAAAGACCCAATCAAAATATAATTTCTAATGTTACTATTTGAGGTTTTCTTTCTCAATTTCTCTACAACCAACAATCCACCATCTTCTTTTCTTCTATTCTTCTTCATCAACATCACAGTTTATTAAGTTTACATTTAAAGCTGATGTTTAATGCTAATAAACTTTTTAAATTATATAAAGTTTACAAGTTATGTCATGTATTTTTTTTAATGTTAATTTTATTTGAATTAATTAGTAATGTTTGAATTATTTATTTGATTTTATTTATTTCAAATTATAACTTTTATATATTAAAAACGACTTTATATTAATTCAATCCATCGGATCATATCGGATCGGATTGGATTGAAGTATTTTACAATCGGATCTGATCAAATAATAATTGGATCAGCTCGGATCCCGTTATAAAATTGGATCGAATTGGATTACAATTTTTTCGATCAAATTGGATCGGATCTTGGATCATGGTAAATCCATTGGATCCGATCCGTCACACACCTCTAGATAAAATGGAGGAACAAGTCAAATTGATGAAAATTCTTTGAATATGACTCTCTCCTCAATGAGTATACCCCATACTTTGAAAAATTAATATGGGACCATGATTGAATTAAGAAATTGTACACATTTAATAATAACATTATAACTACTATATGTTAATTATTCGAAAAATATTATGAACATATGGGAACATTCATGAATTGGGCATTCATATGATATATGCATAACTTTGATATCAACATTACACTATGAATATGGATAGCAAAATTATCCACGGATACGGATATCCGTAAAAATCTGCTCCATTTAAAATAGGGATGAATACTATTATTTCGATGATGGAGGGGGATGAACGTCATCTTAATATCCATTTTATTTTCGGAGATGGGGATGGATATCGTCTATGGATATCCATCTCTATCCGGATCCATTATAGATCTTAATATTTTTAAAAATATAAAAATATATTATGTAATTATTAATTCTAATTATATAAGTTATTATTAATTTTTATATTTGAACTTTATTGGATGTATTTGTTTCTCTTTAAATAGGATAAAATGTACTGTTACATATATTAGTTATATTTTTCTCTTATAAACTATACAAATTTAAAGTTTTTTCATCGAGTATGAATATAAACGGAGTGGGGATGGATATCTCTATCTTAATTAGCTGATGATCCGAGATTCCGAATCCGTCCCACTCAATTAGAAATGAGGATGGAGATATATATCTCAAATGGATACGGGGGTAGATATTGGGGTAACCATAATCAATTCGATCCATTGACATCCCTAACTATAAATGCTTAAAACACTTTATGTGCATATGAAGATATGAATTGTATTGTTATAAAACATTTTGTAATATTATTATAATTAATAAATTTCAATTAATAGATATAACCACGAGAACATGAATTGTGAAATTGTACACATTTAGTAATAACATTATAAGTAATAAATTTCAATTAATAAAAGTGTGTTGGGATTTGTTTTTTCGTTTTCTTGGATTGTTGGTTTCTCAGCTTGTTTTGGGTCTGATGCCTTTTTTTTTTTTTTTTTGCTCTGTTTACCCTGCCTCTTGAGGTTTATTATCAATAAAATACGGTTTCAAAAAAAAAAAAAAAAAACATGCATCATAAAGCAACCCGACAATAATTTATATTATTTATATTAAAACAATAAAATAACATAATATGGCTACATATTCATAGTTGAACTGAATGAATAAAGAGAAAAATAATGGAATCATATAGCCAACTAATTTGGGCTGCCCAACAATACTCAAAAAGTTAATATGTTCAAATAAAAAAAAAATTAATATTTTAAAACCTTTTGTTTCTAAATAATAATAAAAAAATTCAAACCTTTCTTTTTATTTCCTAAATGTAATGAATTTAATTTAATAAAAGCATATAAAAAATAGTAATATAGAAATGGAAGATGAAACATTAATTGCTTCTAGAAAATTTATATTAAAAAAAATGGATTCGGGATATTAAAAAAAAAATGAATAAACAAATATTTTGAAACATGTGTAATAAAAAAATTCAAATCTTTCTTTTTATTTCCTAATTCCTATATGTAATGAATCTAATTTAATAAAAGTATATGGAAAATAGTAATATGAAAAGGTAAGATGAAACATTAATTGCTGCCAATTTTTTGTTTTTATTCTTAATAGATTCGAGATATTAAAAAAAAAAGGAAAAGTGAATAAAAAAATATTTTGAAATCTGTACAATAAATGCATCGTTTGAAATAATATTTTATGGTATGTTAAGGTTATTTGAGTAATTTTATAGATATAATCTATAAATAAATAAATAAAAACTTTAAAACTCACTCTAAACACCATACATAACTTTTAGAAACCCTAAAACTCTCTCTCTCTCTCTCTCTCTCTCTCTCTCTCAAGATCTATTGTGTACATACATCAAACTTGGAACAATCTACACCACGCCAGGTTGCTTAAATTATTTTTTTTTTCTCTTATTTCATAACTTTTGTTTACTGATTTGTAATTTAATAATTTCAATTTAACATATTTCAATTTTTTGTGTGATGATTTTTAGTTGTCATATGTAGTTAGAAGTCGAAAAGATGGAAAGTTATATTTGACTGGGTCTGATAATAGTGTGATGGTTTATTGTATTCATACCTAAATGGTGTAGACAGGGTTTCATGATTTTTGAGTTTGTTAAAAGTACATCATAATTGTTGTATTTTTAAAGAAATAAATAAAAATAAATTGTCAAGAGTTTATAGTTGTAGCTAAGTTTGAAATTCTTTAAATTTTATATATAATATTCTGCAATTATAGACTTGATCAAGTGTTTGCATGGTCTTAAAATACAACAAATTGGTCCTAATATAATTCAAAATACAATAAATTGGTCCTAATTTTTTACTAACCTTAGGACCAATTTGTTGTATTTTGAATTATATTATGACCAATTTGTTGAAAAATCAATTAGCAAGTAAAAAAGTGTATTTTTTTCAATTAGATTGGGACTAAATTGTAAAAACCCCTTTTTCTAAATTTGATAAATCTAGATATTTAGAATTCTTTTTTATTGAAAAAAAAGTAGTAGTTGCAAATTGTTTGTTTTGTTAGGGAAGGTTGTATTCATATTCACTTGCACAATAAATGTTTTGTTAATGTCATTTTCCTCTTCATCAAACATACATGGGTATGGGGAGGGAAAATGCAAATGTGAGTTACCATTGAGATAATATCTTGCCATAACACCTTGGAACTATAAGAAATTATTCGAAGGGTGTTCCAAAAGAAAGGTTAGTGAACTATAAGTGACTATTTTAAGTTATACTCATATATATTGATTTATGAATTAATATAGCTTACATTTCAATATTATAATACAAAAATAATTTGGTGGATGCAATTTCTATAAATGGTTGGGACCTGAAGTACCGATTATAATTATCATAGCTGATATGTCATTGAATGAAGAAATGCAGTGGTTACAGAGGGAATTTCATAGGTCAGAAAGATTCAGAAAGAGGGCATCCATTCAAAAAACTCAGGCTTTTATATTTCTGTCTTTGATTGCCTTTATTTGGTTACTATCTAAATTCCTATAACAATGTGTATTGTGGTGTAATCGATTAATATCAAATGTGATATCCTACGTAATGTTACATTTATGGTTTTTGTAATTGCATTTTTTTTTTACGTGATCGTATTACATCTATTTTGTAACCATGTGTTTCAAGTCTAAAATTTCTTCATATTAGGCTTTTGTTGTACCTTAATAGTTGGCAGTGGAGATAAGATAAGTGTAGGTTTTGAGTTGGAAGATAATTTTGGTTAAGTCTAGGAAACTGTCAACAAATAAAAACAAATTGGCTTTTATAATTAACACTGACCATTTTATAATCATTAAAATCTTATGGGCTGTCTATGAAGCATTTGTTAGGCTTATAGACACATAATTAATTCTTTTATAATATAATCGGTTCATCTTTTATTTGATCGTCTTTTTCTAAACGCAATCTCAAACTTTTACATTTATTAACACATCTTAAAACATCTTGGCCCTCTGTGGTCCAGTACAAAATATACGAACAAAACTACTTAAATTTCAATGGAAGTCATCTTATAACATTTGAGTTTTTTTAGTCTATAGAAAATTATGTGTCCATGTGGTCCATTTCAAACTCCACAAATCAAACAAAGTACACGTCAATTGAAATTATATAACAAACAACCCTATGAGAATTATCAAAACAACAAACAATAATGAAAGTAACAAACATTCATGACAATTAAAAAACAACACAATGCATAACAAACAACCCAATGACAACACAATGCATCATAAACCCAAACACTAATGAAAGTGATTAATTGTCTGATTCTTTTTTTGGACAATTATGCCAGTCGTGCCCAGAAATGTGGCAAATACAACATAGATTTGGTCTTTTACGCTTCTGCGGCTTGGCTGCGGGTGTGGTAGGTGTAGTCGGACAGGTGTGTCTGCCTTTGGTTTTCACAACATTACGAAATTGCTGTTTGTGAATCACTTTCAAAAGCTTTGATCGTCTTATCTTTACAATCTTGTTATACAAGTCCTTTTGAGTGAATCCATTTTTCGAGTATCCCTCTTTCTAGTCAACCATGTACTCGAATGTTTGACAATCTCTTATGAAGTTTTTGCCCATGGCGTCAATTTGAGCATAGTCACCTTCATCTACGTTTATATGAGATCGATGGGATGAAACCTCATGAAAAGTTTCTAGTTTGTGTGAATTATCATCGATGAATACATTTACGCTGTACTTTAACATATGACTGTCTAGGCCAATTGAGAAACAAGATTTGCAATTCTGTCTTGCCTGCAGCCTTTGCTTGCGTTTCCTATTTTTATTGGTCAAATAGTCCTCCATTCTCAATCCCTACTTCTCACAAACCCACTTTCTCATTAATACTCTACCTTCACGGTCATAGTCCAAATTTGTCACTCTTATATCAAACCCATTACCCCTAGCATAACCAAGATAAAATGACCTTGCATCTTCCACAGAATCAAATTTCATATTCTTGATATGATTCAAATCAACATCTTGATTGCCATTGTCTTCCCATGACGAAATTTGCACAAAATTAACCCCTATAAAACACATATTATTTGGTGTTAAAAACAATTCATCCTTGTTATCATACTTACTTTGCAATCCACTTTCAGCTATTACTATACAAAGTCAAAACATGATGATAGAAGTATAAGTAAAATTTTAATCGCAATAATATGTGTTGATCGAATTATAACAAAAGTAATAGCAAACAGAAAAATAATATTGATGCGAGGAATCACCAAGATTTTGAATATGCATCATTCAGCATATAAATTATACTCATATTATAGACAACATTATTGATATAAGAAATCACCGAGATTTTGAACATGAATCATTCACCTTCAAAATTATAGAAATATTATTATAGAGATAAGAAAAAGAAACAATTACAAATAGGAAAACATTATTGATTCTATAAATTTGAACCCTAAGTAATTTCATATTGATTTCGAAACTAATCAAAACAGCCATGGATGTATTGTAGAGATGAGATAAAAATAACGAATTCGAAACTAATCAAAACAACCATGGATGTATTGTAGAGATGAGATAAAAATAATGATTCAAACAATAAGTAATTTCATATTGAATTCGAAACTAATCAAAACAACCATGGATGTATTGTAAAGATGAGATAAAAATAATGATTCAAACAATAAGTAATTTCATATTGAATTCGAAGCTAATCGAAAAAAGTCATGGAAGAGACATACATGTGAGATCAAACTTGAAAAGCAAAAAAGAATGGATTGGAGACGAGATTTCATTACAAACGCAAATAGACGAGTCAAATGACCGAAACACCAATGAGCAAGACCAATGATCGATTGAAGTGGATATTTACTTGTGAGATCAAACTTGATGAAGCAAAAAAGAATGGGCTGGAGACAAGATTTCAATACGAACACAAATAAACGAGTTAGAACACCAGATCGAAACACCAATGAGCAAGACGAATGATCGATTAAAGTAGATATTTGGAAAAAATTCGATTGAAGTGTTTGAGCTAGTAACAAAGAAAAGTTCACAAGAGTTTTTGAACTGGTAAACCAGAAAAGTTCAAAAGATAGTGTTGGGAAGGAGAAGAGTTGGATTTGGAAAGGAGAGGAAAATAACGTTGGGAAAAAAGAAAATTAAAAACGGTAATTATTGGGTTTTGTGAAGAACAAACGATCATTAAGTTTTGTGACCTACTAAGAAGGTAATTATATAATGCATAGGGAATAACAACAACTTTAAAACATAACCATTAGATGTGAAAGTTGGACAAATCAAGGGTCAAGATTTGATGAGTTGGATTTTTTTTAAAAGGTGTATAGAAACACCGTTGTTCTATAGATTGTCCCTAAATATATATATATATATATATATATATATAAAGAGTTAGAAAACAAATCATAGTTTAAATTGTGCTCCTAATATTCTTAATATCCAAAAAAACATTTTAATTGTTAATAATTATAAAAGTTTGTTTGATAAAATTTATTAATAATTAAATATAAATATATGCTGATGTTACTATGTTTTAATTATATAAATCAACACATTTTTATATATTTTTAAAAATAAATAAGCAAAAACTATATAAATAAATAAATAAACCTATCAAAAGTATGGCATGTTATTAGAGTGAATAAGTAAGATTTGGAGAGAGACAAAAATATTTTTAAGTATGTAATAAAATTAGTTAAAATAGAATTAAGTAAATGTAATTCTGATTAAAAGAAAGAATTAAAATTGATATAACAAAACATATATATTGTGATTCAATTTAATTTATATTTGAAATATAAAGAAAGAAATAATATATTTAGAATAAAATATATTCTCAATGTGATTACAAGAAAATTATTAACAATGTATTTTAAAAGAATTAAAAAAATCTAAAAATGAAGTAGGGGTAAAACATAAAAATCTGAAAACTAAGGAGACAAATTTATAAAATTGTAAAACTTTAGTCCTTGAGTGGCCCCGTCCCTGATATTGTTGCTGCTCATGGGTAAGCCTTCTTGGAATGATATTGCTGGTTCTTATGACATGTTAATATGTTATGTTGTTCAGAAAGCATAGATATTATTGGGCAATCTAACGTACTTGGTAAATGACAAGTTTTATTTTATTTTACTTATTAAGTGACTTAGGGATCGGGGCTGTTTGTTTTTTTCACAATAAAACTTATTGTCTTTTATATCTTAAATTAAGGTCTTATTGAACCATAATGTTCTAAAAGAAGTTATGCCCATTTTAGTACCTAAAGGTCAGATTAGTCAATCATAAAATCCGTGAATACTTACGGGATTTGTTTCATAAGTTGTCAGAACGAGAAATATTACCTTTTTGGGCATGTGTGAGAGTCTTGAAAAGCAAATAGACATCTAATCCTTATCTTCCTTAAATAAGTAATCAATTTGGATGGATTAGGAAATAACCAGAGTTCCAAAAAGCATGTATTCTCAAAGGGAATTGTTTTCCTTGTTGTTTAAGGACATGACCTAGCATCTACACCTATTTAAACCCCTTTGAACCCTACTCTCAAGGATGCTCGGTACACATTACCGTTTCATACCACATCACCTCATACAATTCTCTCATCCATCTTACATATAGAAGATCTGAAGACTAAGAAGAATTCATCATTAAAGACTGGAAGAATTCATTGAAGGCCTCAATGGGTTTTATCTTCTCTATCTCTAGTCGTACGGTTTTCATAATGTATAACTAATCCCTAACTAGTTTCATCAATGTGAATCTCTTGTGAATACTCGTGCATAGATTAATCTTTATTTTATCAATCTGATTCATGATTTGTTTATTACGCTTAATTCTTAACCTTTGTTAGTTTTAATTTTTGTTCACACCATAAACCAAGGGTGGATAATTATTTGGCATTATTTTAGGGTTAATACCATCTGAGAATTAGGGTTAGAGTATAGACCAAACCTAATCCTGATTAACGCTCACTTGAACGAATGAATTTTATCTCTTGCATAGGCCAAGTCGAGTATTGATGTAGTGGCAGACATAGCATTGGATTACACTGAGGGATGGGATCGTAAGAAGGGCAAATGATTCCTACTAGTCCGGACGACGGAGTCGGAATGACATGAAACTTTCACAGTTTTCACAGTTGAAGTGAATCGTCGAAATCTTTCAAAGTCACCACCTTTAGTCGTGAGGCATGCCCTTTTTTGGTTGAATTCTGCCGTTTAGGCCCCAAAATTGCCGTTTTTGCCATTTTAGAAAAGTTTTGTTTTCGCAATAGGTTTAGTTTTCCAAGTTCAAATTGACTTCCGTCAATTTTGGCTTGGTTAGATTTTTTTAGCCTTATTTGTTTCCGCATTTAACTCAAATTTTCCATTTTTAGTAATTTTTGTTAATTAGGTTTATTAAGTCGTTTCCTTACTCAACAAGGTTTCGGATTAGAGTTAAGGTTTGTTTACTTTAAATAGACATGTAAGCCGCTTTTGCTATTCAGTTTTTGATTAATAAAAAATACAGAGAATTGTTTCTTGACTATCTAATTACACATCCTTCGTGCGTGAAGTCGATTATCATATTTGAAACCTGATATTCTAGCATTCGTGCACGAATCAACAGAATATTAGTAGGTTGTTTCTAATTGTTTCTTGTAGGTTTTTCTCGTAGAGCTTCCGCTACACTAGTTGGCATCAGAGCCATGTTCGTTCGGAACATCAACATGTCGCCGAAGAGATGACAACCTAACTGATCCTTGTAAAAGAGGCTATCGAACGTGATCATACGACACAGTTGGAGCAGCAGGTTGCGATGTTAACTGAGCAAATCATGAGGTTAATCGCCAACCAAAATCCATTACCAGATCGTGAGGAATTTGTTGCGATGTTAAGTTGATGTAGGACAATTGGCGTTGGAGTTTGAAGAAGAGATGGACCGGAAACTGGCTAAAAGAGCTGCTCCGAAGAAACAGGCATAACTTTTAGCTCGATTATCAGATTTCCTATTATAATATGTTTTCGGAAAGGGTTTTCAGTGCTCCATACCGTGGCAAGTGGGGTTACCCCGGTTGACGTCGTTTACTCCCTCATCGGAGCTGTTTAAGTTAGGTTATCGGGCGACTGAAGATTTTAGTGTTTTGTTTCCGTTTTTAGTTGACTTTTGTTTAGTATGAGGATATTTTAGTCTTTTTGCTTATTTTAGGGTTTCCAGAGCCTATTTAAGGCTCTTTGTTATCAGTTTCGAATTATTGAATAATATTGTCTTTTGGTTTTCGATTTATTTTGTTGGTGGATTCCAGTTTTGTATGATTTAGGGCTTACGCTGGTAAACCCTAGAACTTCCGTTCTGCGTCATAAGTGGGAGAGAATACTCGGGCCTGGGATCAGAAGCTCAGTCAAGCTGAATTTGCGCACAATCACGCGATAAATTGGAGCATAGGTTTTAGTCCTTTTTAGGTGGTGTACTCGGTGATCTCTCGCGGTCCGCTTGACCTACTGCCTTTACCAAACAAGACTCGGGTTCATGGGGAGGTTGAGGATTTCGTTCAACATTTGCAGGAAACTCATAAGCAAGTTCGTGAGAACTTGTTGAAATCCATGGAAAAATACAAGGCGACCGCTGACAAGAAACGTCACCCAGTGGAGTTTGAGGCTGTGGACTTTGTATGGGCAATCCTGACTAAGGACCGTTTTTTAGTTGGGGAATACAACAAACTTACAGTAAAAAAGATCAATCCACTTAAAGTGCTGGAGAAGATAAATCCTAATGTATATCGGTTGAAGCTTCCAAGCCACTTTCGGACAGTTGATGTGTTTAATGTGAAACATTTGGTGCCTTATTTTGATGATTCTGCAAAAGAGAATACCACGTCGAGGTCGACGTTTTTCTACCCTAGAGGGACTGATGCAGCGACAGACATAGCATTGGATTACAATGAGGGATGGGATCGCAAGAAGGGCAAATGATTCCTACTAGTCCAGGCAACAGAGTCAGAATGATGTGAAACTTTCACAGTTGAAGCGAATCGTCAAGATCTTTCAAAGTCACCATCTTCAGTCATGAGGCATGCCTTTTTTTTGTCAAATTCCGTCGTTTAGGCCTCGAAATTGCCGTTGTTATCATTTTAGGAAAGTTTTGTTTTTGCAATAAGTTTATTTTTCCAAGTCCAAACCAATTTCCGTCAATTTTGGCTTGCTTAGATTTTTTTAGCTTTATTTATTTTCGCATTTAACTCAAATTTGCTATTTTTGGTAATTTTCGTTAATTAGGTTAATTAGGATGTTTCCTTACTCAACAAGGTTTCGGATTAGGGTTAAAGTTAGGGTTTGGGTTTGTTTACTTTAAATAGACCTCTATTTAGTTTTTGATTAGTAAAAAATACAAAGAATTGTTTCTCAACTATCCAATTACACATCTTTTGTGTGCAAAGTCGATTGTTGTATTTGAAGCCTGATATTCTGGCATCCGTACGCGAATCAAAAAAATATTAGTAGGTTGTTTCTAATTGTTTCTTGTAGGTTTTTCTTGTAGAGCTTCCGCTACACCAAGTATAGAATTTGGTTCTTATTTCTTGTACTTAACGGGTTTTCGATTGTTGTTCACACCATAGACCAAGGGTGAATAGTGGTTGGGACTATATGACTCATCCCGCGATCATACGGTAATAGTCATAATTAAGATTAAGAATAAACCCTTGGATTGGTTGAATTCATTATAAGTTAATTATGTACATTGAGTGTTCATAATTGGGAATCATTGATGACTTAGTTCTCTCACCTCTTGATCACATTCACTTACTCTTATTAATTGCTCTCTTATCTTTTTATTTATTTATTTTTCATTTTATATTCATATTATTTATTTATTTTTTATTTTATTATTATTATTATTTTATTAATACAACAATTTTTCAATATATTTCTTTTTTATACCACTTTGGTGTTTACCTTCTTGCTTTTTCCTTGGTACATGCACATCACGAGTCGCCCATTTCGAACTCCCTTTAATCATCTTCATCACTTCCTCTATATGATCTTAAGCTATAAGGTATGACTATAATTATGGTCTATTGGGGTTAAGTTAACGTGGGTGATGAAAGAAAAAAGGCTTATTGTGTTTGACTTCAAACATAGCTATAGAGCACAGTAGCACACACATAAGGTAAGAAATATTTAAGGCATTTTAAATAAGTTCAAGCACACATTGCCTATATCACTTCTAATGGTTTAACCAAAACAAGAGCAAATAAACCTTAATTTAAGACCTTAATAAGATATCAATATGTCTAACAAATTAAGATCTTATAAGACTTTATATAAAAAAATAAAAAATAATAATAATAATAATAATAATAAAAACAACCCTTAGCTTTTTAGATTTGTAATAATCATGATATCTTATTATATTTTGTAATGCATTGCTTTTGTGACTTATATTTGATAAGAAAATGTAAGTTAAGGATTAAAAAATGAATAAAAAAATTATTTATATATTATTTTGAAACAAATGAAGTTGAGCATTCAAGTTTAGAGAGAATAAATATAACTTGTTTAATTAAGTTTTTCGTCCTTTAACTTATGCCCACTTGACCCATTTATATATTTGTTGTTTTACATTTGTGTAACTTCAAATAAGCCTTACAATTCATACAAGGGTATGCAACTTTAAACATCAACATTTGTTCGATAAATCAATAACTTCAAAGTAAATATTTAATATTTCTTACAAGTCGAATAAGAGCATTAAACTTTAAAATTATACATTTGTACGATAAATATTTGGCTTCAAGGTAAATTAACATCATAGTATGCAACGTTAACATTTTTTTAAAAAAAATATTATAATAATTCAAGGTTTTGGAAATGGACATATTCGAACCCACAAGCTTTTGATTTAGATATGAGGGGATCTCATCTTGTCTCAGTGTCAACATATCTTAATAAGATAAATTAATAACTTCAAAGTAAACAGAGAGATATAAATGAAAACATATTTCTTAATAAGATAAATTAATAACTTCAAAGTAAACAAAGAGATATAAATGAAAACATATAAAACTAATTGTAACGAAAGTAAAATCTTCTAATTGTCGTAGGCTAGTCGTAGAAACACTCATACAATGATACAGTTTAAACCATCATATCTCAACCTTAAAGGTTTCAAAGACAAAACGGAAAAAATATAACATTTCCCACACTAGAGAAATATTACCTATTCAAGTTGAAAAACAAAATTCGCCCAATACTAAACACATAACATCAAATCCATGTGATATGGGCATGATATTATTGGATTAGGCGCATATGCTTAGGCATATTGAAGCACTATACCAAATCTATAAGCTTGGACACCATCTCATCTCAACTTTGCTGGGAAGGGAAAGTAAATGGATTTGTCATTTGTGCTTCCATTTGAAGATAATAGGGTCAAGGAGACTCTCAACTAACTTGCATGTAAATTGTTACATTTGCCAACATTCGGATACTTTTATCGAATATTCGATAATCAAGGCATCGAGACTCAAAAACTTAAGAAAGGATTCGGATTTGGATTCAAAAACAAATGAAACCACAGAAAGTAGCAGTATGACTATAGTTAGAAACTGGACGATGCACTGGGATTTGATCCAGGCCAGTTTTACTACAGAGTTCAGGCTACTAAAAACATGTGGACACTAATTTCCACTTGGATTCAGGCATTCATATGAAGTAAAACAGCAAAATGAGACATCCTCAGAAACTCCATGACTAACTTGTTACTAATTCACCAGATAAAACTATACAAGGTAAATTTATGAGCCAAAGTTGTATAGAGAATGACATACTTTCTTGTATGGCTGCACATTTTCAGCTGATATTTGATATGCATCATCCGATCACCACTGTAGAAAGATGATGAGATCACCCATGCAGGTCACCATGGCCTTGCTACAATGTACAAACAGGTTAACAAGTTGTGCAAGTAAGTCATTCCTGAGCTGAATAAAAATAACCTTTTCAAGTAATTTCTACCATGGATAAACAGGTTGGCTATATTTTAGGCCAGCAAATCCAGTCCTGAAATTATAACATGAATGGACAAAAGAATTTCTATATACAACTAGAGATCCACAAATGTAAAATACCCATATTATGACCACCACCACCGCTGTAATTCACTGCATAAGAAAGAGTTATCTCACTAAGTCAAAAATAAAGTTGCCTGCACTGTGCAACTGAAGCCTCAGCTGGACAGTAAGGACACTTGAATGCTCGTGAGTTATTTTTTGACAGCTTCATGATTGATTGCTTGCAGAGAACATGCAGACATGGCATCAACATAGGCGGGTTCTCTTCACTGCCTTGATCTCTACTCACAGGACATACAAATATTGAGTGGAACTGAAATTCCCTTCCCAATTCCAATGGCACTGGCAACTGTTTCATCGCCTGCCACTCCTGCTTCTTTGCGGCCATTACATTTGCCAGCTTCAAGAGCGTAGGCAACCCTTCAACTCCAGCTGCCATGGCCACAGTTAATGGACTCTGATAGGACTGGCCCAATAGACTGCAAAATTTCCTGGTCAGCTCTTCAGTCAATTTGTCCCAATGAGTAGGAATCAGTAACTCAGCATAAGGGGACATTTCAAGCCTGCCAGCCCACAAGAGAGAGCCCATAAGCTTCTGGATTTCATCCATGTGAAGGGAAGCAAATGGAGCAAGGTTGATTCTTGCATAATCCAGTGCATCAGTTCGACCACTTTTTTGCAAAATCTCCACAAACTGCAGCCGGTGAAGTTTCAGCTCTAGATTTGAAGCATTTTCCTTGAGTTTTTCACGGTTGGCAGAGATCCATTTCAGAGCAGGCTCCACGCTCTTAACCTTCACAGCCTCAAGAATCTGACACATCTCCAAGAATTGAGATTTTAGCAGAGATAACTCTGGTTCTCCAGCTTCATTTATTAGATAGTCTCCAAGATCAAATAAGCCTTGCTGGTAAAAATGACTTGCAATGATCTGATTCACTATATGGTAGTCAAAGTCAACATTTCTATATGCCTTAGAAATGTCAGGATTAAATGCCTTTTCAAGGAGTTTCAAGTACTTGCTAAGACTTATATTTAATTCTTTTAACGACCCTTCTATCTGTTGCTGTGCACCTATTGCATTGAGCCTTAGTTTTAACTCTGTGAGGAAGGATTTAAGATCTACAAGGGAGCTGGGGTCGACTGACTGGATTCTTGCTAATGCCTGCTCAATTTCATGGCAAATTTGATCAATTGCTTCTTGGGATTTAGAGCACGACAACTTTTGCTTCTTAGCAACACGATCAAAAGCGTCTTTTACAGTACTTAGGTCCATTTTATATTATATAACGACAGGATCCTGCAGGAAACAGATAACAATATCATAATATGAGCCATGCCATGCTTAACTGTAAGATAAACATGAACTTTGAAAAGACAACAGAGACATAAAGAATATAATAAAGACACCACAAACACATACCATGAATAAGCACACCGAAAAACAATTACGCTCCAAGAGGATAAGAAAAGAGTACTTTCGAAATAAAAACATGCCTCAAAGAATAATCAAGTAAAATAAATAACAAATTGAGGTATTATATCATTTCCGCATTATGTTTTAAGTATATTAGCAACGGTGAAAATACAGTGTTTCCTAGGGTGGCCATGGCCCCCCAGCCCCACAAAAGCTGCTTTGGGAAATAAGTTTTTTATTTTTATCTATTGCCCTGTATATAGAGTAAGCTCATTCAAAGTAAATATCAAATCAAATGTTACATCAACGATCAACTCTTTCTATTCCGCATCATTCATGGGGTTTATTAAAAGGGGTCTACTACAATGTTGGGATATGACTCCACTCCATTAACAACTACATTACTTTGCAATCAAGTAAAGTAAAAAAAAAAAAAAAAAACTGAATGAACAACAATAACATGTACATTAACAGTCATTGTACAACAAGCTGGGGAAGAAACTGAAAGCACAGAAAAGCACTTGTGTAAAAACTAAAATGTTTTCTACTACCCAAATAGGTGATCTAACCTCCATCATATAAGCAGATCAAAACCCAAAAACGAATATACTATACTTCGGAGAGAAAATGTTTTCTAATAACATAATATAGTGCAAAATTGTTGGCATTCAAAATGAGACAGGTATTGTTGATGCATATAGGAGTAACAAGGTTCCCATAAAATCAAAAGGAATCTTGTGCCCTTCCCACGAATAACTTTCTAAGACTTTGTCCCCATGCAAGAAGGCAGACATATATTCTTATTTGAATTTAAAACTTGTTTTTCATTTAACCTATTTGGTGGGATCGCAATTCCAGGTAAATTAAAATAAACCTCCCATATGAATTTGGAAAATGATATTAAAAAAAATGTTTTTATGCCCACCTCATTGCAAGGGGACAAAATCTTCTTAGAATGTTCTCAAAACCCTTATTAGATTATGATGAAAGAGCACGGGTTATTTGTTTCAAGAATCTTGTAAGATATTCTACCACTACTTTTATAAAGCACTGAGGATACATGTCTCATGTCTCACTGTAGTTGTGTAAATACCTTTATGGGTCTTGCTCAGCCTACATAATAAAGCTTACACCACGCATATGATTATTGAAATTTTTTTAGTCGATTAGTTCTTTAAGTTTGAGTTTTGTGAAGATTTCTTCCCAAGTTTACTTGTGTTGTTTTACATTAACAACAAATGCAAGTTTTTTCATTGTTTATCTAATGTTTTACTTTAATCAATTGCAAAGTTATATATTCATGGTATCAGAGCTTTAAAATTACAATAAATAAATAAATGCGTTTAACAGATAGATGAAGTGTAAAGTTGATTCACAATGCTTCCCAAAATCCACAAATTAAAATTGATAATTATCCTACAAACCTAAAAGCCAGTATTGACTTTAACAAGCAAACGTCAGCAACATGAGCTTATCACATTCTAACTTACACTCCAAGTATGCACATATCCATTAAAAAAGAAAATGAGAAGGTATAAAAACACAAGTTGCAGCATGAACGGTAACTACATAACATTTGACTAATTTATTGATATGTTTGTATTGTAGAAGTGGAATATTTAGCTTAACATGAAGAATGCAAGATTCCTTCCGTTAACAAATAAAAGGTTTTTAAATTCATTCAAGTTTAATAACTGTTATCATTGGCACAGCCACCAAACACTTTACCTGGAGACATCTTCAACAGGAGGAGAGGGTGTGTGTGTGTGTGTGGTGGTGGTGGTGGTGATGGCGGGGGTAGGGGTGTTGGGGGATTCAACAAGTTTTGGGAATAGGCCATGCATGGATAGATATAGCAAGTTTCAACCATATAATCTAACTAGTCCATCATTTGCGCTCAACAAATTGACAGGCCTCCTTTTCCTCTTACAGCTACCCCCAGTCACATGATAACAAACACCAAAAAAAAAAAAAAAAAAACAAACTAATGCACAAAAGTTCTTGTCTTTGCAGGTACAAGTATACATGCATCATGTTTGTCAACATGACACATAGAGAAAGTGATACTTTTGTCAAATACATTTTGGAGTTTTTGCAGGTGTCTTTTTTCAATGAAAGTTAGTTAAAAAAAAACAAATAGATCATGCGTGTTATATCTACTAATTCTTTATTAGTATTTAAGTTTCGCATGCACAACATCAATGAACAGATACAAAAAAACAGCATTGGCAAAATAACCATAATTACAAAACAGCAGCAAACACACTCACCTTTCCACCTAAGAAAAGCAAAGTTAGCAACCATGACTAAGACCTTCACAATTAATCAAAACCAATTCTAATAATTTTGCTTGGAAAACCCAAGACTAAAAATCCATCGCAACCAGCATAAAGTCTAATAAATCTGACTAAACACAACTGAAAGTACACAGGACAGTCTTGCTACGGCTCGAATGATGGCCAAAATCAAACAAGAAACCAATTCAGAGATAATCAAATATTTAAATGCTTATATTCAACATTGAAACAACCAATACAGTCTACGAAAAATTCTAACCAACTAAAAATTCTAAGCCTATATAATATTCCCACAAGAATTTGCATAACCAATCCCAAAAAAAGCACAGATTCTAATTGGAAGATAACAGACAGATGATTTCATTAAAGCTTCGCATACAATAAATATAGAACCCACATCAAGGCCAATTAATCATTGATTTGATTTGAACCTGACTAAACACAAACATATTATTAATCAATAAAAACACCCAAAAAAAAAAAAAGCTTTAATACACCCTACTACTTCCAATCATGAAGAAACAAACTGAAATTCACTGAATTATAACCTGAAAAATAACCCTTTTGAATACATACAAAAAAATTACACAGAGCGAAATTTGAACATCAATTCATAGCAGGGAATAAGAAATTAGAACATTTAAAGGGCTTATAATTTATAATTATATATGTAAATAAGAAAAAAATAAAGAAAAGAAAGTCGATAACGATCGTACCGATGTTGTGAGACCGAAATTGAGGAGAGAGTGAGTCGAGTGCCAGAGTGAGTGAACGTGAACTCGTGAAGGCGATACTAGACACTCACACGTGTGAATTTTGTTCTATGCCTTGTGAGGCATTTATGTAAGGGCGAATTACAATTTAGTCACTACTTTTTAAGCTTATTTTCTTTCTGGCACCTGTAACCCCTAACTTTTCAAAAAAATACATTCGAATCCAAAATTATTTTCGGAAAATAAAAACGGAAAATGGGCACCAAAAAAAAAATACCTACCGGAGTATTGGACAAACCCTTAAAGTTGTTTTTTATTTTCCAAAGATAAAAATCATATTTAGAAAATACATCCAAACAACATCTAATTATCTAAATAACATACATTGCAATATTGCATTAGGATATTGATAATAATTTTAATATAATAAATAGAATAATAAAATAAACTAATTATTACATAAATTTAATTAAATAAAAATAAAATATTATTGTATTAATATAATACTAAGAGTTATTTAAGTTATACAAATTATTTTTTAAAAATTGTCAAATATTCTTGAAATCGGTTACATGTATAATAATATATTTAATAAAAATAGTATTTATAAATAAAAATATAATACAACAAATATACACTTTATAATATATTATCTAAGAAAAAAAAAACTTTATAGTATTATTTTTTATTCTAAAATTATTTAAATTTTATAAATTAAAAAAGTATTCAAAAACAAAAATTACACTCATTCAATGTGTCAAAGGTGACCAATATTTTTTTAAAACAAAAAAAAACAAAAAAAAAAGGCCAAATTGTTATTTTAAACTTTTTATTTATTTATTTATTTTACATATTACTGTATTTTATTGTTTATTTTTTGAAATATCAAACTTTTTAGTTATAAGTTTGAAAATACTGTTTTTCATTTTTGAACAAATAGAAAACTGTTTTTGAAAAATGGAGCCAAGCAGCCACCGCATGAGCGAGATGAGATTTTAGAAAAACAAAGCGGAGTTCATGACAAAACACTCAAATATCTAACCAAAATTACCAAAATGAACTCTCACCAGACCTAAATCTATCTCTCACGCCGCCGCTCGGCCGTTGGAAGCTCGCTGGCTCGCTGGCTCGCTGTTTGGTCGCCTTGTTGGTTTCCTCTGGTGAGTCAAAGTTGTGTTACCACTTGCCATAGCTACTTTTGTTAGACTGTTAGACTAAGAACGCTGTTGGTCTTGAATTATTCTTTTGTTAATTTTTGGTTTTCAATTGAACTATTGAATGTATTGAGTATTGACTAGAATTATCAAATTAAACTTGAATGTATTGAGTATGGTCTGCAACACATACCAACAGAGAGGTACACAAAAAATGAAAAAGTAAAATAAAGAGGCATGTGAAACCAGTGAGTGAGAGAGTGAAACCCAGATAGCAGAGTCGCAGCTGACTTACTTAGGAACTTAGTGGGTTCACCAGCAACAATTTTAAGTTTAAGAGGCTGATTATGTGTTTGGTTGCCGAGGACGAAAAGGTGTGAAAAACTTGATTACGTTATTTGAAATTTAGATGCTGTTTGTTGTTTCTGTTGTCGGTTCAGGCGAATCCTAGTTATATACTTCTGCGTTTTTAACAATTGAAGCTAACGGCATTTGTTTTCCTTTGGTTTCTCAGTGACCAAATTGATTTGTTAGGAAGGGATAAAACTTACTTTTTAGCAACAACATATCCATATGACCTGTTTGTTGATTTATAGTTTTCTTTGCTTAAGTTTTTTTATGTTCTGTCATTTGCCGTCTGTGTCACGCCCCAAATTTGGGATACATGATAAAAAATATTATAATCAAATAGAAAAGCAGGTAAATATAGAATTCTCATACATTTCCAGCACTTGGAAATATTTTTTCTAAATTAACAATAGTTTCCTCCATTTTTCAATTTCCGAATTTCCACCAACTAATAACTATTGTTCCCCATAGAGAATTGGCACCATAATTTTTAAATAAAATTTAAACTCGTCATTCCATTGCTGTCCCAAATCTTTTTCAGCCTTTAATAATGAAGACCCATTAATTACATGTTGAATTAAGAGATTTTAAGGCTGAAAAAGTTGACAACATTGAATTGATCAGTTTTTAATTTATTTAATAAATTATGATACCTATTTTCTTTATGGGAACAATAGTTATTACTTATTAGTTGGTGGAATTTCATGAAAATGGAGGAAAATTATTAATTTAGAATAAATATTTCCAAGTTCGGGAAATGTACGAGAATTCTTGATTTACTTACTTTTCTATTTGATTATAATATTTTTATCACATACCCGGAATTCAGGGTGTGACAAAATTGTATCACAGCATGGAATTATAATCATGAATCAAAATCCCTACAACGGAAGTCTTGTACATAAACAAACAACTAACCTTCGAAATCTAATCAGGGAAAAAGGATTAAGAGCTTGTTTGGTTGGGCTTTTGAAAAAGCTCTATTAGTAAAAAGATCTACTTGTAGTAGATCTATTGGAAATAGAGTTTTTGACAAAAAAATTATAGTTGTTTGGTTGGTAAACTTTTTTTAAAAAAATGTCTATTTTGAGAAGCACCTCCCCATGAGCTTTTGCTTAGTAGAGGTTTAAACTCTACTAGCCTCTACTCAATTTAAAATAAACAATCTTAAAACCCAACCAAATAACTCTAAAAAAACTCAAATAGACGTTGGTAGACATTTTGAGGCGGTAGAAAACTCAACCAAACAAGCACTAACCTCTGAACACATAAATATCTACCATGTCCAAATCTTCTTTTCATTATTATTATGGAGTCTCTCTCTAAAATAGTAAAATTTAAACATTCTTCTTGCATATAATTAATGTATTGATATGAAGTTATGACCTGTAACATTTCAGATTATGTGGAGAATTGTATGCATGTCATGAGTTTCTAATACTGTCTGAAAATTGTGATATTGGATGCATTTTGAATATTGATGCTCATTTTTAGTCATTGTTCATTGAAAATGTTGTTGAAGTATAGAATACAGAATAAAGTGTAACAGATCTGTGTTTAATTCAAAATGAGGTTGGTTTGGCTGATGAAGTGGCTGTAATTACTGATAATAAGGTATCACATTTCCTGTCATAGTTTTGTTCCTTTTTTTTTTTTTTTGTTTTTAGTTGGTTTTATCTGTTGAGTATTTCCATAAGGGCATTTAATTTGTATCATACTGTGTATTTAATTGGGTTTGGTGTTTCAGTCTTTCTTATATGAAATTCTACATGTATTTGAAAACCCTAGTCTTAATTTGTTTGGTTAGGCATCATGGAGGTTGAAGAGGAAAACCCAGCATCAACTTCACTGGCCGAGTCTTCTGCTGAAGTCTGTGATAGTCAAACCTTGATATCTGCTGCTGAAACAACTCCACCTCAACCAGTCTAATCTATTATTCCACCAGTAATTCCACCAATAGTACCAACGGCAATACCACCAGCAATTGTGCCTCCTATAGCTCCAATACCTACAACTCCTCCTCCTCAATTGGAAACTCTTCCCGTCCGGCCCCCCGTCTTTAAGCCACCCCAAAATGGGGAGGTGAGAACCTGTGACTCTGATTCTGACCAAGATGAATCGGGTATCTGAGCTACAGCAGGTGTATATGAGATTTCTGAAGAGAGCAGACAGGTAAGGGAGCGACATGAAAAGGCAATGCAAGAGCTTTTGATGAAGCGGCGTGCTGCTGCACTGGCGGTGCCTACCAATGATATGGCTGTACGGGCTCGTCTTTGTCAGCTTGGTGAACCCATAACACTCTTTGGAGAACAAGAGATGGAAAGACGGGATAGGTTGTGGATGCTTATGGCAAAGCTGGATGTTGAAGGGCAGCTCGAGAGGCTGATGATAGCTCATGAGGAGGAGGAGGCTGCAGCTACTACTACTGCACAATATGATGTGGAAGAAATGCTCCAGTACCCGTTTTATACCGAGGGGTCAAAGGCGCTCTTGGATGCTAGAATTGATATTGCAAAGTATTCTATTGTTAGGGCAGCATCTTGTCTTCAACGTGCACACAGGAAAAGGGATGACCCTGATGAATCTATGGATGCAGAAATTGATTGGGCTCTAAAGAAAGCAGAGAGTTTGTTCCTTGATTGCAGTGAGTTTGGAGATGACCGGCCACTCTCTGGTTGTTCATTCTCACATGATGGGAAACTTCTTGCCACCAGGTATCTTTATCGCTCTCTCTATGCAAACACATACTTCAATAAATTCATCCTTACAATTTGATAGCCATTTGTAGTATGCATCTTGTTAAGAAAGAAATTTGTTTGATTATTATACATGACAAGAGTCCTTTGAATTGAGGTCATCTACTCTGTTTATCTCTTTGTGGGGTTGAAAATAGATACATCTTTATTTTCTATAAAATTACATTAGATGTCCCTTTGTTGATGGCCTTGTGGACTTCTGTTCACTTGTGCGGATTCCTTTTGTTAATAAAGTGTTTTTGTTTCCTTTAGTAAAAAGGTTGGGAGGGTGGTGTTATGGGTTAACTAATTTTCTTTTGGGGTTTTTGGTATAGGAGCAGTTCAGTACAAACTACTAATGTAAAGACTTCTTTCCAGGTTCTTGTGATCAACTTGTTTTTTTTTTTTTTTGTACTTCATGTTTCTTTTCAGAAAATAATAAAATATTAATCATCGGGAATTCATGTGAGAATTTTGCCTTACATTTATACATTATTCAATATGCTAATTAGGTTTTAATAAAGTGTTTATGAATTATGGGATTATGGCTTTGCAAATGCTATTGCATTAATAGTCATCTGCGATGCTATATGAGAATAATTACATTTTTTTTGTGTTCTTTTACTTATTTAGTGCTTTAAGTGGAGTTGCTAAGATATGGAGCATGCCGAAATTGCAAAGGGTTTCTGCCTTGAAGGGACACAGGGAACGTGTAACTATGTTGCATTTTCTCCTGTGCATGATCATTTGGCTACTGCATCTGCTGATCAGACTGCTAGGTTGTGGAGTACTGATGGATCTATCCTGAAAACTTTTGAAAGCCATCTGGGTCGTCTTGCACGGATTGCCTTCCATCCATCGGGGAAATATCTAGGGACAACGAGCTTTGACAAGACATGGAGACTGTGGGATATAGGTACTGGAGAGGTGTTGCTTCTTCAAGAAGGTCACAGTAAGAGTGTCTATGGGCTTGCCTTCCACCATGATGGATCTTTGGCAGCTTCTTGTGGATTGGATGCATTGGCACGTGTTTGGGACCTCCGTACAGGGAGAAGTGTTCTTGCATTAGAAGGCCATGTCAAACCGGTGAGACTTCAAACTTGTGTAGTTTCTTCTCTTTCTGTAATCAAATCATGAATTTTTTTTTTAAAAAAAATATTTGAAATAGAAATGTTAACTTAATGAGAGGTGTATCTGTGCTCTCTTTTGCAGGTTCTTGGCATCAGCTTTTCACCTAATGGATATCATCTAGCAACCGGTGATGACGACAATACTTGTTGTATATGGGACTTAAGGAAGAAAAAATCTTTATATATCATACAAGCACACTCAAATCTTATATCACAAGTGAAGTTTGAGCCTCAAGAAGGATATTTCCTGGTGACAGGTTCATATGACACGACTGTTAAGGTGAACTTTCTTATGACCAAATGGTGGTTTCATTGAAATGAAATATTTTCGTTCTATGTTTTTGTTTGCCTCGTTTCATCTTATGCAACTCTTTTACAGGTTTGGTCGGGCCTTGATTTTAAGCTTGTAAAAACCTTGTCCGGACATGAGGCGAAAGTTACTTCTTTGGATGTTGGAGCAGGTAACTTCTCAAGCTGTAGAAAAATAAAGCACATGCCTGTGATTTTGATTTCTTTTTATCTTATTGACATATTAGTCAGCCTCTGCAATAATCAATATATCTTGCTCTATAGTCAATATTTTTTTAATTTTGATTTATCTGTTACATATGTGCTGTACTAAGTATCTTCTTATATTATAGATTGCTTGTGCTTCATAATTGGAACATGTGATGCTTTGACATGGTTTGGTAATTTATGGATTTGGTTATATTTTAACTAGCCTTTCTTTTTGTCTGCTGAATCAATGTAGTAGTATATTTTGCTTAGTCTACTACATACAGGGCAGTCTTCTTGAATGAATAAGTAATGCTGTTGTTTGATGGCAGATGGAAATTACATTGCGACTATCGCCTACGATAGATGGGTAAATATCTGGTTGATCAGAAGTAATGGAAAGGAGCAGTCTATGGATGTCGACTGAGTTACCTTTGACGTTCTACATTTAGCTTCTCCCGGTTTTGCATTCAGAACATGTAGAATATAGATACTAAACAAGTCTTCAGGGAATACTTCCAAATCTTAGTTTTTTGAGAGGAGGATGCCTATACTTAAGGAATTTGCTACCCCTTGTATACTGTCTTCGGTCCGTGCTAACTTGGCCAGTTATTCAGTTACGTACATACCATACCATCATGACGGACAATAGTGAGGAGATAGGGTTGTAGGCAGGCAAGCCAAAATGGCCGTGTTGGAGAATGATCATGAACCATTTTTGCATTTTATTTTTACTTTTTAACTAAATATATCTTGATTGATGCTTCCATTTTCATCACTTTGGTAGAGAAGTTTTCAGAGAATCGGGGATCATGGATTCATGGAACCCATATTTATGTTTCTAGTCATATTACACCCTGAGCAAAACTACAAAACATAAACTACAAAGAATACCTATGTTATTGTATATTATGTAAAAATGTCATCGACACCATGGATGTAAAAATGAAAATGTCAAAACTTTATGATTTGTGTCTCCACTGAAACATGTATTAGATATTTCTGTCACTGAATTACTCTTTCTACAGAAAAGAAAACGTATTTTACAACAATTCAGCTATAGTAGAAGTTCCGGCCTGTCAATAATCATGACCTGAGGATGTTTTGCATATTGCTGTGTCATTTCATTTGTACCAACCAGCGAGGAGATACCTTAGCACAAAACATAGGCAGCACCCAATAGCCTGTTGAAACATGAATACGGTTTATACATTTATGTGCCATAATAATAAAGAGATAAGCCATAAATGTAACACACCAGCACAATCAGAACGTAAAAACAACCAAAAACAAAATAAAATCAAAACGTTTGAGCGAAGCATTTATGCCTCATTTAGGAAAATAATGGCGAACAAGGATTCAAATGGAGCAAAATCCAGTTTACTCAGTTGCTAGGGAGGTCAACTGGTTCGGAACACTATAAGTAGAAATATTTTGTAAATACTAAAATACAGGGATGATTTAGCATTTGGGGAGATCGAAAGCCTTGACAGAATGCATGTTTAACATTAAGTAAACTGAATCATACTTATTCACAAAAGAAGACAAAATTTAGGCAGAACCTCTTATGTCTAATGATTAGTAAAAGGGTAAGAGTTAGCAGATTGAAAAACATCTGACCATCAATATTGCATGCACAATTGATATGCAAGTCAATTTTATCACCAGTGAGCTTGGAACTTGCATTGCATTCCACATACCAATTAAGTGATTTACAACTACAAATACACAATTTACAAGTTCAAGGACACAGACACAAGGATGATTAATTCACCTGGAAAATAAGAAGTTTGGCACAAAGTGACTTTTCTGACATCTTGCCAAATAGTCTTAAGAAAAAGTTAACGAGTGTCCCATCATTTGTCCCAGTCAACAATCCAGTCTCAGGATCGAACCTGAAAAGTTAAGTACCCAAAATATGTGTAAGTAAACACTCATAAGATGCCAGCAACTGTTTTTACTCAAGCAATAGTTGGCAGAAAGCTACCTAGGCAGACGATGCCGTGGGCATTTGATGAAGCCAAAAAGCTGAAGAAATCAACAGAAAATTAGATGCCTTGCATATCTAGAAGATTTCTGAATATTTGAATGTTGAGAGACAGAATAAGAGTTTGAAAGTTTATCACGTCAAACCTGGGGTACCGACAAGAGAAAGTTTAATACTTGAGGGGCAAAGAAAATCAGGAGTGTCTCACTGTAAAAGGGGAAAAGAAAGAAATCATGTACCAAAATATGATGATCATGATAAGACAGGAAGACTAAAGCTTAGTGCACATGATTATGAATTTTCGAAGGGAGACTCATGCAGCAGAATTGCAAAATGTGGGATGATGTCTTAAACTCCAAACAATTGATATATCAATAGTAAACTGGATCAGATAAGAAATGATTTTGTGATATAGCATAATGTATGCAATATTCTAGTTGAAGCTTCAATTTAAGTAGGTTATGAAAAGTAACTAGTTTGCTTCTGTACAGTACAGTTCTCTCAAATTATGAGACTGAAAAAGGTCTTTTAAGTAAGGTAAACATGTTAATAAGTAGAGCTTACTTTCATAAGGGCTACACCATTCCAAACATTGATGTGTGTCATGCATCTTATACTATTAGCATACGAGACAAAAAAGTTCAACATCAATCACAAAAGAGAAATCCAAGTATTTAAGGAACCTTTACTCTGATCCCACATAAGATTTGTACTTATAAATGATTATTTTCTGTCGTGTTGAAATTCATACCATCATATAAATATGATGACTTATAGAATTGTCAAATATATCAAGACATTCAAGGAAACACACCTGAAATGGCCTAGAATCCCAACTACAGCCATAGTCATTCCGGCAAAGTACGTGTAAGTGTCTCCAACAAAAACCGATGAAGGATACCTAAAGAAACAAGACAACAGCAAAATGTTAAGAAGATTTCATGATGCAGTAAATTGTTACAAAAGAACTAATAAAAGAAACACCGAATCATTACCAGTTATAAGAAAATAAAGCCAAGGAGGTCGCTAATAGGGGTTGAACAAGATAAATAGAAAATGCATGGGCCTGTTTATAGTCAGGATCTGCAGATGCTCCAATTTGCATGAGATTATGAATCAAAATCTGCAAGTTGCTAAGATGTGTCAGAGTCCATAAAAAAGTAAGATTCAAACTAGTTAACCAGAATTCTGCTTACAGCAAATGCAATAACAACAGTTTGCCCAACTTCAAGGCCATTCAGACCAGCATGAATGTTGATGGAGTTTGTGCAAAAAACTGCCAAAAGTCCCATATAAAGTTTATATATCCATCCTGTTCCATAAAAAAATGATTATTAGTTACAGTAAAAGGATAATCAACAAATTATTAAATAAAATGTATAATATGTGATATATAGACCAACAAAGGAATCAACATCTCAAGTCTTATTATTGACTAAATGAAACAAACATTGGAATTCAAGATTCCAAAGCATGGCAAGTGATTGAGAGAGAGAGAGAGAGAGAGAGAGGAGCAATTTAATTTGACAATATACTGATTCCCATTCTACTATTGTCATATAATCATATTGACTCAATATTTGAAACAATACCTAGATCCAAGACTTCAATCCCAACATTAGGAACAAGAGGCTTTGGTATAATAATGGTGGTATGCCCAGCATATGCCATCAACAAGGGAAGAGCAGCAATTGATGGCAATACTAATTTCCTGCTCTTCACAATTACAAGAAAGCACAGACAGATTAATAAAACATTAGTTTAGAAGGCCAAGGGAAGACAAGTATTTCCAATAAATTAATAGGCTTCTATAAAGTTTTGAAAATCTTGAAAAAGATTAGATGCTCACACTCTCCAAGGGACATCAAGGACATCATCTACAAACCCAAGCAAAGTCATCAAGCAGATGGATGCTAACGCCGCATTGTACTCAACAAGCCACTGCATGAATAAGACAGTCAGCATCTTAATCATAATGATTAGAGAATATTTCACAGCTTATAACAATGTATAAGGGATAGAGTTTTACTACCTTATTCTAGTTAGAGAATATGCTCACTATATTTCATATTGCTTCGTCTAGGATCATATACATTCTGATAGATAATAAGCCATATTGGTTTTCTCATAACCTAAGTATCTTTTCATTACTTCCCTTGTCATTGTAGCTCCTTCAAAATCTTACTCTTGAAAGGTGTTATTAGTGCTGCAACTAATTTTCAGTTTAAGCAACAAACCATCTTATAGCTCCCTCTTATATAATCCCCAGTTCCAAAATTCTCCACAATGCATACACATCCTCTCTTATTTTCCTGCTTAACCATGTAAACATCCTAACTTGCACAGCTTTATTCATCATAGGCATCTACCTCCACCACTTACATCTTTATCAGAAATAAAACAGGCAATGTTGGCCATAGGGCTTCCCTCCAGTACAAAAGGCATCAATTGATCAGTTATTCTATTCAAGCACTTTTCCGCTTAATCTATGCAGCTCTAATTCTACTAATAGCACCTTCAATTTATGATGTCTATAATCAAATGTTCGAATACAACAAAAAGGAATATGTGGACATCCTTGTCCATCATCTAATCCTAGTTTGTACGTTTCCCCACAATCACAATCAATGTACTAACACTTAAGTTGAATGATACTTACAGAGTTATAGTCTTATACAGCACAATAAATTGTTTAAACATGAACTTGAAATTTTGAGACATGAGACACTTACATTTGAGTCTGCTGTGAAGTTAAAGTACTGAAATAAGATGGCCAAAACCAGAAAGACTATTGCAACAACAATTCCCAATGACTCTGGCCTGCACAACAACAAAAAAATGCATAATTAACTGAACATTCATGAAAAAAGATCAAGGTGTTATAAAATAAAAACAAATTAAAGAAGAGGATACTCTTTGCTTGAACAATTTCAGTGTAAATTTAGAACCTAAAGGCCAATAACTATGTTGAAGTTATGAATGTTCAGACTTTCAATGTAGCATTGTTTATTAAATTATTAAATTAATTCATCAGCTCTTTCCATTTCCAAAACTAGAAAGAAAAAAAAAAGACCAAAGAGAACATCTCATAGTTTTAGACATCGAGTCCATTATGACTTTCCATCTACCTTTTATATGGAATATATATGAACTCACATAGTTCCAGTATATGAACCGGTGCAAATAGAGACTGTCACTTCCAAGCTGCACAACCGAGAATATAATGACTACTCATTTTTAACAATTCAATCAAAAACAAAACCTAACACATAACCGATTCACAATTTGATTAAATAAACAATACCCACTTCATTAACTAAAACAAATTACAATTCTAACGCATACCCACATCAAAAAAATAGATTTTAAAAAAACAAAACAAAACTCACACTTTGACAGTTCCTTGAGGTGTGCCCTTCTTGTTGATATCAAAACCGAACAAGTTCCTCCTCAAAACGTATGTAGAAGCGACAGGGATCATCTTCTGGGTTACAAAGAAGCCGAAGAGACTGAGACTGGCGTTTATGAGGATGGATCTCTTCAATTCGGATTCAATTTTGTACCGGTAAAATATCAGGTAAAAGTAAGGTAGCGAAAAGAAGAGACACAGCTTCAAAATCAGACCCGATCTTGGCGGGGCGATTGGTGGGTCGGTTTGGCCTAGCGCATTGGTGGTGGGTTCGGGTTTTGTGGCTTCCGTTGTCGCCGAAGCTCTTTTGCGAGCTGCCATGGCTAATTATTCTCTCTGCTTTCTCCTTGTTTCTCTGCAACTCTTGTTACATGGAAAAAGCTTCAAATGGGATTCTTTGAATTTCTGACGTGGGTCGTACTGGATGTTGACTCTCAGTTTATGTCACTGAACCAATGAGAATTCGCCACGTTGGAAATCAATCAGTACACGTGGCTGAAAAGGGCCAATAATAACTGTTAATTAAGCCACCCTGTCGATTGGGCCCTTTGCAAATATTTAAGTGAGTTTTAACGTGCGGCTGCCACATGCCACATGTAGGGGTGGGTATTAAATTGTAAATCGACCTAAACCAAATCGATCCAAATCGAAAATATGTGTTCGATGGACAAGGATCTCACCGCGTGCGGCTGCCACATGCCACATTTAGGGGTGGGTATTAAATTGTAAATCGACCTAAACCAAATCGATCCAAATCGAAAATATGTGTTCGATGGACAAGGATCTCACCGCACCTCACTTCATCTCACTTTATCCTCACCTCATCTCATTTAAGGGTTGTTTGTTTTTCCACTTAAAATTTAATGGATCTGAATCATAATTATTATTATTTTATTTTTTTGAAATAAGTACAACAATTGGGACCAAGCCCAGACATTTTAATTACAAACAACAGTCGGGACCGGTAGGATAAGGCCTGAAAAGCGTAACCCGGACAACAACTCCCATGAAGAGAGGAGAGATCACCCACACCTAAAGTGGGACACAACGCCCACAATGGAGGGAAAACCTTCCCTAAATACACACCATGGGTCATGGATCGAATCTTGGTGGGAGAGAGCCTCAAACAGACTCTGGCCATCAAGGCTAAGGCCCCGTGTGTTGAATCATAATTATTAAGTTGTTTTGTTTATTTTTTTAAGTGGTCAAACAACTTTAAAATACCAAAAAAATAACTTAAAATAAAAAGTAAGAAATCATGGATTTTCACTTAATTGTAAATCTCTGAATTGCATTAAATGTAATCTAAAATCTTTTTTTTCGATACTATCCTCCATGTATAACATATCTCAAATTTCATCATAATTATATATTGTATAGAAATCTTTATTTTAATATATTGCTTATTTTAAATAGCTTTTAAAAAAATAATAATAAATAAATAAATAAATAAAAACCTTAATCACTTATCATATTGGTGTTTAATATCAATACTTCATTATGATATTAGGGTGATATATTTATATATTATTATTTTTTAGAGTGTTTTGTGTGAGTTTTCCTGCTGCCCCATTTATTTTTTAAAAAAAAAAAAAATTCTTTTCTTAGTAAAAATAAAGTTGGTTTGTAATCGAAGAAGAAGATCATGATCATATGTGTTCATATAATAATTATTATTTTTGGATTATTTTTATTTTATATTATATGTATAATTGTTTAACATGGGTATAGATGTAAAATTACTTCTTTTCAGACAATTTTATTTTTAAAAAACAAACATGTTGATAGTATATTCAGATGTGAAGTGGAAAAAAAAAAAAAAAACAAACAAACAAACATGTCATTCAGATTCAGGTTTCAGTCACTATTCAGTCTTCAATAAAATTCAGGACTATTCAGTCTTCTAACAAAAAAACAAACGACCCCTTAATCTTATGACACATAAGCATTGCAATGAATAAATGGTTAAGATGTGATTGACAATTTATTAACAACCAATCACATGTTTTAAAAAGGTGAGGAAAAGGTAAAGATGAGGTGAGGTGAGGTGAGGTAAAGAGAGGATCATGTTCCGTGTTCGGTTTGGTTTTCATTTCGAGTAATGTTAGGTTGTCTAAATAATTTGTCAAAATCCTTATCCAAACAATGTGGCATATGAGTTGTCCACATGGGGTGAGTGTTGGATTTTGACAATTCACATGTCATATCATTTGGACAAATTATTTGGATAGTTTAACATTAGAGCATCTCCGATGCAAAATATACATTTATGAGTTTTTAAATAGTGCTATATCAACATTTCTATTTATTATGGGCACACTTTTGAAAAATTTTTTAGAGAAATACATATTCCATCTTCAATGCAATTATTTAAAGTCAAATATGCATCCATTTTATGACCAGTCATAATAAAACAATTATTCAATTCTCTCTCCTCTTTCATTTTACAATTAAATAAGCTTTAATATTATTGGTGGAAATTATTAAAAATCTTAGTCAGCATTTCTAGGAGAGTTTCTAAAATTAGAAACTCAACTCTATATTCTCTATTTTTTTTTTGTCACATCATCTCTATATTAAAGTTAGATAATTGCATTTGAGAGAGTTTTTCTAACTTTTTAACTATTTATCCTATGTGGCACTTAATTTTCTCCAAATGCATATTTGCATTGGAGATGCTCTTACTCTTTTGTTTTATATTCAGTTCAAATTAATTTAAATTTTAGAAATTGATTTGTTTTCAATTTGAATAAAACTTAATCAATAACTCGTAATAATAAAATGAAAAAGAAAACTTTACACATTTCGTATGGTTTTTTTTTTTTCTTTGAAACATGTATGGTTTTTAAAATGGAATTGTTGAAAACTATTTTTAAAATTGAAAAAAAATGCAAACGCATTTGGTATCATTTGTTAAAATTAATTTTTTTTTTTTTAAAAAAAAGAGAAAAAGAAAAGAAGAGAAAATGATCTAAATGAATGTCAAGTCAAATGTAGTTAACGAAATTTCATGGGATGTTTATATAATTATGGCAAAATTTGCCTATGAGTGCAATATTACCTATATTTGGGGTAATTTGTGCAATTTTTCCAAGAAACAAACATACGTGGAAGATTAGGGATGAACGTTTAATGGATCGGTTCATTTTTCAATAAAACCGATAAAAAAATAATCCGATCATATAAAATTTACAAATATCAACTAATCAAAAACCAACAAAATTGGGCCGGTTCGGTTCGGTTTTTTTTTTTTTTTTTTTTTCCAGTTTTTAACAAATTGGATCAAATTAATGAGCTTTAATTACTACACAGATTTTCATATTTTAATCCTTTTGAACCTTTGACCAAATTAAATTATGGGTTGAAACTAGACCTGACACAGTTTAGGTTTGAACCATGGAACCGAAAAAATTGAAACCGAAATCGGGATTGAAACCGGTTTTTCGGTTCCGGTTCCGGTTCGAACCGACAGTTCCTATGTTTTTTTTTTTTTTTTTTTTTCAAACTGTTAGAGGCCAACTTTACATCCCTTTCCTGTTTTACATAAGCCCATTGCCCACTGTCCACTGCCCACCCCTTTCCTGTTCTAAACATACCCAATCCTAAACATTCAAGTATTAAACCCTAGCTTCATGTTCTTGTTCTTGTTCTTCCTCACGTAGCCACCATTGACCAGTCACCAGGCCCTGATCTACAATCTATCATTGATGAATGATGACCATCTCTGCCGCTGCCACTCTAATTCACCTTCACGGCGCCACCGCTAATCATCTTTAAGGCTCAAGCTTTCTTCTCGTTATCGTCTTCACGGTTGTTATCATCGTCTTCTCGTCGTCGTCACCGCTAATCATCTGAACAAGAGGAAGAGATGGGGGATGAAATTGAAAGAGATGAAAGGGTTTTGTTTTTTTTGTAAGAAAAATAAAACAGTTCAGATGAGAGGAGGGATGTGAGATGATTGTGTTTGAGTTGTATAGTTGTATATATATACTAGGGTTTACTGTTTTAGGTTTAGATTTAAAAAAAAAAAAAAATTCCGGTTTAGAACTGCTAGTTCCACCGGAACCGAAACCGAAACCGAAACCGAAACCGAAACGAAAACCGTCTGAGGTCGGTTCCGGTTCCACCAAACCTTGGAACCGAAATCGTCGGTTCGGAACCAGAACCAAAACCAAAATCGAAACCGACCGGAATCGTATCACTAGGGATGGAAATGGGGGCCCAATAGGACCGGGGAGGGTCCCCCCACCCCCATTCCTAAAACCTCCCCCCACCTCCGCCCCTAAACCCTATTTAGGGGAATTGGGGACGGGGGTGTTTGGGAGGAGGTTCCCCTGCCCCCACCCCGGTCCCCCCATTTTCCCCATTTTCTCCATTTTTAATTCTAAAATTTTTCAATCCGAAATCCGAAATTTAGAATTTAGAATTCGAAATTCGAAATTCGTTCGGACCAAACTTTTGTTTCACTCTATTTCAATATCCAATCCAATAATTAACAAAATATATAATCTAAAATATATAATTGATTTAATTTAATCCAAAATTAATACAAATAGCCATAATAATATAGTATTAGTATATTAGACATAAAAACCTAAACAAATTTAAAGCTTTAGATCAATCCAAAATATGAGTAATAGACTAATAGAGTTAGAGGTTTTTTTGTTTTTTTAGAAAATAAAATTAAAAATGTATGGGGGAATTAGGGCCTCACCTCACCCCCTTTAGAAAATGGGGGAATGGGGAAATGGGGGTGGGACCTCCATTTAGGTTTTGGGGGGAAAATTTGCCCCCACCCCCACCCCAAAACCCCATTTGCCCCCAAATGGATGGGGGGCCATGGGGGAAATTCTCATCCCTATGTGTCACCTCTAGTTGGAACTAGGGATGACAATTAAACTCGAACTCGTGGGACTCGCTCGAACCCAACCCACTCAGAGAGGGTTTGGTATGTGATAATAGAATCCGTGGACGGGTTTGGGTTTGAAATTTCAACCCGTTATGAGTTCAGGTGTGGAAAAAAAATACCAAACCTGAACCCGTTTGATTTAATAATTATTTAACAAACAATATTATAATAATTACTTCTAAATTTTGTTTTTGTCTTTTATTGGGCACATCAGCACATCATAGATAGTTGAACCCCATTATCTTTTCAAATTTTAAAATATTTTCTATTATTTTTTTTTTCTTTTTATCTTTGGTCTTTTCATCTTCTTCTCTTTTCCCACCCACACTCTCTCTTCAAAATTAAAACTCATCTTCTTCATTTATTTTCTCTGTAACTTATTTTTTTTTTTTTTCGTTTTCTCTTTAAAATTAAAACTCATCTTCTTCATATATTATTCTTCTTAGACATTTTTAAAGCCTTTTTTTGCTCTTATTTTTTTCTTTTTCTCTGAAGTCTGATCGAATAAAACTAACGTACATGGCTGTCAGCAATTGGGTTTGACTCGGACCGAGTTACGCACACAGGAGTGAGTCGCTTTGGAACAACAAATCTTCAGGAGTTCGCGGGTTCGTGGGCGGGTTTGGATGTTGCTAAAATCCGCAGGTGAAACCCGAACCCGCTACATTTTGTGTGTTCGCAGGTGGGTCTGGATGTCATTTTCTTTCACGGGTTTAAGTTTGGGTTTGATTTTTCCCAAACCCACCTTAACCCGACCCATTGCCATTCCTAGTTGGAACAAATTGCAAATACCGATTTAAAATAATATTTAGCAAGAAAAAAAAAACAAAAAAAAAAATTCTGTTGTGACACTTTCATAGCTTCAAGGTTTCATGGCTTCAAAGTTTCATGGAGCATTGAAAATTAATTTAGGTTTTTTTTTTTTAATATATAAATTGGATATCGGTTTTTGGTAAGACAGCACATCGGAAAATGAACCGGTTAGTATAAGAAAACCGGAAAAAAATTGATTGGATCGGTTCGGTCTATTGGTTTCTGGCCCACTTGGGCAGATAGTTGAACGAGCCATAAGCATTAGGCGCTTAGCCAGAAGGTTCGATACCTCCCAGAAGAAACAGCCACACAAATGGGCTTTAACGTTATCAAAACCTCTCCTTTATCTTCCGCCAGAACCATTCTCTTCACTACAACCACCACTCTCTCTGCACTCGCTTCCTCTCTTCCAATTCAATCTCCACCTTCTTCAGCTCTACCGATCACCACTCACTTCACTCCCTCCATTTCCTCATCTGGGTTTTGTCCCTCTCTTCACTTTCACCAGAACAAGTGCGGGTTTCGTGGTGGGGTTGTTGTAGCCATGGCTGCATCTGGGCCCGTCCAAAAAACGGAGGACGAGTGGCGTACTGTTCTATCACCTGAACAGTTTCGGATTTTGAGGCAAAAAGGCACAGAGTATGTTTTATTTATTTTTATCTTCACTCTTCTGTTTTTTATTTTTTTAAAATTTAATTTGGATGTTTAATGAATTTATATAGAATTATACTCTTATTAAAGAATCTAGATTAACATGCTAAGGTGGAAAGATACAGTGGTGTTTTATTGTTCTTTTTTGCTTTGAGATTTAGGTGGATCCAATTGTATTAGTTAGATTTTTTTTTTTTTTCCTTTGGATTGTAAGATACCCATTTGAGAAAAATATTTTAACCTAAATTTAATTGATTAAAAAGTTATTATTTTGGTTAACCATTTGATGGTTTCAATATTATGTGGTCTGAAGCTACCGTTCTCCTGGTTGAATTCCCCTGCGTGACAAGTTAGGTTTCTAGTCACCTTTGTTTGATTTGATGCATTTGTAATTTTGAAGATATCTCATAGCAGATTTACACTATGCTTGGATAAAGGAAATGAAATGATAAGTTGATGAGGGCGAAAAAAAAAGGAGAGGAGAGGAAATGACAGTGTTTTTAATGATTATTGTTTGGATGGTTTTGAATGGAAAGGAAAAGGAGACAAATCTTATTTGGAGAAGAGAAAGAAATGAAAGCATTTATGCTATTTAAGAAAATACTATCCCTTCAACAATATATGAATACCCACAGGCATTAGTACCAGTATCCCTCCATTTATGAAAGCAACCACAATGTAAACATGAACATTATTGGATTTAAAAGCAAAACAACGTATAGTGAGCAAGCAAGAATGAGAGCCGTTTCTTGTTATATGAGGTTGGGACATAGATGTCATCAAATTTATCTACTATATTAATATGGTTAGTTTTGAGATATTGAAAAGATCCATTAATTTTTTATTCATTTTTGTCCTTATCCGGTCAATTTTGGTGGAAACCAAATTGGGTGAAACAAGAAAAGACTATCTCTGTTTCACCCAATTTGGTTTCCACCAAAATTGACCGGATAAGGAGAGAAATGAATAAAAAATTAGAGTAATTGTCACTAATCCCCCTAGAGTGTATGTGAATTCGCATGTTGCCCCCTAAATTTTTTTTTAGGCATTAAATCCCCCAAACTATAGCTTATTGACAGAACAAGACTAAAGATGCCCCTTAAATAAACCCAAATGATTGCTAGTAAGCGATAGTTCGGGGGGTTTAATACCTAAAAAAAAATTAGGGGGCAACATGCAAATTCACACACACTCCTGGGGAGTTGGTTACAATTACTCAAAAAATTAATAAATCTTTTTAATATCTCAAAACTAACCCTATTAATATCGCGTGAAAAATTTGATGATATCTCTGTCTCAAGCTTATAAAACTAAGAGACAACTTTTATTCTTGCTTGCTCATTATACGCTGTTTTGCTTTTAAATTAAAAAATGTGTATGTTTATATTTCAATTGCTTTCATAGATGGAGGGATATGGACACCGCTGCTAGTGGTATTCATACTGTCGAGTGAAGGTATTTTAGTAAATAACATAAAATCCCTTAATTTCTTTCTCCTCCAAACAAGATTTGTTTCCTTTCCTTTCTATTCATAACCATCCAAACAATGAAACAACAATCATTAAAAACTCTATCCTTTCCTCATTAACTTGTCATTTCATTTCTCTTCCGTCAATCCGAACATAGTGTAAATGAAAACCTTAACAAGGTAATCTAAAGATATGGGTTCAAAAATATATATTTGAACCAAAGAACCGTTTTTAAAGCAAATATTTTAAAAATAAAAATAAAAATTGGAGGAATATTGAGTAGGAGTGTCATCAATTGAAGCTACCCCTTACTCAAATTTGTATGAAGGGCTGTTGCAATGCTAAGCTTGAGTATAAATCAAGAGTGGTATATGAAAGGTGTATTTGTGGATCCCATGACGCTCAATAAGAACCAGATCCCTGAAAAGATGAACCTTAACTATACTATACCTTCATACTTGAGCTCTGTGTACTTTTTCTTTGAGTGCGGAGTACAGCAAAAGGTGATCTTATAAACATAAAAAAAATAACATGAAAAAAGATCTAGAGTTATTACTTATTGAGGCGCCATACATATTTGGGAGTTGCACAGATCTTCCCTTTCCAATCTCTACAATTTTGTAGAACAAGATATGAACATGCATTTGTGTAAAACTGAACTAGATTTAAATATCATCCTCATTTGAAGTTTGTCACAGCCACATGTCACAACTTGGATTGGGATCGTAAGTCCTTGTGGAATTGTTCACCGAATACTGCTGTGGCCCCAGTTTTTGCATTTGTCTTTTGGTATTTGAGTGGGTTTTTAGAATCCTTAATACTTCATCAATTACGTATAAGTTGAAATGTGATCCTTTTGACTTTTTTCTTTTTACTATTTCAGCCATGCTTACTTGGTAAGTTGCTGTTATACTGCCCTGATTATCAGTTACAATAGGGCGTCAGCCAGTCCAGCTTAGAAACATTTATTATATCCGCTGCTGCTATCAAAAATGGTAAAATGGCTATTTCTATTGTTATTGGGCCAAGAGAGTCATCAATTTTTCAACAAGATGTATATACGAAAGCAATGACAGCAAAAAAGAGTAATCAATGAATGCATTTTTGTCTTGGTGGCTGCAAATAATCTCGACTTGATAAATTGAGTACTTTTTAGATCACTTGCATTTGAATGATTTAAATTTAGGACTTGATAAGAAGTTTTTATTTTATCAGTAGATGGGCTGAATTGAATATTAAAGCTCTCAAACTTTTCTTTTCTTGTCCCTGATTACTTCTATAGTTCTATATCAAGTATAGGACTGAAGAAATACAATTTTAACGTATCAACAGTATGCTTGAATTAAGCACACTCCTCTTGGAATGTGGCGCACTTCTTTTGATGTGAAAAGCTCATGATAAAAAATAACAGTTAATTATAAACCTGTAGATGAACCTTGATAATTTTCATGTACTTTACAGGTATCCAGGCACAGGTGAATATGACAAGTATTATGAAGAGGGTGTCTATAATTGTGCTGGATGTGGGACTCCGCTTTACAAGTCCACAACCAAATTTAATTCTGGTTGTGGCTGGCCGGCTTTCTATGAGGGTCTCCCTGGAGCCATAAATCGCATAGTGAGCTTTCTTAGTCTTTTGCTATGTGTATTATATTCAGAAATCTTGTAGACCTCCATCTTGATGAAATTTTTAACAAAATTTTTACATTTTATCAGCCGGACCCAGATGGTATGAGGATTGAGATTACTTGCGCAGCGTGTGGTGGACATCTAGGCCACGTTTTTAAAGGTGAAGGGTTCCGAACACCCACAGATGAACGCCACTGTGTCAATAGTATATCCCTAAAGTTTGTTCCCGGAGATTCTGGTTCCTCCCAATGAAAGTACATAACACTGGATATTTGGAGATCGTTGAAGTTCCCTAAAATGTGACCATCCACTGATTCTATCAAATAAAAACTAATGCTACATTGTAATGTGAAGAAAGTACATTCTTTCTGAACATATTCTATGAATATGTTTTTTCTCCACCATTTCAGCTCACCCTTTGTTATTGTGTTCAAACTAGTTTGTATTATAAGGTGGTTCAAATTTGTTTGAATTGTCTGACAAATGTATAAATGGTTTTCCCTGTTGTGGAATGAACATAATATTTATAGTGTTTCATGGTATATAGTAGCAATACATTTAAGAGCGGGATCACTAATTTCCACTGCTGGGAATAAGTGGGAATCAGTGGGAATTAGTGATCCTGAAATTCGTACGGGATTTATGATTTGATAATTCCTATAAATGTAATTATATTTTCTTTATGTAAGGGTTCTTGATTTTATAATCACACAACTATACATATAAACCATCAATAATTCAACGTGGTCAATTCAGTATTAAACTTCATACAATTAATTTGGCACATATCTCAGCAGTTCGAATACCATTATATACATTTTATGAGTACGTGTAAGAAATTGTATCTCCGGTTTTATGCGGTCGATATCTCCTGTTATGGAAGTAATCTAGATCGACCCTTGACCTGACCATTTAGAAAAAAATATGAATATAAAAAGAACCATAACCTTATATGGTTTGATGGTAAAAAGCACTTATATAGTTAAATAATAAAAAATAAATTTATAAAATCCAAGGGACACCGAAGTGTACTCCTCTGAAATGAAGCAATCCACTTTCATTGACTTTTTAATTGCCTCCAATACACGATGTATGCAAAGTAGAGTAAACAATACACGAAGAGAACCCGAATGATTTCAATATAGTGGTACCAAAGCTTCCTATAAATCAATTTGACCGCATTGCCATATCTTCGAAGAGTTAATAAAGGTAATGCCTAATGCCCTGTTAGTTGATTAAAAAATGTTAAATTTATAAATTAAACCATTAAACCATAATAAAGGTAACGCTCGATGCCTACAACTGTATTATTAAAAATTACCCATTGCCAAAACATGTGTAATATTCATTATTACTAAACAATGAAAACCATATTCGATAAACACGTTACAAAAAAATTGAGACCATCTTCTAGCTATTAATTGATTTCGTAGTTCTATTGAAGATCTAATACGATCTACCTTTAACTTTTATTCTTTATTTTCAGTGTCACGATGCTTCATTACATTGCCATATACAAAGTGATACAATTGATGGGTAACCCATAGTTTTATTGTTTATTTTCAGTGTCACGATCCTTCATTACAGTGCCAAAATTCTATAACTTATATTCTCTATATAAAGTATCACCATTCTTAATTACATTGCCATATACAAATTGATGGGTAAGTCATAAGCCCTTACAGATATACATAGAAATATTCAATTCTGATTATTCAATAAAAGCTGTATTATTTCTTTCCTTTTTGCTCTCTTATTTGTCATATTAGAGAACTAGTATAATATACTTATGGTTTTTATTGACATTTCCTCTCTAAAGATCCTTTAGTGATGTTGTTCACAAAGGTCTTGAGCATGATGTTTGAAATGTTTGCTTGATTGTAGAGTGGCATTTTTGAAAAAAATATGAGCTTTATATTCTTTGAAAACTACTCTCTTCAGAAATAATGATCTTAAGTAAGTCTCTTTGTATTGCTTTTAGATCATGCGCTATTAAGCCTTCAAATTGGTTTTCAAAAGTGCACACTTTGCTATAATCAAACCCAATCGGCGCTGGGTTTCGTGGTGGCCAGTGGTTTCTGCGTTGCGCGGCGATTGGGTTTTTTAGATTTCGTGACGACTAGGGTTTCTGGGTTAGAGATCAAAGTGGTGGTGTTTGGGTTGTTGGGAAGGTGAATAAGGTGGTGATGGTGGTGGCGACAACAAGGTTTGGGGAGGGGGTGGGGGTGGTTTGTGAGGTTATGGTTGGGTTGGGTTTGATTGAATTTGGTGGTGGATGTGGTGATGGATGGTTCTGGGTTTGATTGAAGCTGGGTTCGGTGGTGATGGTTAGGTTTGTTTAATCTAGTGGTGGTTATGCTGGTGGATAATGTAGTGGTTGTTGACTTAGTGAAAAAATGATAATGATGATTAAAGATAAAGAAAACTGAGCTAAATATACAGTCAGCCCAATTGGTTGTTCACAGGTAACAGTAAGATTTGATTCTTCCAGCACACATTGTTTTCCGAATCATACACCCGGTGATGAGTCTTTGTCGCATATATCAATCAAGCGGTTGATTTTTCAAGATATTCCACTGGTCACAGCTGCTAACATATCATCAAGCGGTACCAACCAAAGGGGTGTTAATGTTAGCGTACATCTTTTGGAGTCTTGCGGATGTCGATCTAATTATAATGCAAAGGTGGTTTAGTCCGAGTTAAAACATTCTAGAAATGATAATGGTGATTGTTCGAATGTAGGCACTGCTAAAGATGAGGCCATCAGTTGTGGAACTAATTGTAGGGCATCATCAGTTCCCAGTTTTGAATAAGAAACACATCGACAGGCTTTATACCATGATCAGATACATGTTGCAGACAAAGAGGTTCATCCCGTGCCTATTCCTAACACGACTAACATTTCTGTATCATGTATTACAAACAATATACCAGATGCTGACCAAGATAACAACAACTCGCATAACGTTCACAGCCTTCTTCATCCTAAACCCACTAGGCATAAAGTGCAAGGGTTTGACCATGTCGGTTTTGAAAATGTAAAAGAATGCACCCACTTCAAATCCAACACAGACCACACTTCCATTTATAAAGTCAAGATATTCAAAAAAAAAATATGATGAAATGAGGAGTTAGGTCTGTACGCAATGAGCAAGCGTTTCGAGTTCAAGGTTAGGCAGTTCGATGACCACATGGTATAAGACATCGTGTACCGACATCAATTGTCAATGGTTGGTATGTGCGGTGAAGAAGTGCCATGCTACTCATTGGTACGTCATTGTATATTGAGATACACACACTTGCAATACACAAAATTGTGGTCTTGACTTTAACCAAGTAAGTGCCTTTATCGTTAGAGAACTTTATGCCCATAAATTCGTAGATCCGGGATGTCAAACCCAACCTAAAGATATAATATCGGCACTGGAGGAGGAGCACGGGGCAGATTGCATGCTTTGAAAAAACCGTTTGGAGATCCGTTGAAGTATTTTCAAACGTTGCAATCGTACTTTTATATGCTGAAGCAATGCAATCCCAGAACATTAACAAACATCGAGACATACTCGAAAGACCGATTCAAATACGGCTTCATGGCACTCAGTGTTTGTCTACAAGGGTTTAACCATGTTATCAGACCCGTCGTTGCCATCGATGCAACCCATTTGACGGAATCTGTCAGAGGGGTGCTACTTACAGCCTCGGCCAAAGATGGACACTCAAAAGTATACCCATTGGCATTTGGGTTCGTTGCCTCATAATAAATGATCCTAGACTTGGTTCTTTTTTGAATTGAAGAAGGGCATTAGTTCTTCTAAAGATCTGGTTATCGTTTTCGATCATCGTAAATGCATTATATCAGCATTGAAAAAGGTTAACTCAGATGCACATCACATATTCTGTGTGTTCCACATTGCACATAAATTTAGAAGGTCATCCAAGAATCAATGTATGGCAAAAGAATTCTTTTACCAAGCATGTTCCAAATGCCATTGCGAAGAGTGTGATATCGAACTTCAACAGATGACTGCTTGCAACCAGAGGTACTACAACGAGGTCATGTGTATTGGGGTAGATAAGTTCACACGAGCTTATTGCCCAAAAAATAGGTTCCAGATGATGTCTACACAATTAGCCGAGTCTATGAACTTAGCTCTTCGCGATCTCCGGAAGCTACCTATCGCATCCCAGCTGATTGGGGACATGATGCAAAAGTAGTTCCACAATAGTTATACTTTTGTACATTGTCTTAACTCTGATCTGATTCTGGCAACAGATAAACACATACATAAAAGGGTTGAAAGTTCTTATAAATGCATCATTCATCCTATTTCATACCACAAGTTCAACGTCACCGAGAAACAAAATAATTCCATTGTCGATTTTCAAGCCAAGACATGTGCATGTCACGAGTGGGATCCAGATAGGTTACCTTGTCAACATGCATTTGCTTGTGCCAATTATGTTATCAAAGTATATTCTCATCATTTCGTCATTTAATATATATATATATATAATCAATGTCTCTCATCGAATAATTAATATTTTGACAAGACATGCAGGAATTCCTGTTCCAGAATTGTGCTCCGTCTATTATAGCTTTGATTGGTTGCGAGAGGCATATCGGGGAGAAATCAACCCTCTTCCACATACAGAGACGTGGGTCGTACCTGATCAAGTCTGAAATCTACTAGTTTGTCCTTGGGTCGTGCCTTTTCTTCTAGGAAGACTGAAAAAGTCCAGGTTCCATTCATGCATTGAGAAGGCTAAGCAAAAGAAGTGTTCTAACTGCGGCCAAAAGGGACACAACAAAACCAGCTGCAGGAAACCAGCATTTAATGCTGCTTAAAAAACCAAACATCCTTGCACTTACAATGTATGCCACAAATAGGGACACAATAGACAGACGTGCCCAGATAGGCCATCCACTAACCTAGAGTTAAAGCCTTCGGGCGACACCAACTCATGAATTTTCCCCAAATGTCACCAAACAGAGGTGAGGGAAATATGACATATAATCGTGTATTAAAGTAATGGTTGATTTCTATCTATTCGTGTAATCGCGTGTTAACTCCAATGTTGATTTCCATATAATCGTAGATTAATTTAACTGTAATTGTTGAACCTTCCCTATGATTGTGTATCAATTCCAAGTTTGATTTCCACATAATCATGTATTAATTTGAAAGTCGATTTCCATCTGATCGTGTCTACTAAGATAGATTTCCATACAATCGTGTAATAACTCCAAGGTTGCTATGGATATGAATCGTGTATTAACTCCAAGTTTGATATCCATATAATTGTGTATTAAATTGAAGGAAGATATTCCATCTACTCTTGTATTAAGTTATAGTATTGAAGTTCAATTTTCATACATTTTAACTTTTTTTTTTTTTTTTTAGGTACTTTAAAAAAAAAAAAAAAATCTTTGTTTTAGAGGCTTTGCATGTGAACATCCAACATGAAAAGGATTTCCTGCTCTTACATCTATACTATAATATAATATGCAGAAGTTTTTCATATGAAATAAACAAGGAAATTAATCAGTATTCGCCTAAGCTGTTACCGTCATATTTCACAACCCAATTAATGACATGAACATTGAACATTCTATTAATTAACAGTCATCTGGTAAGCTGTTCGTAAAAAGTTCATATGCAATTTCCTACCTATGCCTCTGGATATCCTGTTCAATGAACTTCCATCTTCACGAACCTCTCAGAATGCAACGTAACATCAACAAGACATAAACTCCATTTACTAGGCCGATGTAATTGTATTGGAACTTTGTTTGCAGCCATCAGACGTCCCTTCATAGCAGCGAGATCATATTTTACCCTTCCTGTTCTGTTCAAATAATCTGTCTGGAAACAAATAACCGATAACAGACGTATAAGTGGTAGAATTTGATGGCATATCTCTGTACCGGCATATGGTGTCTAATGTGCGTTGGAGTCATATACAACGATCTCCCATGCTTAGAGATCAACGACGTAAATAACCATGTGGCTATGTTGAACCTTATAGGGGACCATGACCTGTAAACAAAAAGTTATATCAACTATTTTAAACCAAATTAAACTAGAACCTATGTTTGTGCATCAAAACATTACTTACGTAATCACAGGAATCCCATGAACTACCCCACTCTGGTCTGTGGTCGTATACATATTCTTTATATTCCTCAGGAACGACAAATTCTGAGGGGTAGAAAGCTTGTACTAAAGGTTTCTCCAAATTTGGCTGCCAACTTGCCCACATCATTGCTAGTTCATCATGCATAGCACATTTGCATTTTAGCCAAGTGCACAATCCCCCGTATAAACATATCCTCTAAGTTAACGATGTATTTACAAAAAAGTTGCAATCAACAACGACCATTCTTTCCTTGTACTTGTAAGGGCTGTTCTTGCTCCTTCTCATCTTGTTTAACAAATTAAGGTAAGCATTTACGTATGTGTCCAACAAAGGGCTGACATCGTCCTCTATTGATGTGAAAAAATCTTTTGTTTGCAGCACTTCAAGTTTACATTACGGTTGCACCCAAAACAATACAAGAATGGTATTACTTCTAACTGATTGAATATGGGAGATGGAATCTAAAATGCATAGTTAGTAATCATTCTTGAACTGCTCGTACATCTCCCGGCTGGGGCCATTGTAATGATTTGTTCTATCAATTAGGTTGGTGTAGGGACTGCATAGCCATACTGAACTTTGACGTTGTCTTGCTAAAGCGGTATCGTTTAATGCATGCTGCCTCATGCACATGTGTCATTGGTATGCACTTCAATTACATGTGGTTCCTAGTTCGGAAGTTGTTCTCTGTTTTCGTTGATTTGTCGGTATGTGCGTTGATGGCTCTGCTGAAGAACATGAAGGTGATACTAACACTCCTTCTGAACCTGTGTCCTCTACAAGAAGCGTAGGAGAAACTATCTTTGACAGTCTTCATAATCGAGTCGGTCTTTTGAGCCCTGTGGTTTTTGTTTTATTATATGGCTGGGGTATTGTTCATAGAGGTGAACAAGTAAGAATTTCAAGGTTTGGCTCTAACTTAATCGGCACACATAGATGTGAATGTGCATGTGATGCTAACACTGGATATGAAGGTATTGGACCGCCAAGTGTTTGCAACACACCACATGCTCCTATTTCAAATAATGGAGTTGACGCTTTGTTTTGACGGGTAACATATATTTGACCCGCTCATTCCATCGAAGACGGATCATTGAGGGCTAATTGTCTCACTTCTACTAGACATGGACAATCGTGCGATGAAGGATCTTCGCACACCACTAACAGAACCAAGGCTTCATCTTTTTTCAGTATGTCCTCCTCCTGGCCATTCTAGAGGTAATTACACCAAACTCCTCTGAGGTTTGCTCTTTTACAGACGAAAACAACTTTACCGTTAATTGATACTCACCTCCCCTGCTATTAGGGTTCGATCGTTAAGTGTGAGAGTTGACCGTTACAAAATGATAAAAGATAGAAATACCCCTTATTCACTCAAACGAAAAAATGGAAAAAAAAAATCTAAGAAGAAAAAACCCAAAATCTATTTATAAAAAAGAAAATTAAATATTTGTTTTTTCAAAGAATATAAATTAAAAAAAAAAAAATTAATGATCAGATCATCTAATCTTCATCTTATGATCAAATCAACTAAATTTTTTTTAAAAAAATTGATAATAGAATAAATCCAATTTATATAACAATAAAAACATGTTAAATCATAGTAAAAGCTCGATATACACAAATCAAGAATGCATCTAAAATCATTCATAGAGCAAAACATATAATAAAATTTCACTAAACATAAATAAATTCAAATCAATAACACCTTCATAGATCAATCCACCATTTCTATAAGATTTACATCAAAAGTAGCAAAATGATCAAAACAACCTCCAATAACTAACATGTTTTCACTGCAAACAAATTGAAATTTATGCAAATCACACTACAGATTGGATTTTCATCCAATACAGTGGGCATTAACTCACATACTCAGATCTAGTAATTCAAACAATCAAGATACCAATCGAAAACAGTATTTGAAAAGAAATACAAAGTTTGAGATTCTTCGAGAAAGATGAAATATAGATAAATCTACCCTGAAGAATGATATCTATAATGAAATTCAGCAAAATGAACTAATCAAACACAATACTAAAAAAAAAAAAAAATCGTAAATCTGATCCAGAAATCACCCACACCCAACCACCCATACCCAACCAGCGAGGATCTGATCAAAAAGAAGAAGAAGAAGAAGAAGAGAGATAGAGAGAGAGAGAGAAAGCAACAGAGAGAGACAAGTTTGGTTCATGCCAACGAGTTCGTTTCTTCTTTGTTGTCGAGTGCTTTTTCGGGACGGCGTCGTGCTTATTGGCTGTTGTCACACTTGCTGGTGAAGTGGTGGTGGTCCGATTGGTTTCGGTGGTGATTTCTGATGATTTTGGTTGGGGTTTTAGGTGGTTTTGTTAGGGGTTGAATGAGTGTAGGGTTTGGATGCGATTTCTGGGTGTGGTGGTGGTTGAGTAGTGCTTTAAATGTGGTGTGTTTTTGGATCGATGGATTTGGTTTGTCGATGTTGTATCTGAGATGGATTTGCTCAAGATCTGGAAATTTTCCAGATATCTTCTTAAGTTATCATTTTTTAATAAGTTTTTTTTTTTTACTTTTTTATTATTTTTATTATTTTTATTATTTTTAGTTTATAGTTTATTTATTAATTTATTTGATTTGTCATGCAGGGGTATTTCAGACTTTTACATAGTCTAATAAGGTCAAAGGTTAAATCTAACCATCGTGGACTAACGACAAGGGATGTGAGTGTCAATTAAGGATAAAATTGTTTTCGTATGTAAAAGAGCAAACCTCAGGGGAGTTTGGTGTAATTACCTATTTTATCTATGTTCCCTTCATTCGAAACTGGACTTGACTCTGTATTTTGTGGTGCCAGCAATATCAGACATGTTTGATCTTCAGACGAATCATCGTGGGTTGATTGTCTCACCTCTACTGGACATGGACGATTGTGTGACGAAAGATCTTGCCACACCACTAACGGAAGTAAGGCTTCATCTTCTTTTGGCATGTCCTCATCCTGGCCATTTTTATCTATGTACCCTTCATCCGAAACTGGACTTGACTCTGTATTTTGTGGTGCCAGCAACATTAGACATGTTTCTTGCTTGCTAAAAATACATGATGAAACCAATGACCATTAAGTTACATCCATCTGCTCTGCTTTAGGTACTCCTGAATCAACTAGACCTAGTATTGGAAGAGACAATCTACCTGCCTCTCGACGCCACAAGTCTAATGACATTAGAAAAACTAATTTCTCAAATGGACTAGTTGATCGCAAAACCAATGAAGGTGTTAATGCCACCTCTAGTCAAGCCGCCCGTTCTAGGGACAATGAATCCTCACACAACACTAAGGGAATGTTAGATTCATCAACGTCTGATATGTCATCACCATGCACATTTTTTTTATATAGTTGTTGATCATCATTGACCATGTCATAAACACATTCCTTATCATTTTACCAATCTTGTTTGTCTTGCCTTTGATCATCATCACCCACGTCATAATCGCTCCTTCATCATCGGTAGCCTGATCACCACAAAATCCTTCTTCCTTATGCTCTATACTCTCCCCACGTTGTGACTAATCTTCTGAATTTGGATACCTTACATTTCCCTTAAGGAAGGCAGTATCACAGTGTTACATTTCTCACTATATTATCATTATTTAAATAAAATACAGAAGTTTACAAAGGTGTGGATATATACATACTTGTAACCCTAACACCCGGTGTAACCCTCTGATCTCCCGCCTCAATTCCTTATTGACGATATTACGTACGTGTTTCGGCTCCATTTCCTCATGGACGATACTGTGTATACGTTCTAGTATGACATTCACTGCATTGAGCATTCTTTCCAGTACTTCTCGTCCCATAAATTGTCGATGTGCCTCCAACTGTTTATGTACATGTTATACATTAAACAATAAAACGTTTTCCACTGTGCGAAACAATAGATCCGTAAACAAATTCAGCAATCAACGAAATTTTTGAAATAATACCATTGATCCATTATTACTTCGTTAGTTTACATCATCGGTTGTGTGAGCAACCAAGTGTCTCCCACATTTTAAACCTTCCCCCTAATATAAGTCTTCTTGCCTTGCATCATCAAGTGGGGGTGATGCATCGTTGTCAAGTTCGATTAGTCAGACGGTGGAGGGAAATATCCCTATCCATCGCGGGATCCTTATATATCCAAAACAACAGTATCTGTACGGTCTGTTGTATCTACATGTGCACGTACTCTCCACTCTCCATTATTTTTCATACTCGACCTGCGCTTCCTCTTGGTGGGTTGCTCAGCCTTGTTACCCCTACTCGGCTTCCACTAAGGTTCCTCGGACAGGTCCACATCAATGTCCCTCCAAAGATATTTATGTAACTCACGTTCGGTGGGTACAAGCTCCAGAATCCCAATAAGCTGAAACATTATGGAATGAATATAATTGTCCAATATTTACACACACAAAAAAATACATAATTATAGCACAATGAGATATTTGAAAATTACCGTCCCACTTGTCTTCACCTCCGTCCAGGCTTTGATCATCTCCGAACCTCTCATTTTGAAATAGTACTTCCTATATCGTGGCGCACCATTGGAATCTCCTATTAGCTTACCTCATTTATTGCACATCACAGGTATAGCCTTAGTAGCCCAAAACTGTACCGCATCAAACCCAAGCAAACGGTATTAGAGGGTGGAAATAGCATTATATATCATGGAAAAACAGATAATGTAAATTACAAACATATGTCAAGTTAAAAGGGATTAAAAATTATAAAATTATCTGTAATCCCCAAATGAATCAGTATAGGTTGTATCTCCTAGTCCTCCCGAAAGAGTCTTCCGGTACCTTAAAACCTTAACGGATGTAGTGAATGGTCATCTTGTAAACGTAGTGACCCCTTGCACAGCTGTTGAATGCCTTAACATCCTCCACTAGTGAGAACAACTAGTACGACACCTGGTTCCTATTGTCCTGCTCAAAGAGGACCCAGTTGGAAAAGAGAACTAATGCCAACTTAAGTGCATCATGAGGCCACTAGGAAGCCTCCGCCATGAATGGAGCTTTCAACTTTTCAATCACAACTTTTTTCCTTCCCTCAAAGTACCTTGAGTGAATACCATTCAGCACAACCTCATACTCTCTTAAAGCTATATTGGACAATTGGTCAAATTTCAAGCTCGTGCACAGACAGAACCCTCTCTTCCTAAATTTGACCTTAGTTTTTCTTAAGGCAAACCATAACTTGTCCTCACTACCTCCAGGAATGCATATCTATCTCAGCAACAAGCAGTGAATGAATATGCCTAAAAATAACCCCTTTTAGGGAAATTCAAGTAGTGGCCAAAACATTCTGCCTTTCTCAGGCATGGTCAATAATTTTGTATATAATGGAAATCAATTTGTGAAAATAGTGTGTGTTGATGGTGCTGTTATAATTCCAAGTGGCCCTTGGGTGTACCAACAAATGGTCCAAAAAATTTTCCTCAACCATCTGTTAAGTTTATATACAATGTTAAGAGTAATTGAATTAGGCAATGAGGCAACATCAACATCTATCCATAGTCAGTATTAAACAGAACAAAACCCATTCTTGAAATCATAATTTAGACTAGTAAAGAAGGAAAACATTAAAACTTGAGTTACAAATAAAAATGCAACCCCACCCATCTCCAAAGTAATTGCTTGTTTGAACACTGCCTAAACATTGATTCCAAATACAGTAATTGTGTCGAACACTTCATAAACATTCAATGAATAATCTATCCCCGTCACTCTTGACAATAATTTGGATTTCATTTAAATCATCTTAGTTCTATGAGAAATTAGAGATTGAAACCCATGAATAAAACAAAAATTGGGTATATTATTCAGTAGCGTCGGTTAACAATCAATACATACCCAACCCTATTAATGAAATCAAAACAATTAAAAATAAAATTAGGATTGGGATAATGTTATACATTGGATAAGAATGGGTGCGCCGTCGATTAAAAAGTTGTTCCAGGTACCAGATTTCAAACAGTTACTCCTTTTTACGCTTACACGGTGGAAGTTCTTCAGTAAGTAAGTATACACGAATAAACTCACTCTATAATAAATGGATGCCAATATGGGTCATGAAACGAAGGGTCGACAAGACAAGAACGATTATTGCAGGTTTGGGTTGAGGCTAAACGAGTCGAGTCAATTAATAGGTCAACCTATCTAACTTGTAAAATAATCTTATTGTATTCGGGTTAAGCATAACGGGTCACGGGTTGACACGATTAGTAAGGGCAAAATTGTGAACTTAATAGTAAGTGACATTTTCAAGCACATATACTATATAATGTAAAGTTGTGAAACCCTATTCACTCACTATCACTATCTATTATCACTTATTAGACACTTCTCTAATAGTCGGTTCTCTTCATTCACATTCACACTGAAAACCTCTCTCTCGCAACTGTCTGCCGCGTCATCGATACAATTTTGCTTATTTTTTTTTTTGTTTTTGCTTTTTTTTTTTTCTCTTCCGATTTGTAAATTATCTATACTTTTCTGATGTACTAGTTTTGATCTTTGAAGAGGTTGTATGTTATGTATATCAATTAATCTTGAATGCTTCATTTTATTTTAATCTCAGATTTATTAATTTTTTAGGGGGTTATATGAAGGGGTTTTTTCGTATTTTATTTTAATTTTTTTATTTAAAATAATCTCTATATTAACCAGTTCTCTTGTACAGTTATTTTGAGTTGGTTTTGTTAGGTTATGGTACTAAATTATTCAAAAATTTAGTAAGTGTTTGAGATTTTGTTGCTGGAATTTGAGTTTACTCAAGTGAAATATTGGGTAGTTCTTAGTTGTTAGTTGATGAAGCATTGTACAAATTACCAATTGTTGATAAATGTTGTACAAAGACAACTTTGTCCGTGGTCGATTGTTGTGCATGCACAAGATTCTACATCTTTACAAGGGATGCAACTTGAAGGCCTTGCAAAATGCACTAATTAATTTAGTAGATTCTTGTCCCGGTCAAATGAGAATTGTTGTCATGTAGAAGCCCCTTGATAAAGGATTTATGGGGGACAAATGGAATGTGGCCATATTTGCTCATTTTTGCCATTGTGGATAATCAATATTCACTTTAAAGTTTCAACTCATTTCATTTGATTGACTAATTTCTTAGATTTGACATTCCATTGTAGGTTTATGGAGAAGAAGAACAAGAGGAAGAGTTCTTGTCAACATATTTGCTTTAATATCAATGACCATTGATTTGGTGTTTGAATATCGGATGCTATTTTGAACTTGTAGATTTATATTTTTTTTATGAACATGTTGATTTGTATTTATGGACTATGGATTTGTATTTGTTCAGTGACTTCCATCCTTAGTGTTGATTAATTCCACTCCAAAACTTTATTTGTTGATTTATAGTATATTTGTTTCCTTATTGGGCTTTCCTTATTGGGCTTCGTTGGGTATAATACGTTTTCCAAAATAAGATGGACTTTATCAATCTTAAGGACAACAATCATATCTAATCCAAAACCCATTTGCGATCTATGTTTTTAAAAAAGGGTGGTGATATTTTCACCCCTTTAAAACTGTATGTGCACTCCATATTTGTATTAATTTCAAAATTTCAAGTTACTCTTTAGCAAAACTGTTAAACGATTAAAATAATTATGAATATACCCAATATATTATTATTAATACAATATTGATTATTTTGAATATTTTAACAAACATACATGATTATCTTTTGATTATAATATTAAATATTTATTAATTAAAAAATAAAATAGTGATTATTTCTGATTCAAAAAAAAAAAACACCATAAAAGTTTATTTAAAAATTAAACATAAACGTTCAGGAAAAAAAAAAACATAAAAAGAGTGAGATTTGTTGAGTATCACTGTATTGAATCGTAGTGTTTGGTTTGGTTCTTTAAAAATTACCTTCTCTGTACACCAGATTGATTTAAATCTCTTTATTTATTTATCTTACAAAATTTTGATTCTTGGGTTTGGTTCAAATCAAAATCAAAGGGATAAAAAAAAAAAATCAAACTTTAATTAATGATTTCTTGAAAGCCAAGTGTTTTAATAATGGAGATCCAAGGTTTTTTTTTTTTTTTTTTTTTTCCCAATTAAATTCAAGTATATTTTCATTTTTTTTTTCTTTGTTAGCTGAATACAACCCAGTGAGAATGTTTCGGCTTGGAAGAAGGAGTATTCTCCTTTATTTTTCATTTTTATTAATCATGTTATAATTTATTAATTTATGGTATTTATAAATAAATTTAAATAAAGGATATATTCGGTAAAGTGTGGGTTGTACCTACGAATTATAATATTTTAAAATTTTTAATGTGGGTGTAGATACAAAACGGGGTGCATATACATTTTTAGAGGGGTGTAAATGTCATCACTCTTTCAAAAATAATAATACCGAGTAGTTTTTGGTATGCTGTTTTGTTGAGGTGCTTATGAATTATTTATAAAAGAGTGGCAATATTTGTATCCTTAAAAAAATTTATATGCACCCCTAATTGTATATACACCCCAATACAAATTTATAAAAAATGATGCTAAAGAATTATTATTTTATTGTTAACGATAATTAACAAAACAATAAAATTCTATCGATTATTGTAATAATAATATAATAATCTTATTATATATATAATCTTCATGTGTTACATATATATATATATATATATATATAAACATTCACATATAACAAGAATATATTCATCTTAGTTACAAAATATTAATAACCGGTCAAATTACATTCTATCGACCACCAACGTTATTAGTTATTACACTTATACGATTACACTTCACGATGATATGTACTGTGGGTATGTACTAATGATTCGCTGGTACCCCGTGTAAATGTTTTTCACATAGGATGAATGTTTATTCCTTTAAAATATTAAAAAAACAATCGTATATATTGAGAATGCAATCCCCGATCGACACATCAGACAGAATTTCTATTCGATAAACTTGTAAATGTGCTTTTAAAAGAATTTATATTCCGTATAAGGTTAGAGTGTTGTGGGTAACTTTAACACAAAATGGGTTATTGGGAGATTATCGTGTTAAAATCTTAATTTTTTTACTTATCGTGTAACGAGTAGTAACCAATGTTACTTAAAAAATAGTCATGTGGAAAAGACATATTAGAAAGCAACGAAGCCTCCTGGTTAAACTTTATCAGTTTGTAAGATGTATGTTTTCGAAGGAACTTTATGGGAAGTTGTTTGCAGATTGTGAAATACGTTTAAAATTTTAATTTTCCACACTTGTTTTTTAAATTGTGATATCCAACAAGTAAGTTAACATATACATGTTTAGTATGATTTAGTTGAAGTTCAATCTACTATCAATTATTGCTTTGTTAACCGGAGTTGTGAAAACAAAATATTACAACGACACTTCATTTGTAAACCACTGGAACAAATTCAAATATCACAAAAAAGAAAGCACATGGTCAAATTTTCATTTACATATTTGAATATTAAAAACATTGTATACCAATTTGCAGAAAAAAAAAAAAAAGTGCTCATCATTATCTGAATATAATATATAGTAGTTGAACCCACTAGAGGAAAATTTCAAACGTTATGTCATCTTTAAGTAGATAACCAAAAGGAGTGGTGCATTGAAAAATGAAAAACAATCTACATGTGTTTATTTACATTACATAATGACCTAATGTGGAGGATGAGACGGTGATACAGAACGACCCATCTCCCTTTCAAACTCTGAGATCGGTCTCTATGTGTCATCAATTACCTGGATGAATTTGTCCATAACAAAACCACGTCGGTGTTTAAATGCCCAGAAATTGATTTCCTCCAATTGACTGAATACTTCTAAAATCCCGTCTAGAAAGGAGTAAATATGATCTCGACTCACCGCTATTTCGCCTTTGTAATTCCTATCCATTGTGAAAAACGATGCCGTTAATTGTGTCTGGTTAGTGTTCTGAATGTATTTGAACTTTAAAGTTGTGGTGGAATTGATAATGTCAATCTAATATTTAAATATAGATTACTGTTTGTAATTGTACTCGAACTCTCGAAGGATGCAAATATACAATGTAGACTTTAGCTAATGAATGGACAAATATAACCTTTTATTTATAAATATAATCACTTTAAAAAAACCAATAATGCTACGTTGCCAAAATCTAGTACCCAAATGATGTGGCAAAATTATAATCCATTCATTTAGATTAATTAAAAATAAATGTTTTCAAATCCTCAATTTTTAAATAATTCATTAAAATATAATATTAACATTAACATCTCCGATAGTGCAAAACTTTATGCACATAATTATAGTCTCTTCGCGTTCTCGGTCAATAAATGTTATGTGTAAACCATATGAACAGTTTGGGGATGGATGAACTGTACTGTAGGCAATTATTCCAAAATATTACGTTGGGAACATAAGGATTTGCTGACGCAATTTATATTATGTAAGAGATTCAACCGTCCATTTTCTGTTTTCCAATGCTTAAAGTTAAATTTCAAGACATGAACTGAAATGGTGCATATTAGAGGTAATGAGTATATTTGATGTATGGACTTAAAGGGTTTTGAATTAGCCTGTATATTGTAACCGACATCGTGTATCCACAAAATATCGTGGTCATTGGTTTTTGCATTTGAAAAATCCCATTGCCCCACCACATCAAACGCCATGTGTGGAAGCGGATCTTTTGTAAATATTATTTACTCATGCATTAGGCTCTAGAAGAAGGCAAATCAAATCTATCAGAAGCAAATGAGATGAGGTATGTGAACCCATATCCGGAAGACACAAATAGAAAAAAAAATTAAATCAAAGCCTTTGGATATAACTCGATCGACCATTGTGATTGAATGAAATAGCAATAGTGATTTCGAACATGAAACCAGATTCAACACATCTAGTTCGAACGTACTCGTAATACTTGATATGTAATGTTTATGTCATCCAGTGGGGGTTGGTTACAATATAAATAAGGTTTACACTTTTGTATACAGATATCTAGTTATTTGTTGTCACATGTTGCAATGATTTATTAGACGGTAGGTGTTACACTGCATTTATTATATTGAGTTGCGTAAATTTTGTAAGGGAACCTCATAATGAATGTGATAATGAAAATTGGTGTTGCTGTTATGTTTGATCCAATTCATTTGCGACATTTTCGTTAACTAAATAACATATATACAGCTGTAAGTATTCATTTCATATAACACGTATGAACACCAAGCAACTGAGTTCATTTAACTACTGAAATTAAAAATTGTTTACAAGCAAACCAGACCCTCGCTGTAAAAGCATCGGTCCCAATTGAATGGTATATTATATGAATGAAAAATTAAAATAAATAAATTGAATGGTATAACATGCAATGATAGTTTTTTTTATAAAGTGACATAATAAATATTCAATTTCAAACATAAATTAAAGAAATTTATAAATAATAGCTTTGTCAACATAACCCTATTTGGATCATCCAAAAAGCACAGACAAAGAAATAAAGCAAGAGAGAGATAAGATCGACGAGTGGGCATGTGTGACAGAGAATAGATAAAAGAATTTAGTAAATGATGAAATGAATAAATGTGTTATAACTCTATTTAGGGATGATAATGGATCGGATTAGGTATGGATACCCCAATATCTATCCCCGTATCTGTTTAAGATATATATATTCATCTTCGTATCCATCCCCATTTCTAAGTGAGCGAGATGGATTTGGATAATCCGTTAATTAAGATAGAGATATCCATCACCGCTCCGTTTATATCCGTATTCGATGAAAAAACTGTAAATTTGTATTGTTTACAAACGAAAAATATAACTAACATATGTAACGGTACATTTTATCCTATTTAAAGAGAAACAGATACATTCAATAAAGTATAAATATAAAAATTAATAATAACTTGTATAATTAGAATTAATAATTACATAATATATTTTTATATATTTAAAATATTAAAATCTATAATGGATCTGGATGGATTAGGATGACATCCATCCTCGTTCCGTATCTAAAATAATAACATCCAACCCTATTTTAAATGGAACAGATTCTTACGGATATTCATAACCGTAGACAATTTTATAAACTCCAACTCTGTTAGTCGGCTCATAGTTATATGCGTACTCATCCGAGAGCCACTCCTTCTCCGGATCCAACTGAACACCTAACCATTCACCTGTACATAATAATCATATCAATCACGATTATTTAATTGCGCCTTTAAATTATGTTTCCATACAAAACAACCCAGGAGTCCAAATGAGGTAAATGAACTGATATTCTTGTAATCATTAATCATTATCGTTTTGTTTGATTCTATCGGATCAGATCGTGTAATCACGTTAGAGTCGTGGTCAATATTGGCCACGTGTAAATTTTATCAACATCAACTTTCAAACAAAAAATCCAGTTAGACGTATTGCATTTCCTCCACAAACACATACACATACACAAAATCTGTCTGAAAATGTTGCAAAGTTCACAGAGACTTGAACGTGTGGTCGACTGTCGTCCTCTTGTTTAACCCTTTTAAGTTTCAAACAATCTGAGCACAAATTCATTTATCTTCTGGGTTTTTTCACTCAAACAAAGCAAATGCGGTTTTAAGTTTTGGGTTTTCAACTTTTGATTCTTCAACCGTGTTACTATGCTGGAGACGTTAGCTTCTTGTAACAGTCCTAAGGTAACCTCCTTTTCTTCTTCTTCTTCTTCCATTTGCTTGCTATTACTTGTTCTTATTATTGTTTTTTCTCAACTGTGATTGATTTAACTAAACAAATGAGTGTATGAAATTATTTACATGTATGTAATTAATGTGCTTAGATACATGTGAACTTGCAGTAGATGTTGAATTTTTTTTTTTTTTTTTTCATTATCTAATTTGGGGTATTGGAACTCTGTATTTAAGTATGCTTCAGTAAGCACCCCATATTATATTCAAGGGAAAAATGTATTGTATCCCCTTGCCTTATTGTCTTAAACCCCTTCACAATCAATTCATGAGGGAGAGAACGTAATCGAGAATGAGTTTAGGCTGTTGTAATGAGCAATTTGGAGGCATGAGCTTATCACATGGCTGAACCTTTGCTAGGCACATTAGACATACTGTTAGTTTGAACAGCATTTCCGAAACAATGTTATGATTAAGGATTATTGCTAAATGTAGGGTGGGAATTGATTTAATTTGAAGTGCGAGTGGCAATTCAGTTCACCTTAGAGTGTTAGGGTTAACTGAGAGCTTCATGTGCGACATTTTCTCTTTTCTTGATGTAATTATGCGTCCCTGAAAAAGTTTAACATCACTTGCAACATGACGACATTCACTTCCCATGATATAGGATGCAGATAAGGACTAAATTGTTAAATATGTCCTCTGGTCATGGAAGATTCTCTCTGGGCTCCTACATCTTAATCTGCACATTGCACTGATGTCATTGATATGCTACCAGGTGAAACTTGAAAGCAATGCTTTTATTATTGATCTACTTCGTTTGCTTATTACATTGCAGGGATTTGACATCTTCCAACAAACTAGCCCAATTAGGATGTACACTCATGATATTTCACTCTTTTGTGTACATTCCCATAGTACGCCCTCTTCATACAAGCAGCATGTACATGTTCCATCACATGCGGTCAATTACAGGACAAGGCATCGCTCTTTTGCCCTGCGAAACATTTTTGAGGGAAGGCCACTGTTAACTTCCTCAATATCTGGTCAGAAAGTTGCCTATTTCTCAAACAATAGACTGCCTCGTTTGGAAGGATTCCGGACAAATGCGACAGTTGATGTTGCCAGTGCCATTGATGTCATTAATGATTTAGGATTGGATACTTTGACATTCTTAGGTGTGACTGTTCTTGTTGTTCCTGCATTCAAGATTGCTAGAGCAAGCCCTGTAAGAATATCATTGCAATTTCAATTATTTTTTAGCGTTCTCTTTTTTCTTTCTCTGAATTTTGGGTTTAATTAATTTCAATAATGTTCTGGAATGGAGTAAAAGTATAAGGATAATCCCTAGGAAAGCATTCACATGCAAATTCACTTTAGTGCACTCACAGACACAATGTTATCCATAGCAATACGGTTGCAATGGGATACAGGTTATGAAAAACATGGGGAGAGCCGGAGAGAATCCACAATGAACTTATATGTGCAGACATGAAGGCAGAAGGGGAGGTTCTTAACTGTAACAATTTTGAAAGGTGTAGGCACAAAAGGATAAGCAGTAAGAAGTAATTTATACCTAGCAGGTGTGTGTACAAAGCCACACATACTCACTCTTTCAGAGATGATGGTGAACAGAAACATGCATGTGGAAAAGAGGGATGCATACAGTTGTTGTCAGAAGATCTGAAAAGATGAATAAAAGTATTTGGAAAGACTTTAAATGCAATCACAGATATATGTATAGACAGGCATGCAGATATACACATAGACAGGCACACAGATATGGTAGAGTGGAAGTGCATATGTGAACAAAAACTTAAAAAGGGAGGGGAGGTGGATTTTTTCCTTATTGATTTTGAAAGGCATGGCAGTAGGAAAGAATAACATGTATGCATATGTACGAGCAGTCACAGGCACATAAGCACACTAACAAACAAAATGTAGATAGTTAAAAGAGACAGATTTTATATGTTTATCGCATTAGGCATTTGTGCCCACCTGGGTGATCAACTAACGATGTTGTATAACATGTCAGAGAAAAGATTATATGCACTATATGAAAACAAGAATTTTCTTTTTTGCTACATGTTTTGGTTATGCTGTTCTTATTATTTTACAATTGTTTATTGTTGTTACGGCCCATGTACTCTCATTTTATTTTATTTAAGGCTTTTTAAAATTATTTCTTTAAGAAGTATGCTGAATCTTGACATCTGTTTATTGCAGTAGTATATTTTTTTTATTCTTTTATTTATTGACAATTTAGAAGTAATATTGGTTGAAAATAACTTTGTAAATAGTATTTTGGTGTACTTGAGGTTCTGAACTAGTAATACAATATAACATATTAGTATATTCAGAGATAATTAGTTATATATTTGAGAAAACAATTTGCTTTTCGTTTCAATAAAAAATTTCTTTTGTCCCACAAAGACCATCTCTCATTCTATTTCATTGATCATGAAATCTGTGTTCATTATAAGAAGTCAAGGCATTTTACTTTTGCATTTGTTGTACTTTACTTTTGTCTTTACCTTTTGGTCTTTTCATTTTTCTCAAGTTTTAGTAGAAAACTATGGATGCTATTTATTACATGATAAGGTGGGAATACATGAATTGCTCGTCAATAATTTTTTATTTCAGAAGGGACATTCTTTCTCTAACAGTGTATGACTGTGTTTAGTAAGCATTCTATAACGCACTTGTGCATTCATATCTGTCAAGTATATTTTACTATTTACTTGAAAAAGCTTCAATATTTTGTGGTTTAAAGTGGATACATGGATGCTAAATTTTACCACTTAGTTGTTTCTTTTCTCAATGATATAATTGTTAATATATAAAAAATAATAGGATATCCTGCTTGTTTCAGATACTTGGTTTCTTTTTTGCTGGGATTGTTCTCAATCAGTTTGGTGTCATTAGAAATCTTACAGATGTTAAAGTTCTATCTGAATGGGGGATCCTTTTCCTGGTAAGCACAATCATTTAATTGCTTTAGGTGCCACTTCTGCTGCTATTTTCTGTTAGCTTTATTGTTTCATTTGATGAGCATCGCTTTAATATTATTAATGATGTTTCTCATTCCTACAGGAGTTATTGGCAATAATATAATGGTCCTATTTATCATTTACTAGCCCATTTGATTCCATAAGGAGGGATTTTAAATGCAGTTAAACTTAGAATACTGATATTTCTTACTGGGTTCATCAGAGTGATGACCTGTCTTTTACAGTCACTGATATTCACTTTTATATCCATGGGACCTGAGTGTGCTGTATGTCTTATTGCAAGCTAGGGGATGAAATTTTATTTGTTTATTCTGTAATAGTGAAAAGTCCAATTTTATCCATCATAACATCTCCCTTTGCTGAATTTTATATTGTTTGCGCTTCTTGCAACTTCTAATTTTTTTTTTCATTAGTCTCTTTGACAGTTTGACTTTAATTATTTTATTTCATTTTAAGATCCCTTCAAGATTTTTAGGAATCACTTATGTTGTTTAGATGTCAAAACATCTGTTGCTAGTACCTTAAAGTACTTTCCAGTTTCCACTAGTCAACCATTGTTTGCATTTAACCATACTACTGGAAGTAAGCGTTTGAAAAAGTTTTTGTTGTTTTTGGTGAGCTCGCATGAAAAGGGAGGCATCACAGCATATTTCATGCACTGATGTCTGTTATTAATATATATATTTTATTTTTGGATTTGTTTATTTGTTGCTTGGAGTGCATATAATTTCCAAAGGAGCTTATATTACTTTTATGATGTTAGACATGGCGTACTTGTAATAAAGTAATAGTCATTTTTAGCTAATCCATGTTCCTTTCAGCTGTTTGAGATGGGTCTGGAGCTTTCACTTGCACGTTTAAAGGCTTTGGCAAAATATGCCTTTGGCATGGGATTAACTCAGGTTTGATTTTTACAAATGTTATGATCCAATTGTTGATAAGTGTTTTATAATTTTTTGAGGCACATGATTATACATACTTGTCTTTTTAGATACTTCATGTGATCATGCAACTTGTCAAAATTGTTCACTCCCGACAACTTGGAGTAAATTTTATATTAGGCTAATTGAACTATAATGTCAGAGTAGTCTGCAGTTGGTTGCTACAATCATTGGAAAATTCTAGTATTTATGTTTGAAAAGCAAATCGAGGTTATAACTTTCTAGCTATTATTAGGTATTTAGGTTCATCTTCAAGAGAAATGAGTGAAGAGAGATAATAATTTTTATTCGTTGTTAGAGCGTAAATACTATTATTGAGACCTTACATATAAGCTTAAGCTTTGTTCTAGTTGTAATTCGATGTAATATCAGAACCAATCTGACCAAAAGATTTTGTGTTCCCCAATGAATTCACATTGTATTTTTGTTTGCATATTGTTTTTTTTTTTTTTTTTTGTTGATAAAAGTGTTTATAACCAAGAAAATGCCATGTTTAGGCTTAATTTATACCTTTTCCTTACCTTTCTTTTTCCTCATCTTTGGAAGGTTGTGCTATCCACACTAGCTTTCACAGCATTTGAACTTCCACCTAATGGCGCTGTGGGAACAAAAATCTTGGAGTTCCTTTTCCACTCGAGGCCTGATTTGGTGAGAACTCTGCATGGACTTCTTTAACATTACATGTGGCATATTATGTTATTTTTTTTCTTTAGTCTGTTTGGACCGGATGTCAGATGAAATGGATTATTTGTGGGGAAGCTTTATGTCAAGACTTTGTCAACTTGTTGGAACTCTAATTGTTATATAGCTTGCTTGCTTGCCTTTAACTTGCATATTATTTTGACCATATGTTATCTCGATGGACATAATGCCCTTTGTCCCCCTATGGTTTGGGTCATTTTTGCTTTTACACTCGATGGATATAAAGCCTTATGATGAAATTTATCTTGCATTGTTTTTCTACAAATTCTAATAATTTGTCCCAGGTCAACATCAGAAGCATTGATGAGGCCGTGGTGATTGGTGCTGCTTTATCTTTGTCATCTTCAGCATTTGTTCTGCAGGTATCCTAATTGTTGATTTTTACAGTGATTTTGTAGATCAGATGTTATACAACAAGTTTGCTTCCATTTGCTGATGTTATCACTTTGTGTATATTTTGCTAGATTTATATTTCTGATATAATTTAGTCGGCAAGACTGGCAAATATCTACTAAGCATTCATATTTTATTGTCAGAATGGTTAGTTAGAGGCTAAGGTGGAAAGAGAAAGATTTTTAGGTTCTAGGTCTGAAACTATTAGAAAGATGGGTTCATGATCTGCAAATGAAATTACAGCATAAAGTGATGAACTAAAGAGGGAAAATGAAGATCTATTAGGTTTAAACCACCTATTTTGGGTTTTTTTCACTATTCTTAAGAGCTTCGCTTGCTCTGGAAGATATACTGAAGATTTCTCCATTGAATTCAAGACTGTACATGCTTTTGCCAGTCCTAGGTTTCCACAGAGCAGAATTTTAAGGTATAGAAACTTCATTGGAACTTGAACTGCTAATAGTGAAGCACAAAGGCTTAATTACCTAATATCTATTTAAAATCTGTTTTTAGGTCTTCTAATTGTTCCTTACTAATAATATTTCTATAAACGATTGATGAAATTATTGGATAGCGATATTTACTTGTTTTGCTTTCTACTTACGGCTTACTGTTTTTGATAGAACATTGTAGAGCTTATCAAGCATAATATATAGCTTCTTGCAGAGAGGGGTGAGCTTCCAACAAGATTTGGCTCAGCAACTTTGGGAATACTTCTATTACAGGTTAAACCTGATGCTTATACTTGGTTTCTCTTCTTGTTTATTTATATATAACTATGTTTTGTTATCACATTCCTATTATTTAACTTTGTGTATATGTGTACAATTATCCAAAGTAGCAATAAAAATTATGATATGAATAACCATTTGGACACCAATGTTTGATATGTGCAGGACATTGCAGTTGTGCCTCTCTTAGTCATCCTTCCGGTGTTAGAGAGCCAGGTGCGTGTGAGACTTTTTATTAATTTGAATTTCTCAATAAAAAGATAAATTCATATGTTTAACTTTATATAAGCCTCTTAAAGTCATGGTTTTGTTTTTGGACAGAAATTTTAATGATATGTTGTATTATTCTTTGAAGTACTGAAAGTGTTTATTAATATTTTATCATCTTTTATTTTCTTTATTAATAAGTTGATACCCAAAGAAATATGTTACCTTAATACTCTTATTTATGTTTAAAAATAATAATTTTGGATGTGCAATTAAATTATGTCTTTGTTATGAGGAAAAAGGAAATTGAAGGAAGTAGTACTACAAGATCAATAAGAAAGTTTTCAAATTCTCATGCATCCCTACTCTGCTTTTGGCATTATCTTCTGGTTTATAGTTGGTAAGGTTATCTTAATTCAAGAAAAAAATGAGATTTTTCTTCTCCGTCATAAATTTAAAATTATCTACAAAAAGTAAAATCAATATATGAGTCTCATGAAGTAGTGCATGATTGCATGCAGTGCACTTACCAAAAAGCTAGTATCTTTAAGAGGTCCAATATTTTTGTTTCAGGAAAAATACAATCTTGTTTCAAGTGGTTATATTTATTATTTTGTTCCATATTGAGATGGATTCAGTTCATGTCTTACACTCTTACTTATAGTATTGATAGTAAAGTTCGTACCACAATATTTTTAATCCCAGATCTGCTTGACCATGAGATTTCATTGAGAAACAAACATATAGCCTCGAATATATCACTCAGTTACCAGTAAGATAACTGCTTTCATTAGGAAGCTTTTGTGGTATGAATTAAACTGGTTGATGGGTGTTATGTAACAAAGATGACACAAAACAACTTAACAAGAATGAGGTTACATGAGCTTTAACCGGAAGTAACTGATTCGAACCCATTAGGTAGAACTCGTCCTTAAAAACTAGCTTGTAAGGAGAGGTTGCCCAATGGGTTATATAACCACGACTAATCCCATACTTAGTCAACGTGGGACTCAATTAGGCACATAAAAGTAACTGACTTATGGGGTAATTATTTTACTATCTTTCTTGTTTCCTCTATTAATTTTAAATTTCTTTTTTGGGCAGAATCTGGTTGCAGAAAGCATCTGGCCAATGCTTGCTAAAGAAAGTTTAAAGGCTTTAGCTGGACTGGGCCTGCTTTCTCTTGGAGGAAAATATCTCCTTAGGCGTGTTTTTGAGGTGTGCAAAACTTTTTCGAAGAAAATCTTATAAATACCTTTATTTGTTTCTTACACTAACCTAAGCTTATCAATTTAGTTTGTAGCTGAAGCAAGGAGCTCAGAAGCTTTTGTTGCTCTCTGTCTTCTAACAGTAGCAGGAACTTCGCTTCTCACTCAGAAGTTGGGCTTTAGTGATACGGTTTTCATTCTTCTATGTGTTTGGAAATGTTTTTTTTTTTTTTTTTTTTTGGCTGATAGTTCTCAATTTCATGATGTAATTGAAGTTGATTTCATTGTGCAGCTTGGAGCATTTTTGGCTGGGGCACTATTAGCAGAAACAAATTTCCGGACACAGATTGAAGCTGATATAAGGCCATTTAGAGGCTTACTTCTTGGGTTATTTTTTGTGACTACAGGGACTTCCATTGATACGGAGGTACTAACGATATCTCAATCAGTTCTATTAGTAAAGTAATTTCATCATCCGGGAACACGTGAAACTTATGTTTCCTTGAATCTAACTAAGGGAGATACAGGCCTTTAGGTCATGATATACAGAAAACCTATTTATTATGGTTAAAGTAGAGTATTCACTAATGATACTCCACTTCCTTTTATACAAGGCAATTTTTTTCCTGTGCAGCTTCTTTTCCGAGAGTGGCCAAATGTACTTTCACTCTTGGCTGGTTTAATTGCCATCAAGACACTGATTATAACAGCATTAGGTCCCCGTGTAGGACTCACTTTGCAAGAAAGTGTCCGAATAGGATTTCTTCTATCTCAAGGAGGCGAGTTTGCCTTTGTTGTCTTTTCTCTAGCTAACAGGTCAGTCATAAACTAATCACTTTGCAACTACTCTGTAATTAAGTATTCAGGGTTTGTCTTCTTGATACAATTTTGTTTCTTGAAACCAGGCTCGGAGTTCTACCACTTGAGCTTAACAAGCTGCTCATAATTGTTGTTGTATTGTCAATGGCATTAACTCCATTGCTTAATGAAGTTGGAAGATGGGCTGCTGATTTCGTCGATGACAAGTTTGATGCAGAGGAAGTAAGTTCTTACACCATGATGTTCAGTTTGGAGTTCAATTCTGTAATTCCTGGAGATAAAAGATGCCTGGATCTAGTTTTTGTGTGAAAACTCTTAGTCTTAGAAATATGCCCCCAACAATTTTTTATTTTTCAGACAGCATTTATGTGGCTTTTTATAAAGCATTAACTGAATTTTGCGGAAAGTCAATATAGTTAAAATGATTGAAAACAGTAATATTATTTGTAATGAGCATAACCTTAACGAATTAATGTTTCACAGAAAACTGAAGAGATGGTGAACTTTGAGGGTAGTGAACCTGTTGTTATCCTTGGATTTGGACAAATGGGTCAGGTACATCAGTTGTATAAAATTACTTTCTAGTGAGAACTATGACTATGAGTTTAAAGAGCTGTATCACTATTATCTTATGTTCTAATTTCCTACATGCAGGTGCTTGCTAATTTTTTATCCACCCCATTGGTTTCTGGTGGAGATGGCGGTTTTATGGGATGGCCTTATGTAGCTTTTGATCTGAATCCTTCTGTAATCAAGGTTAGTAAGAGTTGTACTCCAGCTTCTTTCTAGCTCAATGAGACCTTGTGAAAGATAGAACCACATACTGTTCCGTCTTTGTTAGACTTTAGCTATCATTACCACTACCTTAATTATCCAGATTGAATGGTCAGCAAACTGTTTGGATTTCTTTTAAAAATAAGGTTCATCTGATGTGTTGTGACTTTGAAATTATTGGGTACAGATGCTAAATTTTGAGTTTGCAAGCCTTACAGTGAATTTGTTTTACCAGAAATATTTAATTTGGCATAAAATTGAGTAGTTCTTGGTGAGATCTATGAGAATAGAGGTATATTGTTTGATGTTATGAGCATTATCAAAAGAGGCATGTTTCAACACCTACACAATTCTTTATACTATAAGAACTTCTACAAATTAGTATTTGGGAGCAAAAAATTCATGTATTACTACGTATGGTACTTTATTGATCATAAACTCCACTTTACACTAGAGTCGTTCACTTTTCAGCTAATATTGAAATTTAATGTAATTTTAACACTCTTTAGGCAAAGTGAAGAGGTTGATGAAGCGATGACGGATGATCAATCTTCACTGTTTAGCAATTTAATCTAGCTTTCGTTCAGAAAACCAAATTGCGATCAAATTTATATAAATTATTGTTGTCCTGCGTTAAGTTGTTTCTTGGAACTGATTACATTGGCTGGGCATAATATTTAGTTTAATCAGTTAATTTGATTGCAATTAACATATGTAATTTCTGTTACAGATTTCTTAGTACTTGTGATGAATTTGGGGAATCTCTTTATTTATTTGTGTTGGAATGCTGTTTGGTTGTGTTTGTGATTGGTGCTGTTACCTTTATTTCTGAAATTTTCCTATAAGCTTCTGACAGGTTATTTGTTTACATTCCCCATGTAGTTATATTAGTTTAATTTAGCAAAAATTCATATTTCTCATCAAAGAATGGCAAAAAAAACCCCGGTAAATCTTTACGTGTCAAACATTGATTGGCCCAGAATGGTCAGGTTACATATTTATGGAATGCTAAAAACAAGTAAAGCTAGACCTTCTATTATCCAAAAAGGAAGTATTGCAGCTGAAACTGTTTGCTATATTATTACTGGGAAGTAGTTCCTGTGAACAAGACATTAACTGACTCGATTGGGAGGACATGTCTTTTAAATCATGAATATGCAGTGCCTTGTGTTATAGATTTGCAAATGAATTGAAAGGGTCATGGACATATTGGTTATGTTCAGATATGCTAGATATTTTTCAGCAGCAACTGTTTTTATTTAAAATTTCATAGTTTAAGTTCTCAGCATGAGAGGCTAGCAAGAATCCCAGTTTTTGCAGGGTGCACTTGGCATTTAGAAAGGAGGAGCAAGCTAACTTGTATCTTTCACTTGCTTTTAAATCTTTCCAATCTTTGACTCATCGAAGAAAAGATTATCTAGGTGACACATTAAATTTTTTCCATCTGCATTTACAGGCATCAAGAAAACTTGGTTTTCCAACTCTCTATGGGGATGGATCACGTCCAGAAGTACTGCAATCAGCTGGTATCTCTTCTCCGAAAGCTGTCATGATCATGTACACAGGGAAGAAGAAAACAATTGAGGCTGTTCAAAGGCTCCGGCTTGCTTTCCCCGCGGTAGGGCTTTCTATTTCTCTCATTCTCTGTGTGTGCATGGGTTCGTGGGGTATAATGCTGTGAGTAAAAATTAATGTGCAAATAATTGGTTCTTACTTCCATGGTTTTCCAAGTCTACTTGGAGGTGATTCTGAAGTTTTAACATTTTTTTTTAACTTGATTTGTACACTTTTGCCTTCACCTGAACTTCCGGTTCCCGGTCCATCTGAAGTCGGGCAAGAATGCCACCTCATAGTTTATTTTCTCATTATATTATGCCCAGCACTATGAAGTTTATAGTTGTGATATGCTGATTGGATACATGTCAACTGCAATTTATTTATTTATTCTCTAATAATTGTCCGAAGCTCATCTTGCATTTCCTGGTTGGAATCAATAACGCTAATGGTGAACATAATGCTCAGCAGATCCCAATCTATGCGAGAGCTCAGGACCTCATGCATCTTTTAGATCTAAAGAAAGCAGGGGCAACAGATGCTATTCTGGAAAATGCAGAGGTATCAATAAATCATCCTTTTTGTCTCCTGTATACTTTTTATGGCTAAAAGACTCTCACATCATCACCCTGACTAATGCACTAATTGTACATGCAGACAAGTTTACAGCTTGGCTCTAAGCTCTTGAAAGGGTTTGGTGTCATGTCTGATGATGTAACCTTTCTGAGTCAGCTTGTTCGCGATTCCATGGAACTCCAAGCTCAAGATGCACTCGGCAAAACTGATGATCGAGAATTTGAAATTATGCTGCCTTTGCAGGTACATAGTTGTGAATATTAGAATATCTAATAATTTAGTTCATTTGCTTATTGCCCAATGCACAGCACAAAGAAATTTCCAATGCATGCAAAAATCTGTATTGAAATAGCACACCAAGAATCTGTTTCTTCTCTTCATCTTTTGATAACAGAGGGTTTTTTTTTTTTAAAAAAATATATATATTATTTCATTAAAAAACACAGCTCAGAAAGGAAACACAGCTCAGCACCTACAAATTCTCTGTTTTTTATTTTCTACTAAAAATACTATACGCATTATTTCCTACTTCAACACTCCTCAAGCTGGAGCATCTTATCTTTCATGCTGAGCTTGGAACAGAAATGAAGAAACAACCTTTTATGAACAACTTTAGTAAAAAGGACACCAATTAGATGTTCTGATAATGGAGTGACAACTTTTCCTCTCATAACAACTTCTCTAATGAAGTGGCAATCAACCTGTTTCGTTCTTCCATAAATTATTGGATTACTAGCAATATCTAAGGCAGCTTGGTTGTCACAGTACATCACCAAACGACTTGTAATGTCACTTCCAATCTCTTTCTGTTAGTTCTTCAACAAGTTCATAGGCAGCATGAGCCATTGCACAGTACTCTGCCTCTGCAGCAGATCTGGCAACTACATTCAACTTTTTACTTCTCCAAATAACTAAGCCCCACTAATATATGTGCAATAACCATTAGTAGATATTCTATTAAAAATATGAAACACAATATTTTCTATTTCAACATCTCTAATACTTGCAGTCTTATCACCTTAAAATTAGGGTCTTTTTTTTGGATAACCTGATAATTTCATGTTGTTGTGTAAAAGATCTAGTGTAATTGGATCAGAGCATTCATTAATCAGATTTTTCACAAGAGATATCAATATTGTTGAGCAGTTCTATGATAATCTTTTTCCTCTCACATCCATTATTTACCCATAATTTCATGCTGCATTTTCCTGTATTTCTATGTTTTTGAGTAATCATAGGAATTGTACTCCTTAAACTACTGAAATTATGGTGCAGTCTACAGAATTGTTTATGTTATTTGTTTTATGGTTTACTTGATTATCTGAATAAAGTACTTGGTTTGCTTGATAAGGTGAGAGTATCTGACTTAATCGGGGATCAAGAAGCCAGCACATCAACGTCAAATGATGAAAAGTTATCCCGAATGAACGACACAGATTTAACTAGTACCCTGAGATTTCAGGAGAGTATTGATCAAGCTACATACAATGGCGATCTTCAACTGTCAGAAGATTTAGATGGTAATGGGGTATTATATTGTGAATTAGAACAAACTGAAGATACTGCCGTGAAAAAGACTTAAAAATTCGTCAGTACTTGTACAACCACAACTGAGGAATCTTTGAAGTAGAGGTGCAAGTTTGGAGTTCTTTTTCTCCGTTGTCCTTCGCTGGTGTAGCCAAATCAAGGTTAGTAGAAATTGTAAATTTTGTTGATTTGAGTCTTAACAAAAGAATGGATTGTAGTATAAGCGCTGATCACATACTGGCGTTTTTAACAGCATTAGCACTGAAATGTAATTATACAGGGTATTGATTTGTTCTGAACCACAGTGAAATATTGTTGTAGATAATTATGGAAACAGCTTCTTTTGTATCTCTCCACTTGAAAAAAAAAAAAAAAGAGGTTATGCTCGAATTAGGATCCAGCCCACTGTGCCATGACGGGATAATGTGGCACCGGCATATGATCCTTTCACTGCCAGGAGCGGGAGGTGATCGCTGCTCTGTAAGAGAGCCTTCAGAGGCGACTCTCAGTGAATTGAGTCAAATGTCCCACCACCTTGATGCTCCGACTTATTACATGCTTGCGTTATCAAGATCAGCAACGCAAACATTGTTTTGTTCTACTTATAACCTCTAGAAATGCTTACCTTTTGTTGATGTGGGATTGTGTTCAATTTTTAGGGAAAACTGCGTCGATGTACACCTAGGGGTGCAACGGTTGGTCACGACCCGGAGACATGAAGGTTAACACGATATTTATGGATTTGAGTTAGATGTTATTGGGTTCGAGTCACTGCCGGATCAATATCTTGAACTCGTTAAGTAAACTGTTAATGGGTTGGGTCTTGTTTGGGTTAAACCTATCTCAATATGTTTACTCATTTAACATCATAATAATAATAAAAAAAAATAAACAAACATGTAACTTATAAATATGATTTATAGAGGTAAATAACTGTTTTGACATTTAAATGGTTCATTAATTTGTTTAGATAAAACAAATAAAGTTTTAGACTAAATGAGATTGGTCAAGTTATAAAGTCCATCACAAGTCATATCTACATCATGAGATTGTGGGTTCGAATTTCTCTCTCTTCACCCACAAAACCATGAATTATTTTAATATTCCAAAAAAAAAAAAAAAGTTAAAGTTTATGAGCAGATAAAATTAAATTGTTTACATTAAAATTCAAAATTTCAAACATTAATATGTTTTCTTTAAAAAAAACATTAATAAGTTTTAATAATTTACTTATAATTTTGAATTTTCAATGAGTTTAACCAATATTGCACTCGGATGAAACTTTTGTCAAAATTGCACATACTTCCCCTTATTTTCATTGACTAATTGTTTGACAAGCCTTAAAGCTTAAAATGATTAAATTACCCATGAATTAATTATTTTATTATAATAATTATTATAATTGAGGATTTTATTATAATAAAATTAATTAACTGACCATTTTTTTAATTTAAAAATAAAACATTTTTAATAATTTGTTTTTATTTTTCTTTAAAAATAATGCTTTTTAAATAAAAAATGGTTAGTTAATTAATTAGGTTCTAATTGTAATAAAATCCCTAACCGTTTAAATTAAAAAAAATGGTTAGCTAATTAATTTTATTATAATAAAATCCTCAAATATAATAATAATTATAATAAAATAATTAATTTAGGGGTAATTTAGTTATTTTAAAATTTAATGCTAGTCAAACAATTAGTCAATGAAAAGCAGGGGAAGTATGTGTAATTTTGGTAAAAGTTACATCTGAGTTCAATATTGGTTAAACTCATGAGAAGTTTATGCAATTTGCCCTGTTTATATTTAACATTTCATATATATATATATATATAAATTTTCAAGTCAGTGCGTGCTTATATAACTTCATCAATGCATTGGATGTGGACCATTAGATTTACATGTTTTAACTCAAAGTGTATGCACTTGTCAAAACTTTTCCATAATCTATGGCCCACATGCAACACACTGATGGAGTTATATCAGGACGCACTGAGGAGAAAAGAACTGTATATATATATATATATATATATATATATATATTACTCATAAATGATCCCTTATTTTAATTTCAATAAGGACCTTGATGAAATCACATTGAGTTTTATGAATTTTGATTTGAAATTTTTTATGCATGATAAGTTCATTGAAATCTACCAACAAATTTTTTTTTTTAGATTTGTTCAAGCACTAGAACTATTTTTCCTGATTTTTTTAAATATGAATGTATCGGAAAAATGGGTAAAATATAGGAAATTTAAAAAAAAATAGTTCTAGTTTTTGAAAAAATCTCAAATTTGTTTCGTAGGTAGATTTCAATAAACTTATCTTGTATAAAAAAATTCAAATCAAAATCTATAAAACTCAATGTGATTTTATCAAGGTTCTTATTGAAATTAAAATAAGGGATCCCTTATGAGACACTCAATATATATATATATATATATATATACATATTTAATGAATAATATGCCATATACAAATCATCTCATTTGAGGATTTTTTTATTTTTTTTTTATTTTTATAAAAGACTAACAAATAAAATAGAAATAGAATGCTTGGAACAAAATGTGATATTTAGACAATTAAGCAGATATAAAGTCTAAATGGAAATAATAGAAGTATTAAAGAACCAACAGATAATAATATCAAAGAGTGGAAATCGTTAAAAATGACCACTCTAAATATGGAAAATTCGTTTTTAATCACATACGAAACTTTAATTGTTAATAACCATGTTTTGAAAAAAAATCCACTTGGTGTCCATAAATTACCAAGATGTCCCCAAATTAATATTTTTATTTTATTCACTGTTCACTGTCTCTCTTCCTCTTCTTCACTGTTCATTCTTCATCAAATTTTTTACCTTTTTTCTTATTTTCTTCCTTCTTCTTTGTTCATTCTTCCTTCCTCTTCTTGCAAATCGAACACCAATATGGTTGAACCATTGTTATTTCTGCAAATCGACTAACTAGAGAAGATTTTAAGAAGTGAAAACTTGAAACAAAAATTTCGATTTGCTCTAAATCAGTATTTGGTGTGTAAATATCTTTCATTTGTTCATTAATTGAGTTGCAAACAGTGACATTAACATGAGTTTAGCGTTATTGTATCACCTTTGTGTGTTTTTGTAAAGAATCGAATAAAATAAAGTTTAAAATTTTTTCAAGGAGATTTCAAGTTTATTGGTTTGAAAAACTTGAAATCTTATGTAACAACTTGAAATGTTGACAAGTTTCTGGGTAAGACTTCAATCAAGTTTTTTCCAGAAGATTTCAAGTTTAACTTCAAGTTTTTACATAAATTTTCAAATTTTATCAATTTCAAGTTTGTTGAAGATTTCATGCTTTCAAGTTTTTTTTTTTTTAAATCAAACTCCAACATCCAGTCTCAAATCATCCAAAATATCAGAACTCAACCCGATCAACCCTCAAAATGGATACATTTCAATATTTATTATTCTATAAACATGTTCTTAACAATAAGAGAGAGAGAGAGGAGCGATGGAGAGAAGAGAGGAGAGAGAGTGTATTTGGGGATAGTTTTATGTGAGGACGTTCAAGTAATTTCTCAAAAAAGTGGTTATTAACAATTAAAATTTCAAAAGTGATTATAAACAAAAGTTTAATGTTTTGGATGACTAGTTTTGGTTTTCTCTCGTATAAAGAACTTACAATGATTGCCAATTTCTTACGAAAGAGAAATGGTCACAAACTTCATTGAAGTTTTCAAACACTAGAGTTTTTTTACAAAGAAGTGAGAGAAGAAAGATTAAACCCTGAAAATTTCAAGCCTGTCCTTATATAGAAGAATAAACCCGAGTCAACAAATTAAAGTAAACTTGGTCAAACTTTAATGATTACATTCTAGTTATTGTCTTCGTGAACAATGGTTTGTCTGGTACTGTTTGTATTGTCATTTTATACCGACGGTTGGCCTTGTGAATAAGAGTTGAGTTAGGAAGGGACCCTAGTGAGGACCTAGTTGTCATCATGGTCAAAAGTCGATCTAGTGTCTTCTGAGGATAAATCTCGTGAGGCTAAAGCCTCTGATAGCGTGACAAGTTACACCCGAAATCAACATCTTCATTAGAGTGGAAATATATGTTGCCTTTGGTGGGGTCATCTTCACTGAGAGGGTCATCTTTGTTACCTTTTCGTTTTGATCTAAAATCTTTCTGAGAAAGGCTGGTCATAGATTTTTTTCATAGACTCTGCAATTTTTATTAATACTTCTAGAGTCTTCGCTGCTGCCATGAGAGCCAAGTCTGTGATTTGGCCTTAAGGAATTCTGACTGATATGTGGTTTTGTAGGAATTGGGGTTGTTTGCAAACCATCTAGCAATTGTCTTTGCCAAGGTCAGTAGTGTTCATACCACTCCACCATTTGATTTTTGTTTGTCTCCCAAAATAGGGAACTTGAACATTTCTAACGAATTTGTCTTGGATCTTGTATACAAGCATTATGATCCATGTCAAACTAAAATACTTGAAGAAGAGTAGATCCCGGAAGAAGTCCCAATATGAGGGCTTTTCAATAAATTGAGTCCAATAATGATAACCTTCTTTGACGACGTGAGGATGGAAATCAATAGTTGGACCATACTTGTCCCACCACTCGAGAAACTAAAATGGCAAATTGAATGGGAAATCTTTTTCCAAATAGATAAAGTAGGATATGGAATTTCTTGGGTTTTGCCTGTAAATGGTCTAGTCATCAATATGATCCCAGTAGAAAATTTTGGAAATATGAAAAGGTCTGGAAAATTTAATTATTTTATTTGGGTTTCCACCCCACTGATCCAAAGTGATAATTTTGCAAATTTTAACCTTTAGAAAAATTAATTTGGATGGATTATTTTTGTCAAAAACTTTAGAAATATATTTAGAATATGTGTCAACGAGGATGAACTCGTAAAATGTCTTTTTGTATTGTCTTCAAGAATTCTGAAAACCAAAGGAACACTGATTGCATCCGCAAGTTTTTTAGGTTTTCTGATGTAATGTTAAGAGAAAAATCTGTCAAGATATGATTTGTCATGGTAGAGAAAATTCTGGAAATTTACCCAGTGAAAATTTTGTGAAGGGAGATGGTGAAATAGGGATTTGAATGTTCTGTTTGTCACAGATTGCTATTTTGTTTTGCTTTGCTGAATGTTGGCTAACTCTGCTTTCCGCTACTCATGTTTGTCCGACAGAAATACTATGGTCAAAAAGTAGAATCTGAATTCCAACCTTAAAAGATAGGAATCCTTTCCTACCTTAATTGCGAAAAACAAACATAAGAACAGGATTTCCTTTCCTATTCCCAACTCAATTCCACCAACCAAACATGATCTAATTGTTGTCAAATCTCCTTAAGCATTTTTGATTAATTTTCATTCGCCTCCCATAAGATTTGGGCCGAGTAAAAGCATATCTATCTGATTTGACAAACAAATAGAAACCTTCATAGATGTTATTGACAAATTAAAAACCATCGATACCCATTTGCATTTTATCCTCATGTGAGATAAATCAAATTTCCCTAGCATTTTCATCTATTACATATTCTGGGCTGCTGATACTTCACAGTTCACATTACTTGTGTCATGGTTCATCAAAACCTAGCAAATCATCTGCCATAACAGCAGGTTCATAAACCGTTCTGCAGCACTGTAATTTGCAGCTTAGAAGCAGGCCCTCACAGCAACATACTATAATAGATATGACAGTAAACACGACATAATCCCATAAGCCGAGAAAATTTCTTCCATTAAAACTTGCGAAACAATACTCTAGAAGAACATAGTACAAATTCTGAGCTATAAGCTCAGAATTCAATAAATATTGCGAACAAAACAACACCATAAACACCTTGATCGCAGCAACAGACTCAGGTCTTTAACAAAACAGCAATTTATCATGCTAAAAAATATACACAAAATCGACAATACCCAGCAGCCAACAAAACCTCTCATGAGCAGACAAGCCTTTCAAAACCACAAAGCAAAAATCTCAGTAATGCCTATAGCTTGTCCACAGCCTAACAGGCATTTGTTCCCTGAGCCAATTTTCTGATTAACAAACCCAAAAACAGAATACTTCAAAATGCTTGTATCAAGGAAATTTCATCCACAATAACTAATTTCAAAATAGAATACTAGACATACTAACAGATCTTAAAATTTTGAATTCAATTTCTCATTTACATTTCATATATTTGTTTTTTATAAACTAAATTGTAAAAAAATCAACTACGAGAAACAGCCCTAAAATGATAATCCATTCAGAAATTCTGTAGTATCATAGGCAAAATCAATAGCTCATAATTTCCAAAGGACAGCAGAAGCAGAATCATGACTCAAACAGAATTATCATAAATCAGAAGAAAGGAACAAGACATTTTCACAGCAGAAAATCCAATGGTTACAGAATCTCAAGCAATGGATCATCCACAGGCATCATCATAGCAAACAAACCCAAATACAGGAAGGCGCTTGCACTAAAAATAAATGGTCAAAGAAGCATAAAACTCGGATCTAGTTAATATCTCATCCAAGCCTACCGGCATTCAAAATCAACTCGATGCATAAAAATCAGATCTAGTTTATCAAAACAATAAGGCCCAACCCATTACTAAAAATTCAACATCGTTATTTCATCCATGCCTACTTTTCCCATTCAAATTCAACATGATCCTACACACACACAAACACACATATATCCCCCTATATATATATATATATCTGTGTGTATTAAAAAGAAAAAGGCTTAAGTTTCAAAAACCATATATACAAAAGAGAAAAAAATGCATAAAAATTCTGCTCTTGAAGCTGTCAGTAAAACAAAACCATTTTGTTTTGTACGAACCTGTTTATACCCGCCCCACACCTCCCCTCACCCCCACCTAAAAACAAAAAGAAGCATAAAGGTGAGAAGAGTGACCAAAACAAAATTTACAAAAAGAAAAATAAATTTGTGGCATAAAACCAAACCAAACAAATATGAACTGTATTATAGACTAATTAACCAAAAGCCAAAAAGCGACATAGCTTCGCATAATTGAGTGTTATAGTTTTGTATTTGCCGAAAGAAATTTGCAGAAGAATAGACAACATGCAACATGTTGGCAGATTTTGAAGCAAACAATAGCAAACATCATAATGGTTTTCTTCTTTTGCTTTATTTTTCTTTATTAGATAACCATTTGAATTGTGTCAAATGTAATTTAATGGTACAACTAGATGACAACATTACAGAGAAAAAACTTATACACAAGCACAGATATACGCATCCAATTCATGAAATCAAATTTTATAATGAGAAAAGACTATAACAATACTAATCATTTACTACAAAAGTGAATGCTCATCATATATTGTTTCTTCAAAAGTAGAGTAACAAAAGAATCAATGCATATAAATTTGAAAACAAAATAGACATGTCAAAACCGAGTGTTCCACGAAAAAATTTCAAATAAAGAATCCAAAACTAATTCAATTTCCATTTTTCTTCCTAAGAATTCCTTAACCGTCAAAACATGAGATAAAAGTCATGATTATAGCCAATAAGTTCTAAATTATCAAAACAGTACAATAGTACCAAGGCTAACTTATATGGATGGTAAGCGTACTATTGTTTGCATAGACAATCACTCGTCTTCTAAAAATCTGGGCTTGAATCCAAAAGCTGCACAATTAATAGAAAAAAAAGGAGAAGTTATAATTGCCAATTGGATATATAATCTACAATTTTGTTATTATTGGTAATTCAGAAAGGAAATGGATTTATATCAAGATGCTAATTCTGGATATGCAACTAATGATGTTGACTTATTATGTTACATATGTTCATTATGAAGAATAACATTAATATCCACCTTCTCCGGTCCAGTTTATGATAGGTGACTAATGCATTCTCTCCTTTATAGCGAAGTGGAAAACCCTTCCTTTCAAACCATGTTACAGCAAAAGACCATTGACATACCCCAAAGAGGAATGATGGATTCATCTGATCAGCTTTTGCTATGATCTGCCATTAGATCTTTAAAAGCTCTTATGTGAGTTTTATATGGAGTCTCCCATCCTTGTGCACTTGGATTACAATGTTTAAACCAGTTAGAAGCTATGGGTGGCATAGGCGAACCTGGATACATGAATACCTGCATAAAGCATAGACCATGAACATTAGTTCCAAAGCAAAAAAGTCACTACATACTTGCAGTTGAGATTACTTTAGCTATATACAATGAATACCTCTACAAAATGACTTTCATTTACAAATCCGATGGCAATAACTTTGCGGGAGGTACATGGCAATGGCACAGATCTAAGTGGTAGAAATGTAAGGCACTGTTGCTGAGATATATGCAACAGTACTACATTGTACCTAGAAGCAATGATATGACCAGTGTCAGGCATGATCATCTTGTGGTCACTCCCTGGATTGCTATGAAAGAAAGACAATGAATGCAAGAGCTCATGCACTCTATCAGCACCACCATATAGCTGCATGTAGTCATCGTAGTGAGACTGTAATTCATCTACCAAGTCCCTTCTTACTTGAGCCCAATTGTTCTCACCCATACCGATCAAATCTGCCACAACTCTTAAGCCACAATGACCATCATCAGGAACATCCCGCACATCATATATGTAAGGTCTCAGCCCGATCGGAAATGAATCAATAAAAGGCACAGCCTTAAGTGATTCAATTGGATAGATATCTATTTCTCTCTCTTTCAATTGCTTTGGAGTTCTAATTGAAGTCAAAAGGGCTTCCTCTGAATAACTATCCTCCGTAGATAACGCATCCTCAAATTCTGATGAATCATGATCCATAAATGCATCCAAAGAGGTTTGATCTTGTGAATTTACCTCAAAATCGACAATAGAACTTGGTGATGAATTTGTTAACTCCCTCAACTTTTTCAATAATTGTTGCTTACCGAGGCCATCAGTCTCATAAAAACGCTTAACAAACATATCTACCTCAGCTTTAAATCTCAATTCTAGAGTTGTATTATGGGTAACAGGTACAATTTTTAGTTTCTTCCAATGAGGATCTACAGATGATAAAGGAATAGGTTGACCTTCATGCTTGTATACTGAAATCTCATGTGAACATGGAAAACCATGTGTACGACGAAGTACACATCCACATGCAAAAGCATCTAAACCAATAGAATTGGCTCGCTCAGATTCAGCAAGTATCATATTCATCGCATTTATTGAGACAAATCCCCTCAACTCCTCAAAAATTGGAGCTTTGAAATTATGTTGCACAATGGTCAAGCTCCTCTCAAATGAAGCCTTAATCTCAGTGTATCGTAATTCTAGCAAAGCATGCATCTTTTTCCATGATGTATCAAAGTTGCCTAAGGGTGCCCCTAAGTGTCTCTTCAATTTCACATGTATAGTATCATCCCTGTTAAAATGGAATTGGACACATTAGTCACCAAAAAAGAAAAGAAAACACATAGTATATGATCCATGAGAAATTCAAGCTTTACCTGTTCGTTGTCACATTTCCAAAATGCATAGTGAAGTCTGTCCATGCTGCAACAAACTTCTCTTTATACTTAACCAACCATGTTTGCTTCACATAATCAAGTACTTGTGGATACCTAGAGAAATCATTTTCCATAGCACTTATGTGTTGCAAATACTCTTGTTCTGTGGCAGATAAAACTAAAACATTCCAACTACAAATGAAGTCTTCCAACCTCTCTTTAGTTTCAAATAACTTCTTGCAATTAGCCAAAACATTCCTCGAGATATGCCATCTACAAAGAAGATTAATTGCTCTTGGAAATACTTTATGAATGGCATGCATCAAGGTCAAATCTTTATCTGTCACGATGACACTTGGCAATATATTGTCTTCCAACATACTGTTCAATCTCTCCAATGCCCAAGTGTAATTATCCTCCCTTTCAAACTCAAGATATGCAAAAGCAACAGGAAATGTTAATTCTGTGGATGTAACACCAACTATCTCTAATAAAGGAAAAGGATACCGACTTATCTCATATGTGCAATCCATAATCAACACAGATGGAAAAGCTCGCAACAACCCAACTGAAAACGGATGTGCCCAAAACAAGTCCTTAATGCATTGGGTATCTTCATCAATCCGATGCCACTCAATATACTTATAGTCCGTCAATTTTTTCATGAGTTTCTGCATATGTAGTCTCCCAACTTGCTCTCCAACCTTGTATTTATGTCGTGCATTATAAATTGCTTTTATTGTACTGGCATTATGTGCATCTCTTCGCTTCAATGTATGCAATATCTCTTTTGGGCTAAGATTGCTTTTTGACATATCAATCAATATATTAGCTTCTTGTTCAGTCAATCTACCTGCAAATGAGTGGCCCTCGGATTGTTGTGTAATAGGATGATTATGCAGGCCACAAATCACTTTCAAGACCCAATCATCATTGTCGTCTAACTTATGCCCCTTTAATTCAAACGGACAACCACACTTCTTTGTTCCAGTTGTCTTAGGTCGTTTTGGTGTTTGACCTTCATTGTATTTACGTCTATAATTTCCACTCCTTTCACATGCAAAAGTTATTCTTGGTCTCCTCCCCTCTGCACCCACATCAGACTTTTTTATTATAATAATCATTCCATTTTTCTTTCCAGTATCTCGTATCCATTCAACTAACTCTTTTCTACTATTGAAAATCTGCATATAATATAATACATTCAGCAAACGAACAGATGAAATATTTGGTAACAAACAAGAATGAATAGTGAATGACATACCATGTCAATAGTAAAGGTACTGGTATAATCAACAGAGACAGTTCCAACAGTGCTACCACAAGTAGAGCTTTCATCCTTAACAATTATGCACCAAAAAAAAAAAATAAATAATCAATAACACTCCATGTTTTAAAATGTGAGACGGTTCGAGGCGTTTTGTACTAGTGAGGCAAGGCGGCCGCCTCGATTAAGAAATGTTAACCAATGCAAAAAAATTAAACTAATTCTAAATGTGTGAAATTTGGATGGGGTGTTGTTCAGGATTTTTTTTTCTCTTTTAGGTATAGGTGTTTTTCTATTTTTTTTGGAAGTAGAGGTGTTGTCGTTTGATAAATGTGAGTGGGGGCGTTTGATGATTGTGAGTGGCTATTAGGGTTTTAAAATATTAGTTCTAACTTAGACAGTCTCAAAACGGTGAGTTTTGAAAAAAAAAAAAAAAATGCCTTGATTCAAAACTCACCGTTTCACCGCCAAAAATCAAATTGATATGACACCAAAACTCACCGCATCCCAACCCAAAACCAAATTGATAAGGCACCATCTCACCGCCTCAAGTCGGTTAGGCCTTGAGACAGTTGCATCATTGCCCCAGGGCAGGGTCATTTAAAAACAGTCCTTGAGGTGCCAGCTGGCGGCTGCCTCGACCAATTCTAAAACAATGATAATACTGATCATGTGAACACTAAAAATAAGAATTCTTGACCTCAGTTCAACAATTTAAAAGCCAACAAATTGAACAAAATCGTGATTAACTTTATGATCAAATCAGAATTCTAATTTTTTTTCATCCATCTTGACCTAGGAAATTGTCCAGCCCTGGTTAACCATTTACATAGTGATCTCAGAGAAAGGCATTGAAAACTCACCTCTTCATTGACAGCTCCGTCTTGCAGAGCTAGCTCATCCATTACCTCAAAACACCCCTCTACAGTCAACAAATTTTTTAAACTGTAAAAAGTTGAGGTCTTTCTATAATGTGAGTAATGGAAAAAAAAAAAAAAAAAATTGAACAGACAGCGTTGTGAACAGAGCAAGTTATGCGTATCTACTTTATAAATTTTAGTAATTCGAAAAACCCAAAATAAGAAAATTATCAACACATTCAATTTACCTTAAAAGCCGTTCAATTCAAGAATTCTAATGGGAAATTGGCTGAGTTCTGCATCAATTCAAATTCGAAAAATAAAAACACAACACAGATAAATTAAACTGATGAAAAGTAATATATGATTCGAAAAGGGGATACAATAATGATAAAGAGAACGAATTATATATGAAATTTAAAGAACAAAAAAGAAACCTTACGGCCTCATCACAACACTTGGTGTTATTTTTTCCCAAGAAAAGCCTTCAAATTTCAACGATTGCAAACAATTGTCGATCCGTAATTACCACAACAACAATGCAGACTAGAGCAAACTTAACAGGGACCAAAACCAATTATTTGAAATTATTCTCATAATACTTAAAACCCTAATTTTTGTGACAGCACTCATTTTTTCAAAGCTATCAAAACAAACCCTTAATTGGTTGATTTTCACTTATAGATGGGTTCTTACTTCAATTACTTACACTATCCTTCCAAAACATCATAATAATGGATATACCCTCATGAATATATAATTATAGATGTACCCTTCAGTTGCCACTCATTTTATTATTATTATCAATAATGCTAAACATCCCACCACTTTCATCCTAACATACATGGCAGCTGAGGTGTCACTAGATAAATGGACACACATTAATTGATACTTATCTCACTTGCCGATGTATTCACTCACCAATTAATGTTTGTCCACTCACCAATTAATGTTTGTCCACTCACCAAGTAACCTCAGCTGCCATGTGTGTTGGGATGAAAATGGTGGGATTGTAGGTGGGATGTGTAACATTACTGTAACATCACACCACTTCCATCCCAACACACGTGACAGTTGAGGTGTCACTTAATAAGTGGACACACAGTAATTGATACTTATTTCACTTAACAATGTATAAAAATATATATAATTGAATTTTTTTTTTATAATCTTTTTCTTTGTATTATTATTATTATTATTATTATTATTATTATTATCAAATAAGTTCTGACCTTTTTTTTTCCATGAGCCGTATAATTTTTGTTAATTATTATTATTATTATTATCAAATAAGTTCTGACCTTTTTTTTTTTGTATAATTTTTGTTGTTAATTGTTGTCATTTTATATAACGACTAAATATATAATTGAATTTTTTTATATCTTTTTCTTGGTATTCAAACCAAACACACTTAACGCTTTTTAATAAAAAAACAACACTTAACTCAAATATTAAAAGTAAAATAAAATCAAAGCCTAACGTGTGTTTAATACAACCTAGAGGAGGGGGCGAATGGGTTGTTAATCGATTATTACCAATTTTTTGATTAGTCAATATTAATAATAAAACACAATACAAACATACAACAAATCCCATGAACTGTGGAAAACAATAAAAACACAAAGATTTGTTTTACGTGAGAAACCCTCCACTGGGCAAAACTCACGGGCTAACCACCTAGCCACTCCAATCATCAAATCCACTATTTGAATAATTGTTTACAACTTAAGTTGACCACCTAGTCACACTTCAAAGTTCGTAACACAATCTATTATACCCTGAGGGCCTTTAATAGTGATCCTAGACCAATTCTTGTCAATTACCACCCGTAGCCACAAGACTTAACTCAATGAAGAGATCAATACAAGCCTATGTGAACATGAATGAATGAGCAGTGCAAATAGTGCTAGACAAACACTACACTTAACTAGATGTGAATATGAGATACTAAACAATCCCAGTTATTAAAATGCCTAAATGAACATACACAAATGATCAAAACAATATATGCTAGACAACAACATAAATTGCTTAATTAGGAATTTAATGAACAAGTCAATAAATCATAATTATCAATGTCTACGGGTAAGAGTTCACAAAGACTTAGCTAGATACCATAAATCACTTAATGTGCTAGCTACCACAAACAATCATAATCATTCAATATAATGACCAATGTTTGAAAGGCGTTTTCCTCTACTGAGGCTAGGCGTAAGCCTCAAGGGGTAACGAGGCGTAAGCCTCACTAGGAGAATAAAAATACATAATATATATATATATATATACACACACACACACACACACATAGCATATAACATGAAAAATTATAAATAATGACATATTAACATACAATATTCAAAAACAGTCCATATATGATATACATATTAACATAGTAACATACAAATATACATTATTTAAAAAAAAAGTCCAAATAATATAAAAAAAAAAAAAAAAAATTAACTTATAACATACAAAAAATTAAAAACAATATATATTAACATACAAAATACAAAAAATAAGTCCATATGCGATGATATATTAACATAGACACATAGTAACATGCAAATATACAATATAAAAAAACAAAAAAAAACAAAAAAAAAAAAACAGCCCATACAATATAACTTATAACATACAAAAAAATTAAAAAAAAAAAACAATATATTTTAACATACAAATTACGATTTATAAAAAAAAAAAGTCTATATTAACATACATTATACAAAAGAAAAATATACAATATAAGTTAGAACTTAGAACATGCATGTTTAAGAAAGAACAAAGATTACCAAGTTTAAGAAACAAATCTAACAAATATATAAAAATTAAGAACAAAAACAAATCAGAAAAAATATGCACAAAAAATAAAAAAAAGGAACAAGAAGAAGAGAGAAAGAAGAACATACCTGGTCGTGGAGAAGAGCAGCAGCAGCCAGCAGCAGAGAACAAGAGGAGATGCGTTAGTGATGAACAAATAACAATAGTAAATTAACAAACCCTAACACAATGGGTTTATTTTTTTTCTTTTCGTTTTTTTGGGGACTAACGGGCCTCTAATTGGGCTTTAAATACAATTTAAAAATCATCATTTTATAATTTTCAATGGGCCATTGTCAAATTGGGTATTTGGGCCATCAAAAAAAAATATGAAAATGCAATAGAAAATAGACACTTTTGAGGCGTATAGCCTCATTAATAGAGTTGCAAATTTTTCCTTGGATCCCTAAATCCCCATGACCCCATCCCCATTTGGTGAAATTTTTTTTTGGGAAAAAATAGACAAATAGGTGGGGATGGGGATGAAAATCATCCCCAAATTGAAATGGGGATGGGGAGACACCCCCCTCCTCCCCAAATCCCATTTCCCCTTTAAATATATTGAAATGGGGACCCCAAAACATATATAAATATAATTATGTATACATATACATAAATATATATTTTAATTTTTTTTATTCTTTGTTTTTTATTTAAATTTATAATTTTTAGTCAAATGGGGAAACAGAAAAACGGGGGAAATGGGGAAAAAAAACTCATCAAAATGGGGAAATGGATGGGGATGGGGAAAGGATTTGGGAAGTGGGGATTGGGATGTGGGAACTTATATCCATTCTTATTTCCCATATGTGCAACCTTACTCATTACGCCTCTGAGGAGTAGTTGTGAGACGTATTATGAGGAGAAAGCCTCACTAATGGGTATTGAGGCTTAAGCCTCAATGCGATTTTAACGATTTCACCTCTGAGGCGTGCCTCAAGGCTATCCTCATAATGTTTTTTAAAACATTGATAATGACTTAACTAGATGTTATAAATAACATGGAATACTAGCTATCACAATCTACCACAATTAATCAATATAAAGTCTCATAATGTACTCAATATATATTCAACATATATTCATTTGTAGATTTAGTCAATCAATAAATGTAAAACCTAGAATCAACTATCACAAACAAGCCCAATCAATCAATGAGATAACTTAGTTAGATAATATATAAATTACAATGCTAGCAAACACGAATTATCTCAATCAAAGAGAGACCCATGAAATTATCACTCAATGGTCATCATATAATCATCAAAAAAAATACTTAACAAAGTATACAACACAAAATCAACATGTATTCAATCATTAGATATCACAATAGATGAATAGAAAGCATTTAATCGAGAAATAAATGCTAAACCTAGGTCAAGAATATTAATATATGAAATGGAGATGAAAATGATATTACCTAGTCAAGAACTTGGAGACCCATGATACTATGATGATCAATGATGAAGATGATGCATGAATTTGAGTTGTTGGAGAGTTAGAAATCAAAGGATTGAAGCTTTCTTCAAAGGATTGAAGCTTTCTTTCTCTAAAACGAATTCTCTCTCTCTTTAGAGTTTGTGTTTTATGAGTCTTGAAGGAAGAAGAAGAGAACATATGTATTTGTAGAAGGGAGATGAAACTACGCCATTTTGGGAATTTAGAAAAATAATTTTTGGGCAAAAACAAGCAATTTGGCGGGTGAACAACAGGTAAGAAAAACAGTGCATCAGCTTGATTTTCAAATGGCTCAAAACATGATAAAATGACCGTCGAAAATTATCGTATAATATGTCGTTGGAAAGGTATGGATGTCTACTTTCTACTTCTTTTTATAGAATGAGATTTTGATATTTGCAGAAAAAATTATGGTCATTTGAGTGATCAAAGGTCAGATTCGAATAAAAACAAAGTTGCTCTGTTTTAGTGGTCTATTTGGAGATTTCAAAATCAAACCAATTGGTCATGAAATATTACGAATAATATATAGTTGAAAAGGATGAGTGTCTAGTTTTTACAGAAATTTTCAAAACTCATTTTGAAACTTTGTATAAAACGTTGTGGTCACAAGACCATGCAAATGTCAGTTTTGAAAAACATTGAAAACCAATCTTTGGAAACTAGACACATTACTCCAAATAACCAAACCAAATCTAACCCAATTAAACAACATGCACACAACAAGATACCACAATACCACATGATGAAATGCAATGCATGATCATGGAAACACAAATGCAAGAGAAATGGAGATGCATGTAAGTGTGTGTGTGTGCAACTAATTTCTTCAAAAAGTCAAGTACAAGTAACTACCTTCTTGAAGAACTTTGGGAAGTACGGAAGCTTGCCAATCACATTCTCCTAAGCTGCCCGTTACATAACAATGCCAATGTGGTTTTGACAATGAATTAAGCCAACCAAAAACTGAGGAACTTATGATATTCACTCACCAATTAATGTTTGTCCACTCACTAAGTGACATCTTAACTACCACGTGTGTTGGGATGAAAATGGTGGGATGTGTAGTATTACTATATTATTATTATTATTATTTATGAGTGGAAATGGTGCGAAATGTCACCTTTTCAAACTCATTTGGTGATATTGTCAGTGGTTTAATAAGTTAAGTTTAAAAGACACATATTATGGTGAACTACCAAAATTGCTCTTAGATAATCAGTTATGTTATTCTTTTTGTACTTTTCTCTCTCCACACTTCCAACAAAAACGACTCTCTCTCTGATTTTTTTTTTCTCTCTCTCTCTCTCTCTATCTATAAATAAAAGTTCAAGATTTGTGGTTGCCTCGAGTTTCATCTTCAACTTATAAAATAAGGTAATATTTCTTGAACTTTCTTCTTTTAATTTGTTCACATTTTGTAAACCAGCCATTGTGAGAATTTTTAGATCTCCGAGCCTTTTCATGTGTTACTCGAGCCTTTTCATATGTTCACTATCCGAGCATTTTCATGTGTTTCCAGTGCCTTTTGATGTGTTTCTCGTGCCTTTTTATGTTTTCACTATCCGAGCCTTTTCATGTGTTTCCCGTGCCTTTTCAGGTGTTCACTATCCGAGCCTTTTCATGTGTTTCCCGTACCTTTTCATGTGTTTCCCGTGCCTTTTCATTCACTATTCGAGTCTTTTGAAGAATTTTCGAGCTTTTTTATGTCTTCCTCAAGCCTTTTCATTCACTATCTGAGCCTTTTGAAGAATTTTTCGAGCTTTTTGAAGAAATTTTTGAGCATTTTCATGTGATTTAATCGAACCTTTTAAAGAATTATATGAGCCTTTTCATGTCTTCTCCGAGACTTTTCAATATCCTCACCATAGCCTTTGTAAATGTAATATTTGAAAAACGTTTGTAGTCCTGAATTTTCATTAATGCTTTGTGATGATTAATTTGACATCATCATGAATCGGGTTAGAATAGTAAGATCTTACAACGGTCGATGGGAACAGTTACCCGATGGAAGTCAAAGGTTTGTTGGATCGGATAACCAGGGAATGTATGTGTCAAAGGATATGACTTACGAAGAATTGGTGGCGATCGTGCATACCATTGTGAATTATAATGTAAACAAATTCAATGTTGATCTGTCATCAATATCAATTGTTCCTGGCAATACATGTCGCACATTTATAAAAAATGACAACGATGTGCAGTTTATGCTAGGGGAAGATCGAGTTATCCCTAAAGTATGTGTCAGTGTAACTAAGAGGACAGCTGGAGATGTGATCGGGAATGATATTCCTCCTCTTGAAAATACCCAACAATTAGGATCCTTTAGCGGTAGCAACCAAGTGTTCACCCAAAGAAGTGCCATTGAAGGTGGGGGAAACATGTGTGGTGTCCCACCGGTAGCGGTCGACCATGAAGATTTAGTTGAACCTCAATTTGGCGATGTGTTTGGTTGTCGAAATGAGCAGTACAATGAGCAAAACAATTACCCGAACCCTGAGGTGGATAATAAGGCAAATAGTGAACAGGTTAATGATCGGGTTGATGATCTACAAAATGTGGATGAAGACCCTGCACAAATTGAAACACGAGGTAGACATGTACAAGGAGTTAGTTGCACTCCACTTGATATGCCTGGGCCTTCCGAGGTTCGGTATAATGTAATAGCATCTGCAACGTGGGTTATTCCCGGAGCAGATTCATACTCGTTTGGTATTGATACAACTAGCACCTTGGCAACGCCAGAACCTAGAACCATGATTTATAAAGGTCAATTTTTTCCGAGTAAAAAGGATTTGAAGAGGCTAGTTGGCCATTTTGCAATGCATCATAACTTTGAATGGAAGGTGAAAAGGTCTAATAAGACAACTTTACATCTGGTTTGCATCATTGACGACTGTACATGGAAATTAAGAGCGGTGAGGAGAGATGAAGGGACATACTTTCAAGTGAGAAGTTTTGTCAACGAACACAGTTGTCCCTTGGAGAAGATTCACCATCGCCACCGACAAGCTAGTGCAGTCATAATCGGAGAAGTCGTTGCACCTAGACTTCAACAACATGATGGTCGTCTAATGCGTCCTAAGGACGTCATCGCCGATATGAAAACAATGTATGGCATACAAATCATGTACAGTAAGGCACACGATGCCCTTCAATATGCATTATCATTGACCTATGGAACGCATGAAGAAGCTTTCAAACTCTTGCCATCTTTTGCATACGTTCTGGAACAGCAAAATCCTGGCACAATCACCGACATACAGTGCACTGACGATGATAAATTTCTCTACTTTTTCATGTCGTTAGGGTCCTCAATTAGAGGTTTTCGGAGGTGTATACGTCCTGTGATTGCAGTTGATGGTACCCATTTGAATGGAAGATTCGGGGGTACAATGTTTATGGCAACTGCACAAGATGGAAACGAATAGGTGTATTCAATTGCTTTTGGGTATGGTGACTTAGAAAATAATCTTTCATGGGAGTGGTTTTTGGAATGCTTGAGGGGTGCCCTTGGTAATATAGATGATCTGGTTTTCATTTCCGATCGTCATGTAAGCATTGAAGCAGGGATTTCTAAAGTGTTCCCTTATACAACCCATACCATATGTTGCTGGCATTTTGGGGAAAATATGAAGAAGCGATTCCATAGAAAGAATGTTACTGACATAATGAATGACGCAACTAGGTCGTACATTGAATTAAAGTATAATCGTCACATGGAGGAGTTACGTAAGCTGCACAAGGTTGCATTCGATTATGCTATTGCTGCCGGTCCTCACAAATGGTCCCGCGTACACTGTCCCCAAAGAAGGTACATGGTGATGACCACAAATGTTACAGAGTGCATAAACTCATGCCTAAAATTCGCACGGCAACTGCCATTGATGACGCTGGCAGAGTTCATTAGGATTATGCTACAAAAGTGGTTTCACGATCGTCATGCAGCTGCACAGTCCATGCGTCATCGATTAACCGATGCAGCACATCTTGTGATCCTGAAACGGGTCGAGAAGTGCGGTTTTATGACCGTAAAACTAGTTGACTGGAACATATTCTCCGTCAAACACAAGGGAAAATAGTGGACGGTTGACTTAGCCCCCAAGACTTGCACATGCAACAAATTCTAAATGGACTTTTTTCCATGTTCACATGCACTCGCAGCGGCAAGGTACTTGACAAGTTACAGTTAACATATTATATTACCTAAACGTGAATCTCACTATTTTCATTGTTGCAAGGAGCGAAACTTGGATTTCACATCTCTGTGTGCAGACTACTACAAGAGAGAGACACTTATTGATGCATACTCTGTTCCTATTATGCCTGTTGGCTATCCTTCTTCATGGGTTGTGCGATCTTACATCGCAGCGCGGGTGGTTTTAAATTCAAAGACAAAGAGACAATCAGGTCGGCCGATGGAGGGTCAACATGCCCCGTCTTCGGAGAGGACAACCATACAGTCGTGTAGAAGATGTGGACAACCTGGACATAATAGCAGGAAGTGTTCCAAACTGCCTATGGTTAATGAAGGTCCCAGTAGAATTGTCCCCAAGGAATATCGTCGCAAGTGCAGCATCTATCATTCAATTGGACATAACAAACAAACGCGCCCTCATAAGGAAGGCAATCAAACATAACAAGGCAGTACAAGATGAAAACGAATTGCCACCAGAAGCATCTTGAGGAACATGTCTCCAAGTTGATGTCTTCCAACATCGTTCAGACTTTGGGAACCATGCTCGATATAGTTGTGTTGTTTAAATCGTTAAGCTTTAGTTGTTCATTTTCATTGTATTTTTTAAATCGTGTTGCAACGCACTAAATTGTTCACGCGCGGGTTGGAAAGTGAAAAAATTTAATTGATTAATGAAAATAATAAATGAATCTGTTATGTACATCAATTACAACTCAGGGAACAACCCATATATACATCATCTATACAATAGTATTGTGAAGCGAGTTACAATAAACCTCTACAACCATCTTCTCCCAGATAGTGACCGTATCCTCTTCTTTCTAGTCGAAATCCTTCTTGTTTGCCAACAAGTACTCTGTCAATCTCAAAGTATGGGCACCACAGTTACCGCTGCAAATCACCATATGAACAACCATTAGAATGGAATTTAATTAAAACCAAGTGAGGTATAATAAAATGTTGAAACAGTTGGGGCACCCCACGGGATCCATCCATGATGCTCATCCGGAAGGCTTTCTTCGATAAACTGTATGTCACATCATCCTTCGTTCTGTTGGAGTGAAACTCGACCTGATGCAACATCGAGGGTATAAACCAACGTAAGCACGCAACCTGCTTATTCCTGTACTCTCATATGACCTCCTGTCTGAACGGGTCTAACAGGTAGATCTTCCCTTGGGTGAGGTCGACGCTAGCCAGTACCTAATGGTTGCGTCCAAGGTTGCAAGGTATCATAACCTGTTAATGTTTCAACATAGTGTTATGTGCCTGAAATCTAAACATAGTATTAAACACATTGAAACCTTGTAATTTAAACACTCACCCAATCAACCGCGTGCCATGGCCGGTTTCCTGACGGGACTAATCCTCAGACCATCTTCAGGTCATCATCGTGCCACTTGTGTTTCAGCATAGACCACTCCTTAGGGGGTGCGGCCACCCCATTGTCGAACATCCGCTCCCACTGAATATCTAACCATGACTGTATATAGAAAATTAAACACAATGTTAGGTAATAGATCTAGTAAACACATCAATTAAAAAATGAAAATCGTACTGTACAAAAACTTACACAGAACTGGGAATCCAGTACGTTGACCCTCTGAACGTAGACAATAGGGTATGCTCGTTGACGCTTCCGTAAAATCAACAAGTACGCATCGATGTGCTGACAATGTAAACATTTTATATTGTTAGGATTCTACCATTACTGATAAAAACTTATACAAACAGTTAAAGTAAGGAACGTACCGTATCCTCCAACTCCATGAAGTTAGTTTGGAACCGTTGGAACCAAGTGACACCAACTGGTATATGTATATCCACATCACGTCTACATAATTGCTGAAGAAGTTAGATGACCAAGTAATATTAATTAAAAGATTGTGTAATGAACGATTATACGTACAATTCCCTCGTGGTGTTCCTCTTGTAGGCTTGGTATGCAGCAACGTGGTCAGGATCTAACAAATCATAGGACTTGAATGCATGCACTGATGACGCTGGCCTGGTCATTGGCTTCTTTGGTCTACATGGGTCAGTGTATGAGGTCATCAGCTGCCAACCTGGCCTGCGAACCTGCAACTGACGCTGAATCTAGGGCGGACTATAGGCTCCAAAACTAGACTCCACCGGAGGTGTGCGCAGTGAGGAGGATCTCTGCCTCTGTGGATTGCTGTGAGGAGGGCTGCGCTGTGAGGACGATCTGTGCCGCCGTGTATCTCTATGAGGAGGGCTATGATGTGAGAAGGATATCTCCTGCCGTGTATCTCCCCGAGAAAGGCTACGCTCTGAAGAGGATCTATCCCTCCGTGTATCGCTCTCCCTCCCTGTATCGCGCTGATGAGTGGGGGAGTTGTGCCTGGATCGCTTCAAGGGTCGCACTGCGCTAGGATCTACTGAAGGTGGTGTGCGCTGTGAGGATGAACCATGTGCCAGGTCATGTGGAAGAACAAGTGGCACAGATCCACCGGGTGGCTCCCATACCAGAAGTCATGTCTCTGTACCAGCACTACCGTCGGGTAAAACTGGAGGAGGCACCTGTTCCAATAGTGCTATCTCTGTACCACCGGGTACCTCTGCTCATTCTGTCATAACATGACCCGGGTGATCAGATACTGTGTCCGCAGTATATGCCTCCATAGTAGGTGCCTGCTCATGTGTGGTCTGTGGGTCTGTCCCATGCTGATGTGTACCTGTCCTGCCTGTGGGACTAAAGTCTCCGTGATGGTCATCGAATGGTGGACCATCCATACGGGACTGCGATGTCTGACCCTGACCCTGACCCTGAAGCGCCCGGATCATATCCAACAACTCCTGATGCTGCTGATCTCGCTTCTCATCACTCTTTCGGATAGCCTCCATCACATCAACCCGTAGAGATTGGACAGCATCCATCACTTCAGCGAATTTACGATCCCAGCCCTGAAACGATTTGAAGTTTTGTCAGCACTTAAACTGTTCACTCAATTGAAATTAAATGATGTGGTTATAATATTTTTTACATACCTATGGATGCCCGCCAACGCCTCCTCGGGAATCACCTCTAGGTCGAGACTGTCTGGGCATAGTGAATCGTACCCGTCTATGCCTTTTAGGACTCTCACCGCGACCCTCAAAAACTGAATCACCCCCAGGTCGAGGTTGTCTGGGCAAAGTGAAACGTACCGGTTGATGCCTCACGGGACTCCAACTCCCACCCTCCTGGTCTGAACCCTTTGTATCGTTGGCTCCGGAATATGCACCATCCCTATCACTGGGTCCGGAATAAGGACCCTCCATGTCACTGGGTCCGGAATACGCACCCTCTGTATCACTAGGTCTGGAATACGCAACCTCCGTATCAATGGGTCCAGCACTCCTACGTCGTTCGTGCTCAGGGATGTGACTAGGTATATCAGAAACATTGGTATCATACAGACTGCTTCCCAAGTCTATGCCTTCATAGTAAGGTTAAGCCATCTCAACACTCGTCGGCACCAATTCACGCCGCGCAATCATCTGAAATCGGAGTTAGATCATTGTAATTGTATACATCCTAAAAACTATGAAAATTAACAACAACAATACTTACCCTTTCAGTGAAAATGCCATCAAGTTTTCTCCCCCACGGTCGCTGACTTAACTCCCATTTCAGAATACGTGGGGGTGGTAGCTCAGAGATTGCCCTACGGATCCCATATTTTTTATTCCTAAGCTCGGGGATAACCTCAAAAGCAAATATCTGTATAATATATAAGTACGATAAGAAGTAAATACATTAGTCATATATAAAAAAAAAAAAAAAACTATAATTAAAATATAGATTCAAATTTTAAATTCTCACCAATAGTCCGTGCGGTAGTCCATATATGTTGTACTTCTCAGTTGTGTGTATGTCAGCACCCCTTTCTTGCTGTCGTTGTTCAAACCGCTCATGTCGACCATCCAACACATGCTTGAAACAATAAATTGACCGCTTATACATGTGTGCGCCCCAAGGGAACGCATCAAAAGCGTCCAAGTCCTCCACTAGCCTCCACTGCCATACTGGAACTTTATCTCGCTCGTCTACCCCCATTAGTATCCAGTTGAGCATAAACAATAAGCATAGTTTTACCGCATCGTACTGCTCCACAAAAATACCAATCCGCAGCACTGCTCTCAACTCTTCAAACTCGATGTCTCTACCTTGGATGTACCGCTCGTGTATGCCATTCTCTACCATATCATACCTTGTCGTGTCGGGAATGACTCCGAACTTCAACTCAGTGATTAGACAGAACTCAACCTTCGAGAATCGGACCGAATGTTTACCTAACAAAAATCTCATCTTATCTTCCAGCCCATCGTGATGCAACTCGAGCAAAAGCAGCCGATGGACAATCCCAACCGAAAAATGAATCTCACGATGCATCATTAGAAAATGACCAAAACACGACTCAGTATACCGACGTCGGTCTTCGATCCTCAGATGTTCAGGTACACTATTAAGTGCGTTGTCGATATCAACCAGGCCATGGAAATGGTCATGCCGTATAATTTTTCTCTTGAACCATTCTCCCACTGGGGTTTTAAGCGACTCCTTTAGCTGATTCCTCATCTGCATTCACAGAAAAAAAAACATATGAGTTCATGAAAAGGCTTGAACAAAAAGGCTCGGGCAGTGTATGAAAATGCTCGGGTAATGTATCAAAAGGCTCAAACACTTCAGTAAAAGGCTCGGGTAGTGTATCAAAAGACTCGGGTAGTTTGTGAAAAGGCACGAACATTTCATTAAAAGGCTCGAACAAAAAGGCTCGAAAAGGCTCGAATAACAGTTCAAAAAGGCTCGATTAAGTTCAAAAAGGCTAAAAATAAAAGGTTGAAAAAGGCTCGACAACAGTTCAAAAAGGCACGACAACAGTACAAAAAGGCACGATAACAGTACAAAAAGGCTCGAAATCACTTCAAAAAGGCTCGATAACAGTTACAAAAGGCACGATAACAGTTCAAAAAGGCTTGAAATCACTTCAAAAAAGGCTCGATAACAGTTACAAAAGGCACGATAATAGTACAAAAAGGCTTGAAATCACTTCAAAAAAGCTCGATAACAGTTAAAAAAGGCACGGTAACAGTACAAAAAGGCTCGATAAAGATTAAAAAAAACTTAGTAACCCAAATCTTCATCGTCTTCAAAAGAAATTTTTTTCTTAAACTAAAACACTAACCTAATCTCATCAAATAAACATAATGAACAACAAATCAAATCAAACATAATCTAAATCAAATACACAAAACTTATCTAGAACAAAAATGTGTGAGAAACAAAAACTTACCGGTCTCGTTTTTGTTCGCCCTTCAGTTCTATTCGATATCGGTACTGTAGCGCCGTCGCCGGTGGTTTGTTGTCAGATTTTGGTCCTCTGAAGCACTGTTGCGCCGTCGGGGTTTCATTCTCTGATCTTTTCTTTCAACGTTTCAAAAACAGACAAAGCGACAAAAAAGGGTAATTTTGTCTGGTCACATAAAATGGTACATTTTAAACTTAGATTAGTAATTTGGTGCTTGTTCCCCAAAAAGCGCCCCAAATGGTGACATTTAAATTTCGAGCTCTTATTTATGATTATCAAATAAGTTCTGACCTTATTATTATTATTTTTTTAGTTATGCTTGGGAGTTAAGTTTAGATTGACCGGTTGACAAACAAACCGTGTTAATTGAGAGCAAAGGATTGTTTGAATCTCACACAGTAGCAAAGCCAAAAAGGATATTGCAGAATACAGAGAATAATAGTTAAATTGTAATATCTTAGTCTGACTTTGTGGTCACTAGTTTGGGTTGAACTGTCTTTGGAATATTGTTTCTCATAATTTTGGACAATAATAGTTATATCATCATATCTCATGATTCAGGCATCGTCGTCACTGTCATATAGTTTGGGTTGAACTTTCTTTAGAATAACATCTCTCATAATTTTATATTTAGATTCATAATCCATTACTCATGCCTGTTATGATCTCACCTAGAAATTTGGGTGCACATATGATCTCTTACATGAGAACAAGTTTATACTCTATATACCTTGCATGCATCTGTTCCTCTTCTGTGCCTTTACAGCATAGCAAGCTTCTATTATAGCGTCTTATGGCGACATTAATGGAAATGAATGGAGCAGTGAATATCAATTAGCTTAGTTGGTGAGATATCATATAGAAGATGTGTTGGGATCAAATATGACTCGCAACAAGATTTGAAGGGTTTTGTTTATATTTTTGAGTTCTATTGTCTTAATTAGTGAAAAAAAAAAAAAGGGCTTGAAACAGTTGTAGAGATCGATCATATATCTATATAATATATACAGTAAAACAATTGTCGTAATTGGTTATATTTTTTTATGAACAGTCACAGGAACTGGAGCAGTGTAGAGATCGATGAACTCGAACAATTGCTGTGGCTGAAAGGGCTTGAAACAATTTATCCTACTCCACACAGGATTCACATGGATTTCATGTTTGTATATTTAGCTGTTTGAGTATAATTTTACTGTATGAGTTGCTTCTGAGATTTTGATACATGGAAGGAGTTTATTCTTTTGTAGAGTTGTACGGTTAATGTAAAATGTCATGTTTAATTTCTTCGATTCTTTGATAGTTTGGACCAATTAATTGCAGGCATTTTGGAGAAAACCCATTAGAATCTAGCCTCTACTATCCTTGTACTTCATTATTGCATATTTGAGAAATTGTTAAATGCTTCAGTGTGAGCTACCATGTCATTTGGAAATTTCTCATTTCACATTAATGGATCACTTGCCTACAGAGGTGGTTGATCATGATTATGTGTGAACTGATATGCTTTTTATGCCCTCATATGATGGTCTTATATGATGCCCTAAAAGCAATATTTGGCATGACGTATTGTCTAGACATGATTTATTGAACTGGACTGTACTATACTGAATTATGTTCAGTACTGTTTCATGTTTGGTGCTCCACTGTATTATATCGTATTGAACTGTATATTATTTTAAATTAAAAAATTAATAAAAGTTTATTCTTAAAAGATAATATATGTATTTTATTCATATAAAAGATGATATATGTATAAAAAATTTAAATGTTTTGTTAAATAAAAGTTTTTAACAAATAATTCAAGATAAACCATGATAGATAAAAATTTTATTCTATAAAATTCAATTTGAAAACTATTGCAATTTTTTTAATGGATATGTTAGTGTTTTTATTTTTCACACTTCATTTGAAATTATATATAAGGGGTTCTTACAATTTGGTCCAAATCTAATTAGGAAACGTCACTTTTTTTACTCCTTAATTAAAATTTCATCAATTTGATCCTTATATAATTGAAAATAAATCAAATTAGTCATGATGTTAGTCAAATTACTCAAATCCACTTTAGTTTAGACAATGACATTATTAATTTAGAGTATTAATGTTCACCAATATCTTACGGTAATAATAATAATATTTTTCTTTAAAATTGGACTGACCTAATAAATAATAAAAGTGTATGAATTAAGTAGTAAACCGGAGACAATATCTCTATCAAATTCTTCATATAGACATATATTAGAATACAGTTCGTTTATGTCCACTAGTATTTTTTGTTTATAACTCATGTGTAACAGTTGGAATTGCCGAAGAATCATGTTATTTACTCACAATATTAGTCACATAATTTACATGGGCGACGAACAATCATTGAATGGATAATTTTTAATATAAATTCAAGTTGGTTTAGTCTAATTTTTTTTTTTATATACTATATACGGTAACAATGAGTCGAACCTAAAATATTACCATATTGAATGAGTGCTACTCGTAGAGATACTAACAACGAAGGGTGCTTTTTTTGTACTTTTATCTGTATTTTATCGGGCAATTGCAGAGATAGTCACTCTTATCTGTATTTTTCTTTAAATTCTTTACAAAACTAACACATGTACAATGTTTGACATGTAAAAAAATAAAAATAATTGATGGAGTTAGTCTGGCCTTTTTCATTTAATATTTAAAATTATTTTAATCATTTTTAATATTATTTTTATATTTTCTATTGAAATTTTAGATAAATTTACTAGTAACATAAATTTATATTTACGGTAACTTAAATTTTTTTTTTCAAAATATTAATATTATTATATGATTACATAATATTAATATTATTTTATCTTTTATTTTAATTAAGTTTTTAATATTTATATTAATCGGTTTTATTTAAATAGGATAAATAAAGGGTATTAACGTACTTTCATAAAATATGCTAATAAAATTGTTAGATTTGATCATGAAAGGAAACAATTTCGTCACTTCTGAAAATAGGGACTTATTTCATTTTTGTGAAAAACATGGGGACCAATTTAATTTAAAAATGAAAAATCGAAAACTACTTGTAAATTATGAGAAAAGTCTTAAACTTATTTTGTAATTGCCTTTTCCGTTATAATATTTTACATAAATATCTCAATTAACTATTAAGAATGGTCATTAATATCCTTAAAAAAAATGCTCATTAATTAGTAATCTTAGCTTAAAAAATAAATCAGTTTTAAATTAACTTATTCTTTTAAAGGGATTCACAATTTATAAGAAGTTTGCAAGAGCTTCTCTATTAGCTAAAAAAATAAAAAATTTAATTAAAAAAGCTCTATTCAAAAAAATTTATATCGTTTGATTGTCATTCGATAGAGTTTTTGAATGATTAAAAATGTTGTTTTACGTCTATAGAAGAAACTCAAATTTAAGCTTTTCTAAATGGACCTTTAAAATTTTTTCTTAATGACATTAAAATATTTAATATAACCCTATCATTTTATTTATCATATCATATCATATCATATATCTATATAATATAGTAAAATGGAACCTCAAATTGACACGTGTCGTCGTGTGATGGTTTTATCATTAAATTTTTATTAATTATAATCTATTTAATAATATAATATATAGAATTAATTGTATAGATATATAATTATATAATATATAAAATTTATACAGCCACTTTGAGGTCATTAAATGATAAGCTAAATTCCAAGGGATGGATTCGATGTATGGTCATTGGAGTACTCTACGGTTTTTAATTCGCCATTAATTATTAATTATAATCTATTTAATAATATAATATATAGATTTAATTATACATATATATATATATATTTTTTGTTTCGAAAAGCTTGATTTTATTCAACGGCAAGGCAAAAAGAAACAAGCACCCAACAAACAAGAGAAAAACAGATATATAATTATATAATATATAACATTTATACGGCCACTTTGAGATAGAGGTAGCCATGGTTTTGGTTAAACCGACGGTTTTGCCCGCGGTTTAACCGAAACCGTACTTCCAAAAACCTCCCCAAAACCGAAGTCGAAACCGGTAGTTTCAAAACCGGTCGGAAACCGGTTGAACCGGTTACGGTTTCGGTTTGTGTACTTCCAAAAACCGCCAAAAACCGGCGGTTAAACAGCCAGTTTTTTTATAAAAAAAAAAAAATTAAAAAAAATCGACTAATCAGAAGCTGACACGTGGCATTTTTTTTGAATTTTTTTTTGAAAAACCGAAACCGAACCCAAAACCATCGGTTTTTAAACCGAAACCGAAACCGAAACCGTAAAACCGCCGGTTAGAAACCGTGTACCAAACCGGTTTTCCGGTTACGGTTTCGGTTTTGGGTGGCCACGGAACCGAAACCGCCAGTTTGGCCGAAACCGAACCTTGGCCACCACTACTTTGAGATCATTAAATGGTAAGCTAAATTCTAAAGGATGGATCTAATGTATAGTCATTAGAGTACTCTACTATTTTTAATTTCAACATTCTAAACTAATTAATATTGTGATATTATTAATATTCTACTGTACAACATTCTTTAAATACCTTATATGCATAATGCATTCATTCATGAATATAATGATCATTAAATAATCATAACTATATTATATCAATTGTTTCATTTTCCAATATATCTATATCTATATCTATATCTATATAATCTATATAATCTATATATCTATATCTATATAATATACTAAAGTTGAACCTAAAGGCACCATGTGTCGCCATGAGAGTGTTTTGACATTAAATTTTATATATTCATTTATATATATTTAAATATTTTTTATATCTATATAATATAGTAAAATGGAACCCTCATGACGCCACGTGTTGCCGTGAAAGAGTTTGGCTTTAAATTACAATTTACCATCTATCTAATAATTGATTTATTTATTCATATGTATGCTATTAATAATTATTTATCTTTCGATATTCTTTCTATTCCATTTATTATATTTATTGCTTTATAATATTATTAGCTTTGGCTTTAAACTGCAATTTACCATCTATCTAATAATTGATTTATTTACTCATATTCATGCTATTAATAATTATTTATCTTTTAATATTCTTTTTATTCCATTTATTATATTTATTGCTTTCCAATATTATTATTACTTATTTATCTTTTGACATTCCCCTTATTAAAAGTTTAGCCATCGTAATATATTAACAACAACCTTTACTCAAAAGTCGTTTCCTCTTTCTCAATTTTCTCTATAAAAACGGCCCAAAATCTCATATATTTCCATCCCTTTCCAGTGGCTCTCGGTCTCTTCCTCATAGATAAACTCAAAAATACTCAAACGGTGAGGAATTGAATAGTGTTGGAAGGTAAGAGTAATATAGTAATATATATAATATTTAGTAAAATAGTTTTAATCTTTATTTTTTTTTTGTTCTATTAATTTATAAACTTAAAGCACTCAAACAATGGGGAATTGGATGGTGTTGGGAGGTAAGAGTAATTTTTACATATTCTTTTTAATATTTGGTAGAATAATTTTAATTTTATTTTTTTAATGTTCTGTTGGTTTTTTATCTTTTTGTTTATTGTTTTTTTAAATAAATAAAAAAAATTGGGATGATTTATTGTTGTAGCGTATTTTGATATTTTTATCATGTTTTTTTTGGTTAACAAAACTTGAAAAAAATGAATTTTAACTTTGGCAGACTTGGATTTTCAATTATAGCTGTTGTAGCGTACTTATGGATGATGAATTCGAGAGACAAACTACTAAAGATAAATATTGAGGTTACAGTCTTTGGTTCTAAAGTTAGAATGTATTGCCTCTCTCTAAAAAAATTTGTATCTACTTGGTTTCTGGTATAAATACCTGGATTTTTTTTAAGGAAATTTATACATTTTTTTTTTAGTAGTTTTTTTCTTTCTATTTGTAACATTGTTGTTTTCTTTTATTTTTTGGTTTTTTAGAATGTATTAAATATGTATTAAATACACCGTAATTATTTTTAAAAATAAATGTTTTAAAATAATATTTTTTTAATCAAATATTAATGGTAACACATTAAAAACATTAATTATTGCATTTAATTCAATTGACTCTTTTTCTAAATATATGAAATTCACTCATAATATTTTTTATTAGGGGTGTGCGGTGGATCGGATCCAATGGATTTACCATGAACCAAGATCTGATCCGATCGAAGAAATTGCAATCCGATCCGATCCGATTTTATAGCGAGATCCGATCCGATCCGATCCGATCCAATTACTAATTGATCCGATGGATCGAATTAATATAAAGTCATTCCTAATATATAAAATTTATAATCTTAAAAAAATAAAATCAAATAAATTATTCAAACATTACTAATTAATTCAAATAAAATTAACATTAAAAAAATACATGACATAACTTGTAAACTTTATATAATTCAAAAAGTTTATAAACATTATACATCAGCTCCAAATATAAACTTAATAAGTTGTGATGTTGATGAAGAAAAATAGAAGAAAAGAAGACGGTGGATTGTTGGCTATAGAGAAATTGAGAAAGAAAACTCAAAATAGTAACATTAGAAATTTTATTTTAGTTGGGCCTTTACATTAGAAAATAGTGGATAAAATAAATTGCCCAATATAAAAATAAGGCCTAATATTTCAGGCGGATTGGCGGATTCGGCGGATTTTCAAACGGAAATCCAAGATCCGATCTGATCCAATGGATTTTAGAATTTATGATCCAATCCGATCCAATCACCTCTCTGGATCGATCCAACCCAATGGATTGGATCCAATTCCGATCCGATGGATCGTATTGGATTGGATCGGATCATGCACACCCCTATTTTTTATAAATAGTAATAAATAATTTTTTTGTAAGATAAAAAAAAAATAACTCCACTACTATTTGCATCTCCATAAAAGTTTTCACCTTTTTTTATTGAATCATATTTGAGATTGACACATAAAAATAAAAAAAAAATGAAAAAAAAATTGAAATGTTTTTATTAAAAAAATATGGAATGCCTTTAGAAAATAACTATAGAGAAATAAATGAATTTATTACTATGATTGACAATAACATTTATGGAGTTTATAAAAACAATTGAATACTTATACAAGTATTTGCATTTTTATAAAAATAATAATAATAATAATTTAAACCTCTAAATACACCCCAATTTACTCAAATGTACCTTATTTATTTATTTATTTATTTTTTATAAATAGTAATAAATAAATATTTTATAAAGCAGGTGAATTGATATTTTGCAATTAATGACATGAATTGATATGGATTGGTTAAAAACAATTATGGGATTGGTTAACATAATTTACTCATTATCTTATTAATTACGAGATTTCCTCTTGATTACTTCCTTATTTGTATATTATATAGATACAGAAATGGAGAGTTGTTAATATATTATATAGGTGAATTGAAATTTATTTATTGCATTAATTGAAATTGAATTGCTTTCTATCTCTTTAATAATATATAATAATAATAATAATAATGAGTAATGCTAGACTTCTCAATTTTTTTTTCCTAAATTCTATTCCCATGTACGTCCCATTTGAGAAAAAAATTTATGACGTCTAGCATTACCATAATTATAATCATATATATCTATATAATATATAAAAGTTAACTGTCACAATGCCACTTATATCATAAGGCTTTTCTCGTAAGAACGCCTACGAATCTGATCGATTCCCCTTCGGGCTTTGTGAGCAGACATACATATATGTTGACCTAAAGCGTACACTTCTGTAGATAGGTTCTTCTTTCTCTTCTTTATCATAAGGTTCACCTCTTACCAATGAATCTATATTCACTTTATTAACGACGGGATCTATTATCATTTTTTGCATGTCCATGGAAATTTATAGTCGGCGCAAACTCCCCCAATTTATGTCTACCAAACGATCTGTTATATAAATAGACAAATGTTCCTTTCCATTATGTATAGCGATAGTATGGCCAACCATTGTGGGTATAATGGTAGATGACCGGGACCAGGTTATTATTATTTCTTTTTCCGCCTTTGTATTAAGTTTATCGATTTTTCTTAATAAATGATTCACTACAAAAGGTTTTTTTTTTTAGTCGCCGTGAGAGAGCTTTAGATTTAAATGCATTAATATATATAATTTTCTATATTAGTGATATTGATTTTTTTTAATAAATTAAAAAATTATATTAAAGAAGTAATAAATAATAATGATTGTTTTGAGTATCATCAATTAAAGGCCTAACTTTTGGATATCCAATACCAATATGAGGAAGGTAGATACTCTCCATCTCTTTGGAAAAAATAATGGAAGGTTGAGACTCTCCATCTCTTTGGAAAAAATAAAATTTCATTATTATATATTAAAATTAATAACTAATTAATAAGAATATTATATATATATATTAATAAGAATTTATTTTTCAACCATTCATTTTCCAATCAATTTTCTATAAATTGACGATTATTTTCTACTCTTTCAAGCACACATGGGTACTCTTTTTTGATGCTTTGCAATGTAATTTGTCTTTTTATGTGTTCTGCTTTTTTGCTGGGTATGTCGAGTGATTTAGATTAGATCTCGAAAGTTGGATTTTTTTAATTTTATTATTATTTTTTTAAAGTTGATTATGTTTAGAAGTGTTGATATGAGTAATGAGTGTCAGTATTTTTTCATTTTTAGTGTAAAGTTTTGATTTTTTTTTGGTTTTTTTTATTTGGTTTATTGATATGTTTCTCTGTTTCGATTGACACATATTGATATCATTCATGACTAATAAAAAGAGTGTAATTCAAAGTAGACAATAGAACCGTGAGTGTTGTGATATGAAATATGAGATGAATCAATTTGGATTATTTTAATGCAAATATATAGCAAATGAGAGGTTGCTAACGGAGATAATAGAGTGTAAATAAGAGCATTCTATTTGAAAAGAATAATAGCCACAAGGCCACAACTAGGAGAAGAAGATTAAGGAAAGGGAGCGGAAGAGAAAGGTGGACATGATCGAAGATCCAATTGGTTGAGAAGAGAATACGTGAATAAACTCTGAAATCGCCAAAACAAACAAACAATCAAAGCATCAATGATATTTACAAACTTGATCTATTGATGGAGATTTGGATCGATGGAGATCTATATCTCAACCATTTTTATTTTTATAGCATAATATATTACCAATTCAACACAAATTGACAAATTCATTTTAATAACGAACTCTTATAATATATTTACCCTAAAAATAGATGATAAACATACAATATTTAAATAATTAATTTAAATGTGTATATATATATGAATATTTTTCTCCTTGGTACACACTGACGTAGTAATGTTAGTATAATACTATTCATGTATCAATGTTAATTTCAATTTACAATTTATAATGCCCGCACATCGTGCGGGTTACAAACTAATAATAAACTGAAGTTGGACCTCAAGACGCCACGTGTCGCCGTGAGGGTGCTTTGACATTAACTTTTATATATTCATTTATATAAATTTAAATATTTATAATGCATTGAATATTCATGTTATTCCTCTATGTTAATAATATTGATTGTTGATTTTTTTTTTTAATATCATTGATTGAAGGTATAACTTTTCGGTTTTTTAGACCCATAATCTGATATAATTATTGATTAATAATTAGTTAACCAAACTCAATTAGATTGAAAAATACATTGCATATATAATAGAATGCATGAAGGTAACATATCTTTATAATGTTTAAAAATTAATATTAATATTATATTAACTATTTGTTTCAAATCTAGATGAGTGTGAAAACCCATCATATTCTCATTTAAATAGTTAGTATTAATATTAATAAATTCAAATTAACAAACCGTTTCAAATAAAAGATGAGTGTGAAATGTATCTTGCAAGATGCCAGTATTAACTTCACACAAAACCTATCGTATTCTTTTTTAATTCATATAAATTCAAAAGACTATTAATTAATTAATTGCCACAAACCAGCTGAAGTCCTTTAAACTCCTAGCAAACCTACTATTTAAATAGTTTTGAGTAAATTGAATTCAGCCAGCCCTAGGTATAGTGTTTCGGGTTTGTATGATGATGGTAGAAGCATAATTATGATGAAGTAAGATAAAATTCATATTGTTTATTGGAAATTTAGACAAGAGAGTAGACCTGGACGCCTGGACAGTAGCATTAAACATGGAGATGGAAGGTTTTTACAACATTAAATATCTATGATGGCATCAAAAGTAGCCTATGAAAATAGAGCTTACATCGAAACTAGTGTTAGAGATCACTGGAAGGTATGTATAACAATGCTCTATTTTTTTTAGAATTTTAAAAGCTTTTTCAAGCATTCCTATTATTAGTCATACAAATGTTAATTATTTAATTTTAATAAAATGTTTCTGTAAAAAGTTTGTATATATATAATTTTTGCGGATGGAATACTCGGGTTCTATGGCTGCTGGAATGGTAAGATATTAACAATTGCTTTGATCTTATTTTTTTCTTCGATCTGAATTGATTTTTCGGTCTATTTACAACCATCAAATTGAATTTCCACAAAAAACGTTACATGAATTATGTTAAAATAAATTCACAAACTAAGGCTACTTACCCTAGAAAAGCAATGGGGAAGAGGAATGTGTAGGAAAGCAATAACTTTGGTGACCATAGAGATTGAGAAGAAAAGAAAATATAACCTCTTATTTTATTTCAGAATTCACAGCAGGTTTGGGTTGCAATTAGTGTTATTCATTGACCAATCATTGGAATTTGTCTCTTATCCATCCTTAATAATTGTTTGTTTTTAGTAGTCACTCATATTTTCTTTCACATTTTTGGGTTCTTGACATTCCTGATGATGGTATCTGATTCATGTAAGAATTCAGTTCTAAGTTTGATATATTTCCATAAATAAATAAATAAAAACAGTTGTGTTGAATTTTTGATTTATTGTACCAATTTGTTTCATTTTCTTTTTCTAATATATTTGATTATTCAATTACTCTGCTCAGGGTTCACTTTGTTTGTTTTAAATGTCTCCAATGTATGCAGACTTTAAATAACAGCATTTGGCATTACTAGGATAATTTTATTGACCATCAATATGTAATAACATCGGCTTTAAGGCCAAGTTATTAATTGTAATCATTCAAATTAAGTTCCTATTAGTTGTATAAAATTGATAATTTTGCTTGCAAAAAAAGTCATCACCCGTAATAGTAATTCTGATTAAGTGGAAAATACCTAACAGTAACTAATCATGGATGTTTTTTCAAAAAAAAAAAAAAAAAAAACTAATTATGGATGAGATTATACATATCTTCAGCAGCTTACAATATTCATTCGTTACTCATGAATGTTATATTACAGTTGGTAATATATAAATTTGTATTTCGTAATATATATACATAAGTTTACTTATTTAAACAACTCATAATTTAAAATAAAAATAATCCCATAGGTTTATAACTGCCAACAACTTGACTTGAATGGAACTTTAGATTGAGTTTTTTCTGATGAATCTTTTTGTAAGTGTAAAAATGCAACTTGCTATAATTGTAATGGTAAGAAATTTTTTCCATTTTGTGTATAATGAAATAAAATTACATCCTTTCACAAGAGTCCCCTGATATATATATATATATATATATATATATTTATATTTATATAGAAATTTTCCTATGAGAATGTCATGATAGAATTATATGAAGACATTGAATGTGAGCCACTCGTTTTACATATTTTGACTTGGTATGTATGCACTTTATAAATGAGTGACTCACATTCAATATCCTGATAAAGTTATATAAGGATGCCCTGATAGAGACGGGATCGTATATATATATATATATATATATAAAATAACTAAACTTGACATATCACGTTTTCTACCCAAGAGTTTCCGAAAAATATGAAACATATATGTTGGATATGTAAAATTATATAACACAACATATTTTTTTTTTAACGAAACACGTGCATTGCACGGGTCGCATACTAGTATATATAATAATAGACTCTCACAGCGCCACAGTGAGAGAACTTTAGTATTCAATTCTATACATTAATTAATTAATTATTTATATTAAAATTGTTATTACTTCGATATCTATATAATATACTAAAATTGTGAGATGGTTTAGCAATTAATTAATCGATCAATACTCTTATTAATAAATATTTTTCTTTTGGTATTCTTCCAATTAAACATAGTTTTAGCCATTAATTATTTTTTTTTTGTTTGAAACTTAACCGTTAATGAGTTGTTTTGGACTTTTGGCTATTATTATTATTATTAGTAGTAGTATTCTTACTCTTATTCTTATATATAATGAACCTGTACATTTTTATACCCCTTAAGTATACTCTTATTAATAAATGTTTTTTTTAATTGAATAAATGTTTTTCTTTTGGTATTCTTCCCAATAAATGTATTTAATATATCATATATGTTTTTTTTTTTTTTTGTTTTGTTTTTTTTTTAGGGTTTTAGAGCGGCACTATTCATGTAATGTAGCGGAACTGTTCACAGGTGATGCGGTGCACTGTTCATGGAGGTACTGTAGCAGAGCGGTGGCACTGTTCACGGATACTGTAGCAGAGTGCAGCACTGTTTACAGACTGTAGGGCACTGTTCACAAAAAAAAAAAAAAAAACTTTTTCATTTGCATACGCATGGTTGTTAGGGTTTAGGTTTTGTGGTTTATATGGTTTCTAACTCCATGGATCCGATGAGCATGGAGGCTTCTTCCTTGCCTCTATCATCTATTAGTGGTTCTTATGCGGATCTTTTTAAGACTGTCCCGATTTAGGTGGAAAATGTTCTGGTCCTTCGATTCTTTCAAAAAATGGTGGTTATGTGACTGCTCGGGTGGATCCCTTTGCTTATAAGTCTAGATTGGAGGTTTGTAAGTTTCCTTTCATTTGTCGGGTTGTCCTTTCTAGTGGTGAGAAGCCTTGGAAGTTGGTTGATCTTAAAGCCAAACTGCAGTCTCTTTGGAAGTTGAACTCTGTTTGGAGGCTGATTTCTTTAGGTAAGGGGTATTTTCAGATTATATTGAATTCAGATGCTGACAAGAATATTGTTTGGAGTTTGGGGTCTATTAATCTCAAACCAGGTGTTTTACGGCTTCAACTTTGGATTCCAGATTTTAACCCGGCATTGCATAAGTCTTTAAATGCTCAAATTTGGGTCCATTTTTATGATCTGTCTTGGGAATACTGGCATCCGAAGATTATTTTCGATTTAGCTAGACGGATCGGAGTGCCTTTACGGCTGGATAAGGCTACTGTGGAGGGTGATTTTGGACATTTTGCACGTGTTCTGGTGGATATTGATGTGGCTACTGTGCCTGCGTCTTCTTTACTTCTTGAGAGGGATGATTCTTATAGTTCTTTCATTTCGGTGGAATATGAGAATCTCCCGGCTTTCTGTTCTACTTGTTCCTTCATTGGTCATTTTCCCAATGTTTATCGTTGGAACAAGCCCGGCAAGGGGATTCTTGTTAGTTCTAGTAAGCTCGAATCGGCTAGAGAGGGTCCAGATCCTCACAGCAAATCTCAATCTAGGGGCCACAACAAGTTTAGAGACCTGTTAATAAGCAGGTTTAGATTATTTCTCAAGATGATGCAGACGGTTTTACTACGCACATAAAGACTGATTCAGCTGCGGACCATGTGGTGCATAATTGCGACAATAATCAGCAAGATACAAAGGGTATGAGTTAAAATGTAGGGACCTTAATCACAGAGGCTCTTGTTGACAATCTTGATCCAAAAGAGGTAGACAATATGCAAATTTTGGTCTTGGAGGAGCAGAACAACCACAGTGAGAGGCAGTATCATATTGAGGAAAATATTCCTATTTTGGTTCCGCAATTGTCAGAGGAGATTCAAATTCCTCCAGTTGTTACAATAGTTTTGGGAGAAGAATCTGGAGATCAGTTTGTCAATGATAGAGATTTTACCAATTCAATATCTGCTCATTTGGAAAGCGGTAATTTTGGGAATCCAGGTAACAAATTCTCAAGGAAGGATGACAAATATGCAGAAGCTCAGGATCTAGTTAATCCCGACAATAATTGGATTCCCGTGGTGAGAAAATCGAATAGAAGAGTGAAACCAACTTTCAAGTCTTTAGCTAATTTCAAGTCTCAATTGAGTAAGGGAAGTTCTAAGCGCCTCCCTGTTGCTGAGACTAAGATTCGCCATGATTTCGTGACTCCATCGACCCATACAGAATTACATCGTGTTGCCAATGCAGAATTACATCATATTGCTATTTCTAATTGGGCCGCACCGTTTGAAGCAGAAGGTCTGCGTATCTTTTTAGGTTTTTGTTTCCTTGCCTCATGTTAAGGTCTGCGTACCTTTTTATATTAATGTTTTAGGGCCTGCGTGCTTCTTTGCTTTCGCTTTTCTTTTTCTTTTCTTTTGTTTTTTTTTTTTATATTTTTTTTTAATAAAAAAAATATATCATATATGTTTTTTTCTAATTTTTTATTTTATTTTTTATATTCAATATCTATAAATTTAACCATCCATTATCCAACCCTTCATTTTCTATAAATTTAAATTGTTCATTTCATCTGAGACTATAAATTTACTATTCTGTTGTTAACATTACGTATGCTCATGTTTTGTTCAGGTATTTTCGATCCCTCAACGGGAATATGTGGCGCTGGATCATAATTGGGTTTAGTTTAACCATTTAACTTTCATATGTGATCTAACTATGGTTATGGTTATTTTGTTTTAAAGTTTGATTTTTCTTTTTTTAGTTTTTGGCTTCACCAAAACTGAGAGTGGCTATGAAATCTACTATGGTGGTCAAGGTTAATTTTTTCTTTTTCTTTTTTCTTTTTTCTGATTTTTTTTTTCCTTGTAATTTGATTTTATTGGAATTTATGGGTTCGGTTTGTTGAATTGTAGCTCAATTTTTTATTATTTTGTTATATTGGTGTTAAAGTGGAAGTTAGAAAATAAATTTTGAAAACTTTTTATTATTGATTTTACGGGAACTAATTTCTGCATTTTCTTTTTTACTATAACTAATAAATGCTTTTAGTCCTCATCAGATTTGCTAAAAATATTGATTTGATGTAGTATGAATGAAGTTATTTAGAGGTTGATATTACTATTTAAGTACTCTTCATGTAATTTCTATTTCCGATTGATTTGGTAAAAGAGTATTTTTCATGTAATATCTTTGTTTGTTTTGATTACTGGGTATTTGTTTTTTTTTTTTATATTTTACCTTCAAATTATGGGTATTTGTTTTTTATTTTACCTTCAAATTATAATAACTATAATACAGAAGAAAAAAAAAAAAACAACTCTCTAATCATTGTACAGTGATCATATAATTTTTTAATTAAAAAAAAAAAAAAAAAAACATTGGTTTGATGAGATTATATTGATGTATAATTTTGGTGTTTTGCTTCTAAATTGCCGTATTAGTAGCTTGATCTGTATCAGATTCAATGAAGACGTTAGTTTGGTTGTTCTTTGATTTCGGTTTGATTTTTTTTTTCATTAAAAAGAAAATAAAAATTTATGAGGGTTTAAAAAAAAAAAAGATAAATATATAATTGTTGTTGAGAATTGTAACGGTTCATAAAGTTATGGCATTGAATGTCTAAAATCAATATCTAAAACATTTTGTTTGCAGGTGGAGAATTTGTTACGTTGGTGTTGTGATTTATATTGATGGTTGTGAACTGAAGTGCGTTTGTCTTTAGAGTTCAAAATTTGTAGGTTTCCCAAATTAAATGTCCCTATATTTGTGATTAAGAAGACGTCAACTCTGGTTCTTCTTCCAGATAGGGAGAAAATTAGAAATCTGATTACCTTGATCATCAAATTGCTCATCTCAATAAGATTAGATCAAGAATTCAAGACCCCATAAACTATTAAGTAGGCATGTAAGTCACACTTGAAGAAATCCGATGAAAATTGCGTTATAATTTGTAGGGAGACTTGCATAAATGGTCACTCTCAGTTTTCAAAAACCAAAAATAGATTGAAAATTTTGTGGTTTTGTTCCTTTTACAATTGATTTTACCAAACTGCCCTTTAAAATTGTTTTTTGTCATTTACCTCATTTAATACATCATTTACTAAATCACCCTTCTGAGATGGGCACTCTCAGTTTTCACAAAATGAAAAGACAAAAAAATTTCAAAAAAAAGAAGACACCCCTCCAACGGGAAGACGAGACCAGAGGCAGGACGAAATCTTCTAGAGAGAGGCGCACCTTTCAAGTCCAGCGAAATCGTTCCGGTGGCAATACGGTGTGCACCTTGCTGTATCAAGAAGAGATCTCCAGGTAATATTTCTTCTGTAACTAATTATTGTTATATATAAAGGTAAGGGAGAGAAGACTTATTGGTGACCGTATTGAATGTGTTGGCCGCTCTTTTATTGCTCCAGGGGTTTCTCTCTTCTCGCAACAGCCTTTCCTCCTCAGACCATTAGCTCTCTTCAGGTCTGTTCCTTTGTACATAATCTTTCTCTATTCGAAATTTACTAGCTTTTTTCTCAGTTTTTCGCTAAAAGGACTGGAATTATCATCTGGGTTTTTGATGATTCTGTTGTTTATGGTATAATTGATGAAAATGGTGATCGTCTTTTCGGTTAGGTTTTGGGTTTTTTTGGCTATTGGATAGTTATGTTGGTTATGATGAAACAATCATTGATTCTTATGGTTTTTTAATAATCTGGGATTGAACAGAATTATTCAATTAGGATACAGATGTGGATTTTTTGGTGATTGACTGAGTGATCCATTTCTGTTTTGATGGATTTTGGAATTGAATGGATTTTTATGTTGTATCAACAATCTATTGTAATTGTTGTGCAACTATGTGGAAGGTTTCCATGGTGGTGTCTTACAATATGGATTTGGTTTAGAATGTAATGTTGAAGAATTTAGCCGATGTTGAGGAAATAAATCATATGAATATGATTGTGTTGTCTACTAATTTTATAACCAAAGTGGGTTGTGTGTTTTTAGCATTAAATTTTGGAAGGGATTTTTTACAGTCTAATTGTTCAATTGGAAGCTAAGGTTTTTCAATTGGAAGAAAAATTGGCTACTGATGATGACAGTGAGAATCTCTCTGATGATCTAAGTGAAGAGCTACAAAAACTAGATTCAGCAAAACAGTTCAATTTTTTTTAGTGTTAATTTGGACAAAAATATTTTTACTTTCACAGTTGTGTTTGTTTGTTATATGTGCAATGTGATATCATATCACCCCCCTATGAGAAGTTATATATCAGTTGTGTTGTATAAACCATGATTTGTATGATTATTCTGCTAGGAATTTGAAGCTAAACTGAGGGAAATTCTCTCTGTGAAGTGTGAACTTGGCGATGTGCTATCCCATTCAGAACTCATCTAGTATGTTTCGTTTAGCTTTTTTCTGCATTTACTCATCGACTTGATTTTTTTTTTCATTAAAAAGAAAATAAAAATTTATGAGGGTTTAAAAAAAAAAGATAAATATATAATTGTTGTTGAGAATTGTAACGGTTCATAAAGTTATGGCATTGAATGTCTAAAATCAATATCTAAAACATTTTGTTTGCAGGTGGAGAATTTGTTACGTTGGTGTTGTGATTTATATTGATGGTTGTGAACTGAAGTGCGTTTGTCTTTAGAGTTCAAAATTTGTAGGTTTCCCAAATTAAAGGTCCCTATATTTGTGATTAAGAAGACGTCAACTCTGGTTCTTCTTCCAGATAGGGAGAAAATTAGAAATCTGATTACCTTGATCATCAAATTGCTCATCTCAATAAGATTAGATCAAGAATTCAAGACCCCATAAACTATTAAGTAGGCATGTAAGTCACACTTGAAGAAATCCGATGAAAATTGCGTTATAATTTGTAATGCTAGCACATCATGCAGGCTGCAGACTATAGTCTATATCTATATTACAGTCCCACATGTTATGGAGGTTTTGGCTATTAAATAGTTATTAATAATTGTAATAATTTTTAAGAATATATTATTAAATATATTTTTTTTTAATAAAACCCGTGCGATCACTAGTTCATTTATATAATAATGGAACCTCACATTGACATGTATCGTCGTGTGATTGCTTTATCATTAAATTTGTATTAATTATTAATTATAATATATTTAATAATATAATATTTAGAATTAATTGTATAGATATATAATTATATAATATATAAAATTTACACAGCCACTTTGAGGTCATTAAATGATAAACTAAATTTTAGGGGATGGATCAAATATATGATCATTGGAGTACTCTACTGTTTTTAATTGCATAATATAATAATAACAGACTTTTTAAAATTTTTATTTTTTTTTATATACTTTTAATATGGTTGTGATGCATGGCGATCATATATCATATATATTAAATTATATTATATTAAAATAACCACTTTTCATATTGAAGCAACATGTGGTATCTTTTAATGTTATTAATATATTTTTTTTAATATTTTTTTTTTCATATATTTGATATTAAGTAATTAATCATATATATATATATATATATCACATATAATATAATAAGAAATAGCTACTTTCATGTAAGAGTGACATGTGACATTATTTAATGTTAGTATTAAATATTTAATTTTAATAATCATATATAGCTACTTCTCAGGTGGAAGTGACATGTGTTATTGTTTAAGTAATTAATTAATTATATATAATAAAAAAGGTTCTTTCCATCTTCTATAATCACCATCCATTTTTTGTAACCGATAATTATATCATAATTATTTATTAATGATATTATAAGTTACACCTTAAAATACTTTATAGACATCTAATAAAAATAACTACATTTCATGAGGGAGTGACATTATTGGTCTCTAAATGGTTATTATTATGATTATCGGTCTCTTAATGGTTATAATTATCATGATCAATAATACCAAAAACTCATCACATTATTTTTAAATGTACATGCACTATTGCTCTCTTAGTGGTTATTATCATGATTAATAATAAAACACCATATTCCCATCGTATTCTCCTTTAAATTAAACTTTTAATTTAGACAATTAAACCACAATATTTACTCAAAAACTCTCTCCTTTCCTTCAATTTTTTCTATAAAAACCAACAAAAAATCTCATATTTTCTCCATCTCATTCCATTGGTTCTCACTCATATAAAACTCAAAACACCCAAAAGGTGGGGAATTGGATTGCATTGGGTGATGATAAAATGTTTAGGCAGTGAGAAAATTATTTCTACGGCTTTTTTTTTTTAATATTTTAGTATTATTATTTTGTTGAATAATTTTAATCTTTTTTTTTGTTAAATTCAAGATGATTCAAAAAGTCGTACACTATTATCATGTATCATTTTCTTATCAAAACGAAGCATCTCTATCTGTTTTTAGATTTAAACACTTTAGAAGTTAAAAAAAAAAAAAAAAAAACTTTTGGATTGATTATTGTTGTGACATATTTTGGTTTCTTTATCGTGTTTGTTTTGGTCAGCAAAACTTGAAATATGGAATTTAAACATCGACAAAAATAGATTTTCAAGTAGATGTTTATTATGGTGTTCCAGCTACGGCTTCTACTGCATTGTAAGTTGAATTTAGAAATATCGTGTTATTTGTTGATATTTTTAAGGTTTTGTCCAAATTTGATTCTTTACATATATATGCAATTTTATTTTTTTGGGGGGAAACGGCTAAATATTGTGTGTTTATCACATTGCAGGGATGAAAAAATTAAAATTATTAGTGGTGATTGCATTGAAGGACTTCTCATGTCTCCAAAGCAATTGTCTTTCAAAAACTTGGAGGTCTGATGAAAGTAGCACCTGGTAACTTTTAGTTTCGATTTCTATTTTTAACATGTAATTATTGTTATTATTTTAATGAGAAAACTAGACTAATGAATGTTCTAATATATATATATATATATTTATTTATATGATATGGTTTCTCTTTGCATTGCTTTACTGTTAGAATAGATAATCTGTATATTTTTTCTTTCCTATTGTAAATATCTTTCCTATTGTAAAGCCTACCTTATAGCTAAACTAACTATATTGTAGTAAGGATTTCCTGACTTGTAGGGATACTTAGAATTCTCTTATTGTACAAATACTCGTCCCCTGTTTCAATAATATCCATTCAAGCAAATTCTATCTCTCTTTCGTCTTTTCATGGTATCAGAGTGGGACTAAGATCATGATCCATGCACTCAAATCATTCGTGTAGCATCTCTCCTTTTCAACCATCATGGCCAATGATGAAATACCACCAACGCTTCATGTCAATGGCAAGGAAATTGCCGTTCCTAGCACTTCTACAGATTCTTCAAAGGCAAATATCTCAAATCCCTATTTAACTCATCATTCAGATCATCCCAGCTTGGTTTTGATTTCCAAACCTTTGAATGGAGACAATTATTCTACTTGGAAAAGGGCTATGACTCTGGTCTTAAATTCCAAAAACAAGTTAGGTTTTGTCAATGATTCAATCAAAGCTCCTTCAGAAGAAACAGATCCTGAAGGTTATGCGACTTGGTCTCGGTGTAATGATATGGTCCACTCTTGGATCGTTAATGCTCTTAGTCTGGAAATTTCAGATAGTGTGATTTATTATTCTACTGCTCATGAGGTTTGGGAAGATCTTCGTGAGCGATTCTCTTAAAGAAATGCACCTCGCATCTTTGAAATTCAACGAGATATTGCTTATCTTCGACAAGAACAATTCTCTGTCTCTGCCTATTGCACAAAATTGAAAGGCCTATGGAATGAATTGGCTTCTTACAACAATACAATACTTGGAACATAACAAGATCAACAAAATTAATGCAATTTATGATGGGATTGAATGATTCTTATAGTGCTATTCGCGGACAAATTCTCCTGATGAATCCCCTCCCTTCAGTTCGCCAAGCATATTCCTCCGTCTCTCAAGAAGAAAAACAGCACCTCCTAAGCGCAATACATGATGTAGGTGATCCTAGTAGTAGAGCTGCCATGACAGTTCGAAGCAAACCCAATTCAGTCAGGTCTGAGCAATCCGACCGCCCACAGGATTACTGATCGCAAGACAAGTTACCAGAGAGTTTCAGTGGGGGACGCCGGTTTGAAGGAGATAAGCGTTGCTCTGGTGCTGGCTTTGGAAGAGGACGACCTCATTGTTCCCACTGTGGAGAAATGGGTCATTGGGTCCAAACTTGCTATGAGCTGAATGGGTATCCAATGGGCCATCCAAAAGATAAGTATAATTCAGGCCTAAGACGTTTCAACAACAATAACAAGCCTGTAGCTAATCATGTGTCCAAGGGGTTTTCTAAAGAAGACGGAAACTAGGTTGTTGGGATTTCAGAGGTTCAATTGAAATAGCTCTTGTTGCTTATTGACAATAAAAATAAGGGATCTAACTCTCAAGCGAATGCCGTAATCAAGCCAGGCTTGTCTAAAGACGCTTCCCGCAGTTGGATCATTGATAGCGGGGTGACAGATCATATTTCGTCATCATCTAACTTATTTTTTTTACAAAGATAAAACTTGCTCGTTACCTCCTGTATCGCTGCCTAGCTGAGAAAAAGCTAATATTATTGCAAAAGGATCATTGCCTCTGAATTCTGTCTATAATTTACACGATGTGCTATGTTTACCTATATTTAAAGTTGATTTGATGTCAGTTAGTCGTCTGACGAGAGGCCTGAATTGTTCAATAACTTTTTTCCCTTATTGGTGTATTTTGCAGGATCTGGCTATGAGGAGGATGATTGGTTTGGGTAAACAATATGACGGACTATACTATTTGGCGGCACTAGCAACGAAGAAATCAGCACCCACAAAACGACCAGCCTGCAATCTCACCATCTCATCCACCAATCTCTGGCATAACCGCTTAGGCCATGCATCACCTCCTCGTTTAAGTTTCATTGCTAAGAATTTTTTAAAATTTTTAGTTCAATCGAATAAGGCTTGCCATATATGTCCTTTGGCTAAGCAGAGTCGCTTACCTTTCAGTCCTAGTGTAATTTATTCTATAAAACCTTTTGAGATAATTCATTGTGACATTTGGGGTCATTATCGACACCCTTCTCTTTCTGGTGCTTATTACTTTCTTACTATTGTTGATGATTTTACACGTTTTACATGGATTTTTTTTAATGCGACACAAAGATGAAGCCCAATCACTTTTAAAATGATTTTTCAGTTTTGTTCTCACTCAATTTGAGTCTCAAATTAAGACTTTTCGAAGTTATAATAATGGGGAATTTATCTCACTTTGTTCTTTTTTTCAAGATAATGGTGTCGTTTTTCAACATTTGTGTTTACACGCCTCAACAAAATGGGGTTGTGGAACGAAAGCATCGTCACATCTTACAAGTAGCTAGAGCTTTGAAATTTCAAGCTCGACTTCCTACCCAATTTTAGGGAGAATGTGCTTTTACTGCTGTTTACATCATCAATCGACTACCTTTTCCGGTTCTCTCTTTTAAAACTCATTTTGAACTTCTCTACTCAAAACCGCCTTCTTTCTCTCATCTCCATGTCTTTGGTTGTTTAGCCTATGCTACTAATGTTCCATACCCTCCATTTTTATCGGCTATCCCATTGGTTAGAAGGCATACAAATTATTCAATTTGTCGACCAAAAAGGTTTTCACCAGCCGTGATGTACGATTTCATGAAAATTTCTTTGCTTATGCGTCTATCAAGCCTATTTTTCCTTCATACACTGAGTATGGCCCAATCCTTATTGTGGCCTACGACATCTCTTCTTCCTTTTATCCCAATCCAAACCCTTCTCAGCCACACACATCACCAGTCGTGTCTCCCTCTTCTCTACATCTTCTACCTGCGTCTATTCTTTCTCCTTCGTCGGAACCACCACCTCCCCATCGTCCATCACCCCAATTGTCCTCGTCACCCACTCCGTCCCCACCATCCCCTTCACATACTCTGTCGCCACCATCCCCTGACAGTTCATCACCACCATCCCCTCCACCCATTCCGTCGTCGGATTTCTCAACCAACCCACTCCCAACTTCATCTCCACAATCACTTGGCCCCGATCCCGACCTTGTTCCGCTTCGTGGTTCCAGTCGCCAAACCGATCCACCGGCCAAACTCAGTGATTATGTCTGCAACACCGTTTGCTCCGACCAATCACCCTCCTTATTACCGGGTCCAACCAAAGGTACATGTTATCCATTGGCCAATCATGTTTCTTATCACTGATATAGGTCTGCCTATCGATCCTTTGTAGCTCAAATCGGTGCTATCACGGAACCTCGTTCTTATTCGGAAGTCGTCGCTCATCCTGAATGGCAGAAGCTATGTGTTTCGAATTGCAGGCTCTCCAAGCCAACAGAATTTGGTCGCTCACTCTATTCCCGGCTGGCAAGACCCTTATTGACTGCAAATGGGTGTATAAAGTTAAATTCCGGTCAGATGGGTCTATCGAGAGGTACAAAGCCCGTTTGGTGGCCAAGGGCTTCACTCAGCTCGAGGGGGTCGATTATCAGGACACTTTTCACATACTGCCGAAATCATCTCAGTTCGTTGCTTACTCGCTTTGGCTGCAGCTCATGGCTGGTCCATTCATCAAATGGACGTTAACAGTGCTTTTTTTCAAGGCGATTTGGCTGAGGAAATATATATGTCTCCGCCACCAGGGCTTCGGCGACAGGGGGAGGAAGACTTGGTGTGTCGCCTTCATAAGTCATCATACGGTTTGAAACAAGCCTCTCGCCAATGGTTCGCAAAATTTTTAGAAGCTATTTACTCCGCTGGTTTTGTACAATCTCGAACCGATTACTCTATATTCACCAAAACACAAGACAAGTCTTTTAATGCCCTTTTGATATATGTTGATGATATTTTGATTACTAGAAATGATCCTATTAGCATTGATGTAACTAAAAAAATTGCTACGTAGTCATTTGCATCTCAAAGACCTTGGTAATTTGAAATACTTTCTTGGTATTGAGGTTTCCGCTTCTAAGAATGGGATTTTTATTTCCCAACGTAAATATGCATTAGAAATCATAGAGGATGCAGGACTGTTAGGCCCAGCCCCTATTGATACTTTTAAGGAACGAGGCCTGAAATTGTCAGACAAGAGCGACTTGCTCAAAGATCCGAGTAAATATAGAAGATTAGTCGGAAGATTAATTTACTTGATTGTTTCTAGACCATATATAACATATACGGTACATGTCTTGAGTAGATTTATGCATCAACCCCGAAAACTTCATATGGAGGCAACTCTTCAGGTTGTCCAATATTTAAAAGGTGCACCTGGCCAAGGCCTATTTTGCTCTTCGAATAGTGATTTCAAGTTAAGGGCTTACTGTGACTCAGATTGGGCAGGTTTTCCACTCACTATGAGATCTACTATGTGCTATTGTGTCTTTCTTGGACCTTTATTGATATCCTAGAGATCGAAGCGACGGAAAACAGTCTCACTCTCTTCCGCCGAGGCAGAATATCGTGCAATGACAGGAGCTTGCTGTGAGTTGACATGGCTTCGATATCTATTGAGGGACTTGAGACTTTCACACCATGAATCTGCCTTACTGTATTGCAACAACAAGGCTGCCTTACACATTGCAGCTAACCCAGTTTTTCATGAGCAAACTAGACACATTGAGATGGATTGCCATTACATTAGAGACAAGATCCAAGATGATTCAATGACTACAAAATATGTAAATTTTGCACATCAGTTAGCACACATCTTGACCAAGCCCCTGGGAAAAGAAAACTTTGTGCCTATGATTCACAAGTTGGGAGTGCAGGATATCCACTCTCCAACTTGAGAGGGAGTGTTAGAATAGATTATCTGTATATATTATCTTTCCTATTGTAAAGCCTACCTTATAGCTAAACTAACTATATTGTAGTAAGGAATTCCTGACTTGTAGGGATACTTAGAATTCTCTTCTTGTACAAATACTCGTCCCCTGTTTCAATAATATCCATTCAAGCAAATTCTATCTCTCTTTCATCTTTTCATTTATTGCTATCATTTTGTGAATTCAAGATATAATTTTATGAAGGATTGTTTAATTTAAATTTATAAATTAATGGAAGAATATTTTTTGCTTGAAAGAAAAAAAAAATGAGCCGTGAGAAAAAGAGACTCTCCATCTCTTTTGAAAAAAAGAAAATAAAAACAAATTATATTATTTTATATTATAACAATTAATAACTAATTAATATATACTTTTTAGAATGAAACTAATTAATAGATATTATAAAGATGGATAAAATATTATTTATCGATGAAATGAATATAAAATGTTTGAGCAATGAGAATATGCGGCTTTTAATCTTTTCAGTAAAAATATAATAAAATTATATAATTAATTTTTTAATTAATTATGGGATAAGAAATGTTAGTTGGGGATTGTTATCATAATTTAATTAATTATGAGATTGATTAAGTGAATTTATTCATTATCTTATTATTTATGGGTTGCCTCTTGAATTTTTATTTATGAGATTGATTTATGATTTATGGCCCAAGGTTAAGCCTAGTCATATTCAAATTCTAATTAATTAGTTGTTTTTTTTTTAAAGTATTATTAATTAGTTATATATATATATATTATAATATTTGGTATAAATTCTTATTAATTAGTTATCTACTTACAAATATCTTTATATATTATAATATTTGATAAGTTCAAGAGAAAAGACCATAAATTCTTATTAATTAGATTTTTTTTAATGTTTTATGAATTAGTTATATATATATATATCATTTTCGATTATGATGTTAAACATGCAAGTATTGATATTATTTTAATGGAAAAAGTAAACTAATGAATGTTCTAACGATAGGAATGCTAAGAGTTCTTTGATATGTGTGTGTATATAAATATAAATATATATATATATATATATGATATGATTTCTCCTTGCATTGTTTTATTGCTACAATTTTATGAATTCAAGACATAATTTTATGAATGATTGTTTCATTTAAATATATAATTAATGGAAGAATATTTATTGCATGAAAGAAATAAAAAAAAGTGACACAAATTATATTATTATATATTATAACAATTAATAACTAATTAATATATATATATATATATATATTTGAATGAAACTAATTAATATATATTTTAAAGATGGATGAAAGATTATTTATTGATGAAATGAATATAAAATGTTCGGATAATGAGAAGATACTGATTTCAATCTTTTAAGTAAAAATAAAATAAAATAATATAATTATTTTTAATTAATTGTGGGATAGAAAATTTTAGTTGGGGAATGTTATCATAATTTAATTAATTTTCGGATTGATTAAGTGAATTTAATCATTATTCCATTATTTATGGGTTGCCTCTTGAATTTTCATTTATGAGATTGATTAATGTTTTATGGCCCCTAGGCCCCTAGCTATTCATGTTAAAATTCTTATTAATTATTTTTTTAAGTATTATTAATTAGTTATATATATATATATATATTATAAGATTTGATAAGTTCTAAAGATAACCATAAATTTTTATTAATTAGATATCTATATACAAATACATTTTTCTATATATATTATAATATTTGAAAACTTCAAGATAACCATAAATTTTTATTAATTAGATATCTATATACAAATACCTTTATATATATATATATATATATATATATATATTATAATATTTGAAAAGTTTAAGAGAAAAAAAACATAAATTCTTATCGATTAGATTTTTTTTAATGAGTTATGAATTAGTTATATATATATATATATATATATATATGTATATATTTGTATATTATAATAATTGGTAAGTTCAAAAGTCCAGCCATAAACTTTTTTTTTTTTTTTTTAAAGAGTGTGTTCGGTATGACTTTTCAAGTAGAGTTTCTAGAGTAGATCTTTTTGTGGTGGAGCTTCTAATGAGTAGAGCTTCTAACAAAAAAAGCTCTTTGTTGTGTAAATTATAAAAAGGTGTTGACAATGTATTTTTAGAAATAGTTTTTGGTTAAGTGAATTACAAAAAAGGTTGTAACAATGTATTTATAATGAAAGAGTTATGGTGGAATATCTAAAATTTATAAAGGGTAGCTGAAATAATTCATATGTTTTAAAAAAGCTTTTTGGAAAAGCCCAAAATTTGGACTTCTCCAAATAGACATAAAATGGTTTTTTTTTTTTTTTTTTTTTTTAAAGGGTAATTGAGACAATCCATATATTAAAAAAATTGTTTTGCCAAACAACTAAAAAAAATTTCAAAATAGTTTCTAGCATTAAAAAAACGATTTTGATCCTTTCAAAAGCCATACCAAACATACATTATTAAGTATTGTTCATTAATTGTTTATAATTTTTTAAGATCTACTTAATGTGACCGGTATATAAGGTTTTTTAAAGGAGGTTCAATTGTTTTTAAGATTCAATAAGTATCACATGATATGATCTAAATAATAGAAATATTTCAGATTTTACTCAATAAATCCATTTGACAAAAGCCTATATAAAAGATTAATCATATCATAGCAAATTTGGAATAGATTACACATTTTTTTAGTATACAATTTATTTTAAATAATTTTTTAACAAAACCCGTGCATTGCATGAGTTGCCTCACTAGTTTTAAAGTATTATGGTAATCTTATCATTTAAAAAAGTTTTTTTTTTTTTTTTTTTTTTTTTTTTTTTTTTAAGTTTTAACCAAACGACAACAATTTTCCTTTAAAAACTCTACTTGTAAAAAATCTACTTCTAAAAAATTTACTGCTAAAAGATCTATTTGAAGAATCTCTTCCAAACGAACTCTTAGTCTATACTAAATGAGAAAGGACCAGGATCCTCTCATTGTCTTGTTTTTCCTTAACTTTTCATAATCTAATAACATTTAAGCAAAATAAAAAATACTTGATCAAGATTTGATCACTTTTTTCTCTCTTATGTAACTTGATGTTTTAATTACACTTGAAAAATATCAATGAAAAATATGAATCAAGAAGAGGATCCTGATCCAATGAGAAAAAGCCATTTTTTTTTACTTATGTTTACATTATTCATCAAATCGGTCATTAAATTTAGAAAAAAAAAAAAGAAGAATCATTTAGGTCTTTCTAACTAATTATTTGGCGGTCAACCCTCACAGAATCATCAAAAAGTCAATTTTAACCCTAGAATTTAATTGTTCAATAACAAATTAACATTAAAAAAAAATATCAAATAAGAAAAGAAAAAATATTTTAAAAAATAGAAATTAAAAACAAATTGAAAAAAAAAAAAAGATGAATCTTCACCATCTATCTCAAAGATGGACAGTATCGGTTAAAAAGATATTTAAACAAAATTATAAAACTGATAAAAAGAAAGAATAACTAAAATAAAAAAAAACCTATGGATGGATCTCCACACTATCTATCTTAAAGAGGGATGATGAATATTAAATTAAAAAATAAAAATAGTATTTAAAAAATAAAAAAAAAAGGACAAATCTCTCTCATGCGATGGATATCTCTTTCAAGCCATGGAGAACCCATCATTTAGGATCTCCAATGGTGATGAATCCTAAGTGATAGAATCTCCACTGCGATAAAGATCCTCTAGATATCTATTGCATTGGATATCCCACTAGATCTTCATCAATGATCAATGGAGACCCATCGTAGGTCTCCATCTTGTCTTTATCATCAGCGATGAAGACTCAACGTGGGTCTCCATCGATTGTTGCTGATGATAGAGACTGTGTTTCCATCACTCTATTGATCCAATCTTGTAGTGTTTCTCCATCACTCCATCAATACGCAAACACAACCAATAAACACACAACTATCTCATGCCTCCTACTAGAGGCAGACCTATCTTAAGGCCAGGTGAGGCCTATGCCCTTACCTTAAAATTAAAAAAAAGTTTTGATTTTGCTTTCAGTTATATATATATATATATATATATATATATATACATATTAAATAACAATAATGATAGCAAAACAACTCAGTAAAACTAGCATTCCATTATATTTTTTGTATTAGTGGTGGTGGTTCAAGTCCCACCATTTAATTTTTTCAAGAAAAATGAATATCTTATTTTACAAATTTAATTTTATAATGTAATTTTAATAATTTTTTATGTCTTTTTTATTTTACCATATTTTCCAATTTCTTTCTCAAATTTTTATCTTATTCTATACACAAAACAATTTTTTTTTCGGTCATTGTCAATTTCTTAGGTACTTTCAATTTGTGGTTATTTAATTCAATTTATTTTATATTAAATTATCTATTATTTTGAACTTTTATTATTTTTAATAGTTTTAGTTTCCAATCAATAAACCCTAAAATCTCAACTTTTAATTTATTATATTAAAATAGTCCATCTATTATTATGATTCATTTTATTTTATCCTTAGTAATTTTCTTTATTTTATAGCTTTGATTTATTTCGAATCAATAAATCAATAATTTACCAATAATTAGAAGAATACAAAAAATTAAAAACATGTCTAGTAATATTTATTAATCAATTATTTTTGTATAAATTTAAAGTGAATTCATTATAAATATAAAACAAAGTTTCTTATTATAAAATTAGATTGTAATTTATTATTTTAAGAAGAATAAATATTGCAATTTTATTGTTTATATTGTTTTTCTTGTTATTATTTAATTTTTAATGTTGTGTTTCTTGTTTTTACTTTTATATTTTTTGAACATAAAATTATTTAGTTCTTTTTGAGTATGTTTTATATTTGTTTTATTTTATATAAACTTCAGTATATCATCAATTTTCTTTATGTAAAAAAACTCATTTTAGTATGATCTTTATTTTTAATATTTTTTATAATATAATTGTTATTTTGTTCAAGTGCCCCACTTGGTTAAAATTACTGGGTCCACCACTGCCGACTCCTCCCTTTGAAGATTCACTGATGGTGGTGGAGATCCAATCTATCACCTTTGCTTTTTAAATATTTTTTTCATTTCTATTTTTAAAAAGATGTTGTTTGGAATCGTGTAATAAAATGTGGTTTTCTCATTTGTCACTTTGTTGGTGACTAAATTATAAATACGCCTTTAAAAAAAATTAAAATTAACCAATAATCCAATGTTTGCATTCAATTGCAAAATATGATCCTTTTAAAATTTATATTAATTTTTCATTTTGATTTTAAGCTGGATTGCCCTTATTGCCCCTCTTCGATTGCGTTTTTATTGTGTGGCCGTGTGGGTGAAAATAATTAATTTATCAGCAGGGGTGTATGTAAGGAAGTTTGAAATATGTAGTACCTTTGTGTCTTTATATAAAAATAGAGGGATAAAAGTGATAATATAATTTTCTTATAGCGTATTCTTCCTTGTCGAACAAGGAAACCAGCCAACAGTCTATTATATATAGACAGACATAGCGCCAAAAAGAAGCTTCACTCACTCTCTCTTTGGCCGACTCACTCAAACGGTAACTTTTCTTATGAAATTGCTTTTATTATTTGGGCACATCACAATTGTTTTCTTTTTAGGGTTTACATTGTTCCATTTCAATTGATTCTTTTTTACATGATTCCAGTTACTGTTTCTTTGTTAAGCTTCAATCACTCTCAATCTCTGTTTCGCCGACTCACTTGATCTCATTCATACGGTAAGTTTTCTTTTGAACTCGATTTAGTATTTGGGTACATCACATTGTTTTCTTTTTAGGGTTTACATTGTTCCATTTCAATTGATTCCAGTTATTATTCCAGTTATAATTTTTTGTTAATGAAACTTTTATGATTTATTAAAATTATTAAACAAAATAAAAAGTTCTAAATACACTTACACACAAATCTAAATAAATATATAATGTATGATCTCGTCTTCCTTTCTTTAATATTTCATAAACCGTAAATACTATAATTCTTATGTCTCTCCCTTTTGTATATCTTTAAAGATTTATTTGATTGGAGAGTGACGAATTATGTTATTATGCAATCTGGTTTTGTCAATTTAAAACTTGCAATTTTTATTTTTATCAGAAAGAACAAAACTTTTATAATTAATTTTAATTTTCTTAAAATGAAATGACAATAACCTCCTTGAAATCTTAAAAAACAAAATGAATGCAAAAACAAGGGTTTTTCAAATAAACATTTTTACAAATTTATTATTATTTTTTTAAAGAAATGTTTTAAGAAAAGGAGTATAAAAATATAAAAAGGTATTTTTCAGTAAACCGAAGTGTCCTTAAAAAATTTAATTTTTTAAAATGAAGTATGAAAATAACATAAAATGTGTCTAAACAACTTATAATGAGTTGTTAATCGATTACGTTACCAAATTTTCGATTAGTCAAAATTAAACACAACCAACAATAAAATCAAGTAACAACTGTGGAAAATAAATAACACTTGATTTTTTACGTGGAAGACTCTCAAACCGGAAAAAACCCATGGGACTAGCCTCCCTACTCACTTGGTCACAGAAATCCATTATATGATAGTTTAATTAAAGGGATAATTACTCTTGTGGCAATCGAATTGATGATACACTATCAAAATAGCCACTGGATTGAAAAATTATTCCAAAATGGTCATTTTTGGTGAACTTTATGACACTAATGGCTATTCCATCTAATTCCATCTAATTTCATCCAATGAGTGGCATTTTGGTAAATAAGGGGAAAAAAATAAGGGGATGACATTAATTTATTTTAGATTTTTTTTTGGAAATCACTTTTTTCTTTTGTTTTTTGAAACGAATAATTATATTTAGTGTATATATATGTATACCATATTTCAAATATATATATATATATATATATATATATCTCAAAAAAAAACACATACACATATATATTTATATATCATTTTTAAGAAGATTAAGACTACAAAATTTAAAAAATCTAAAAAAACAAAGAAGAGACACGTGTATTGATCTAAACTATTTATTTTGTTTTTTTTTTTAAAGAATAATTATATTTAGTGTGTGTAAATATATATATATACACACACTAAATATAATTATTCTTTTCAAAAAAAGAAAAAATTGATTTCCAAAAAACATCTAAAATAAATTAATGTCATCCACTTATTTACCAAAATGTCACTCATTAAAAAAATTAATTTCCAAAAAGCATCTAAAATAAATTAATGGAATCCCCTTATTTACCAAAATGCCACTCATTGGATGGAATTGGATGGAATGGTCATTAGTGTCACAAAGTTCGCCAAAAATGGCCATTTTGGAACAACTTTCCAATCCAGTGGTCATTTTGATAGTGTGTCATCAATTCGATGGCCATCGGGGTAATTATCCTTTAATTAAATCCTAAGTTGACAACGTAGTTACTCTTCTCTAGGATCGTAACTTAAATCTATCTACCCATATGCCTATTATAGTGACTTTTGACACTTGCTTGCCAACCAACACCTTTGGTTACAAGACTTCCCTTTGCTTGTATAACTACCACATGTGGGAGCAAGACTTGGACTCAATGAAAAGAATTAATGTCTAAGTGAACATGTATGAATGCTCAATGCAAATATGTGCTAAACTAACACAAAATGCTTAACTATATGTGAATATGAATACCCAACAAACCTAGTTATCAGCTAACCCCTTACAATCAACATGCCTTTTATAGTGACTATTAACACTTGCATGCCAACCAACACGTGTGGTTACAAGACTTACCTTTGTTTGTGCAACTACCACATGTAGCCATAAGACTTGAATTCAAGGCGTTGTTCTCCTTTTCATCAGCATTCATGTGAGAGGTGGCAAAGGTTGTGAAGTACATCACCTTATCTTCGTCACATGTTGAGTCTTTTTTGTCTTCAAGGTCATCATTGTCACTCAAAGTTGCTGCCATCGGTTTCCCTTTCTTTTTGTTATTTAATTTTCCACAATTAAGAGCTGTGTGTCTAATCCCACCACACTCAAAGCATTGTATGCCTTTTCGAGTTTGCTTGTCTTGATTTGGCTTGGACTTCTTGAACATATTCTTTTTATTGAAGTCTTTTCCTCTAGAGCTGTAACCCTTATTCTCTACCTTCATGAATCTTTTGAACTTCTTCACTAAGAGAGACATGTCATCATCGGAATCACTCTCTTCCTCAGCGGCCTTCAAAGCTATCCATTTTTGCTTCTTGGTTGGAACTGGAAGCTTTCTTGACTTATAGACTTGTAGCTTGCCAATGAGTTGGTTCATCTTCAAGTTGTCCAAGTTACTATCCTCTTCAATGGATGTGACCTTGGACTCGAAACTGTCTGGAAGGGATCTCAAGTTCTTCTGAACCACCCTTGATTCAGAGTAAGGGTCTCTTAGCTGATGACTTTGGTTCATATTGACGGTGATTTATCGTAGGTGAAAAGTCAACCGATCAACAAGCTGATCTGCTCAATTCTGTCAAGCAAACAAAGGGAATTAAAAGCAAATAGAAATAGATAACACAATGATTTTACGTGGTAAAGCCCCAAAGATAGGGAAACATCCACAGTTACCGGTTACGACGGGTAAAATGCTTCACTATAAAATATCGTTTAACACACTTTGCTCTATATCTCTATTGTAAGCGTAAATTGATGATGAATACATGGTTGTATTTATATGGTTCGATCTAGGGTTACCCTAGTTCTTGTCATACAAGTAATGGATTCATTAATTAGAAATCATGTTGAGATTCTGGTAGAATAGACTGATTAGGATTCTTTGCTGATTGGCATTAGTTATCTTGATTTTTTGTTTGATTGGGACTTTAGTATGTTTGAAGAAGATATGTTTGTTACCTTGTTGGAGTGTGATCCTTAGTTTCCATATTAGAATAGATGTCTTTCTGTGTTTCGGCAGAATTTGGAAGCTCCCTTATCCGGGTGAGAGGATCTTATCGAGCAGAGATCTTTGGCGAGTTGAATCCTTATCAATTTGGACTTCTTGCCCAATCGAGTTTATTTGGTGCAGAAGCATCCGACTTCTTCATTAATAGGTCCCGAGATGTGGCTAGCTCTAATGATGCGTTCCTGGTTGACTTTTTCGGACGTGGCATGGTTGTTCTTCCAATATTTTAGCTCTTTTTAGGTGACACATGACTCAGAAAAAATTCACATATAACAACAATATCCATCAGGAAGTTGAGTTTGAAGAATTTGGAGCAAGCAAATGAGTTCTTGGAACTCAAGCAATGAAACACGCATGAATACAAAGGAATCGTGATGCACGTGTGTGTATGTGTAATGAGTATAACAAATGCAGTGACACATGTAATCAAGTTGTATGTGTGTGCAATGAATGATGCACTATGATGTAGTGACATAAATATGAAAATTGATTTTTTGTGCACCTAATCTATTCAAGAGAAACAAGTCAAATGATATACCTTTCGCTTTTGATCTTGAAGACATGGAGATGCTTAGAAGTTGGGAACCTAAGCTACTCATAACAAAATCATCCCCAATATGGTTTGTCATGAAATAAGCCAATCATAAAATAGAATTTTCGTTTAGTCAAAATTAAACATAACCAATAATAAAATCAAGTAATAAGTGTGGAAAATAAATAACACTTGATTTTTGTGTGGGAAACCCTCCAACTGGGATAAACCCACGAGACTAGTTTCGCTAGCCACTTAGTCATATAAATCCACTATATGATAGTTTAATTACATCCTAAGTTGAAAACCTAATCACTCTTCTCAAGGATCGTAACTTAAACCTATCTACCCGTAGGCCTTTTATAGTGACTCTTGACGCTGGCTTGCCAACCAACACCTTTGGTTGAAAGACTTCCCTTTGCTTGTACAACTAACACATGTAGTAGCAAGACTTGGACTCAATGAAGAGAATTAATGTATAAGTGAACATGCATGAATGCTAAACGCAAATATGTGCTAGACAAACACAAAATGCTTAACTAGACGTGAATATGAATACCCAACAAACCTAGTTATTAGCTAACCCTTTATAATCACCATAACTTTAAGAAATGCAATAAAGATGGAGTCTTGGCAATAAAAGAAGAATAATAAATGAGATGGGATGTTTGTTCTTACCTACCAAGTGAAGATGCAATGAAGACCCATGCTTGATGATGCCTTAAATACACATGGATGGGGAATGGAGAGTCAAAAATGGTTTTTTAAACCTTCCTCTCTTTAAGAACTCAAGCCTCTCACTAGATCTCAGAAAATTCAGAGTTCTCATTAAACAAGATGGTTTCTTGGACTATTTATAGGATTCTCACAAAACTAAGTCGTTTTTGTAAAGAACTGTTTTTCACAGTCAATATTTCACGGTCAACCAAGATGAAAAACAACCGCAAAAACAGCATACCAAATGTCACCTATATTTCGCGGTCTACTTTCACGTTCTAGAAGGATGAGAGCACGACCGTGAAAACCACTTGAGAAAACTTCGTGCATACATTTCGCGGTTCACCAAGACGAGGCCAAGACAGCGAAAACCTCTAGAAATTTTTTCATGGTGTCATTTTCTCGGTTGACTAAGATGACACTTGGACAGTAAAATCCATCGGAAGGATTTTCGCGATTCACCACGACGACACTTGGACCGCGAAATCCATTGGAAAGATTTTCACGGGGATTTCATGGTGACTCTTCGCGTTGCATCAAGGTGACACTTGTACCGCGAAAATCACTGGAATTATTTTTGTGGTTCACCACGACGACACCAAAACCGCGAATTAGAGAAGAAGAGGTATTCTCAAGTGATCTAACACACCAACCTATATGCATAATGTGCAAGTGTAAAATCGGTGTGATGCACACTAAAATGATTAGAAAAAAACACAACTGAATGAATTTTGTAAGAAGAAAATAGACAAAAATGTCCCTGTAAATTTTGTGTGCCGACTTAACTACACATTAAATTTAATTGCCTTCTTTTTCCCTTTAGATTTTCTCTCTCACCATTTTGATTAACTTGAATATGACGATGAAGCTTTCTCTCTCTTCACTGGTTGATACTTCTCTCTTCAACAGAAAAAAAAAAAATCTTCTCTCTCTATGTACAATTTTCTTCCCTTTCTCTATTAGTGTTCTCCGTGGGCTCTCTTTTCTATTTTTCTTAGCTGTCTCAGTCATTCATGTATTGTAGAAATGGTGGGAAATAACACTATTTTTATGTTGAATTTCAAGAATATCACTAGTTTAATAAGTTAAGTTTAAATAACACCAATGAACTAAAATACTCTCATCTCCTTCTTTTATTGTGTTTGTGTCATTTTTTTTTTCTTCAAAAACCTCCATTGATGGAGGTCCAATGGAGATCTCGATGAAGAAGATGACTAAATTTTTTTTTTTGAAAAATTTCATTTTGCCCAATTAGTCTCAGATATTACAAATATACTTGATAAGTTTCGAAAACTAATTGAAAAATCTTGGAAATACAAAATAAGTCTTGGAAAACAAAAAAAAAAAAGCTCGTGACTTATTTTTATGATTGTGTTTGAAGGGTATTTTATTAAGATCCACACTTTATGTGCTATTAAAACTTAAGTTATTGAGTTGATGATATTCTTAAAACTAACTCTTTAAATAGTGCTATTATATTTTCGAACCCTTCATGTACTAAACTCTCTAAAATATTATTCTCTTTACCGAAACGATTCCAACTTTATATTATGGGAAAAAAAATCCCATATTGTTTGTCCCCTCAAAAATCCTTTAATAGTGTTTAGTTTTACGCTAACATTTTTACACAAGGTCGTAGAAGCAGGAAGTGGTCTCCATTTCTGCGTCCATTTTCGAACGGATAGAAAGTATTATTCAATATTCGAGTCAAAGGGCCCACGTGCTATTTCCTATACACATGTAATGTTAAAAAATTGATTCAATAAAGAACAAAGTTACATGATATCCCGTCAATTGTTTATCTTGACACTATATGGCTGGTTGGATGCAAGGTGTATCACAATCCTTGAGCAGCAAAATATGAAGCCTCTTGGCTCTCGTAGCCACCACATTTAAACTTGAACGTTGTGTTATTATTAATGTGATTCTGCATATTCCATATTGATCAAAGATACGCTGGATCCTACAATAGGGCTCACTCGATCCTTGTTTGATCACCAGATATTGGAGTCCGCAATGACATACAGTGTATTGTGATCAATTTGTACATTCCAATGTTGATTTGGGTGCATTTGACGACGTACGAATGTGAAAGAAGGTAAGTACTTTTCTCACAAGATCACACACCTACAACAATAAAGAAACCACATTTACATTATGGGACCGTTTGGTATGAGGCAATCAAAATAATGTGATTTCTGGGAATGTGAAACCTAGGAATGTGATTCCTAGGAAAGTTGTATTCATATGCTTGATTGTATATGGGAATATTATGTCGGATTGATGGAAATATCAACAATTTTAGGTTGTACATGAGAATTTGTTTTTTATTTATTTATTAAATAATTACATAAAATAATAATTTTTTTAAAAAAACAAGACTAAGGTGGATGGAAAAAAAAATATTGCACTAAAAAAAAGGAAAAAAAAGCATTTCCAGATTCAATCCTCACTGTCCATCTCTAAGGTAGTGGTGGAGATTGAATCTGGGAATGATAATGATTAGACAATCAAAAAAATCAAACCCAATTTGTAAAAAAAAAATAAAAAATAAAAAAAATAAAAAAAAAAATTTCATCCCATAATCGATCAAAAGCCAAACCGATTTTGCAACCCAATTACCTCTCCAAAATTCCATCCCATAATCGATCAACCCAACCCAATATAGATCAACCCTTACTTGGAAAATCTGTCACCAAATTCTTTCATAAAATCAAACCAATCAGCAACATCAATAACCTAGAAACAAAAACCCCAAACCCATAAAACCCACAAAACCCAGAAAGGAAGAGGTTGCGTCGACGATGGAGGAGGTTGCGTCGATGATGGAGGAGGTTGCGTCGGCATCCTTCCTATTTCAATTGTGTCAGCGATGGAGGTTGCAGCAGCGTCTCTTCCTATTTCAATCCAACATCGACGACAACGACAACCACTACGACGGTAAAGGAGGAGGTTGCGTCTACGATGGAGGTCAAAACCAGAAATAGGAACCATAGTGAAGAAAAATAGCTGAAGAAGAACGAAGAACAAAGGAGAAAAAAATTGAAGAAAGAATAAATGAAAAAAAAAAATTAATGAGGGTGGGTCCCACGGTGGGAATCAGATGGAGGGGCATCTGAAACCCACCAGTTGCATAGGGTACATTACCCCCTTAGAGGGTAATGTGATTCCCATAGGATTCACTTTAGAGGAATCTAAAAACACAAACCTACTACCAAACATGAGAATGCTCTAAGATTCTCATTCTCATGCCAAGATGCCCCCATACCAAACGGTCCCTATGGGGTATGGTTGACCGTTGACACAGATCATAGGGTAATTGACTATTAAAAAAAACAATAATATTTATAAAAAAAAATTTATTAATACCTTTTCCTCAGTAATATCGTACGGATCTTATGACAAGGCCACCTTTATATTAGGGCAGTCCACCATCTGCGCTTGGTTATTCAATCATAACAATCTAGGTTTTTCTACTCAAAATAAAACACAAACACATTTAATTATGCCTTACCTCTACAGCACATTTTCTACACTAACACCGACACCGACACCAACCACTTCTTCTCCGTCGCCTCCTTTTTTCTCTCTCCTGCTCTCTCCTCTCTCTTGCATGCTTTCTCTCTCTAAGGGTCGTGGGTGTTTCATGTTGGAGATGGGATTTGCAAAAGTTGATGGGTGTGGTTTTTATATTAGGTAGTTTGGACAATGCAAAAGATTGATTATATATATAAAAAGTACTATCTTCCATACAAAAATCACATTAATAAGAAATTGGGTAAAATACATTTGTTGAACCAAACTTAATGTGAGTTTGGGTAACATACATTAATAGATATTAGTCACATTAATATATATTTGTGGAAAAAATCACATTGCACACGATTGATTATAAGAACTATTTTTCTTAAATTTTCTTATATTTCACATATTTTTTTTTATGCCTTCATATTTAACAAAATCGAAATAAATAGTTCTAGTACTTGAAAAATTTTCAAATTTTATTCATAGGAGAATTTCATCAAGATTGATTTTATTCAAATTAAAATTCATAAAAATTGATGTGATCCCTCATGAAATCAAGTTCCTCACCGAAATTAAAGTAAGGGATCCCTCGTGAGAGACTCTATATATATATAGTAACTTTAAAGTGAGGGATCCCTAACTATAATTTCGGTCCACACCTTGTTGAAATCACATTGATTTGTATGAATTTTGATATGAATTTTTTTTGTGTGGATGACAAGTTCATTGAAATGTACGTTTTAATAAAATTTGAGAATTTTTCAAGCACTAAAACTATATATATATATATATATATATATTTTTTGAATTTTCTTATATATCTCTCAATTTTCGATGTTTTTATATTTAACAAAATGGGGACAAAAAGTTCTAGTGCTCGAAAAATTCTCAAAGTTTATTTATTTATCTATTCATTTATAAATAGATTTCAATGAATTTATCATCCACAAAAAATTTAATATCAAAATTCATACAAATCGACATGATTTCATTAAGGTGTTGACCGAAATTAAAGTAAGGGGATCCCTCACTTGAGAGTTATTATATATATATATATATATATATATAATTTTCAAGTCAGTGCGCACTGATATAACTTATATCAGTGCGTTGAATGTGGAACACTACATGCTTTGACTCAAGTGTGTATGCACTTGTCAATACTTCTCCATAATCAGTGGTCTACATTCAATAATTTTATCAGTACGCACTGACTAGAACGGGACTGTATAAATATATATATATATATATATTTTTTTTATACATATATTAGTCTTTCTATTGTCAATTCGAACTGATATAAAATATATCAGTTCCTTGCATGTGGGTCATTAGATTTAAAAGATGTTTTGACAAGTGCATGCAGTCAAGTCAAAGCATTTAAATCCAATGACTCACATGCAATATATTTTATATCAGTTCGAATTGACAATAGAAAAACTATATATATATATTGTATGTGGGTTAAAAATAAATTTTCATAGTTTTTTAGTTTAATTTAATTTATAAATTCCCTATATAACTGTTGTGATGTATGACATTAATTATATTACTAAAAATCAATTCATATATTGAATATAATTTACTGAAATTCTGTAAGTTGTGTACGTCCTTCTAATGGAGAGTATATTTTTGATCTCTCTTTTCCTTATTAATTCCTTATTATTAGACATTATATAAGTATTTTATTGGAAAAAATAATAACAAATAAACCTCTTGAAAATATTAATCGTAGCTGAAATCATTACCAAACACATAAATAAAAGCTGAATACATAGTTTATCCTCATGATATCCTTTCCTTCCTTTGCAAATTAAATCAGCCGGGACGCTAGCAACTTGATCTAATGGACACAAAATTATATCAAAGAGTGTGTTTAAAATTATTGGCACGATCTATTAATATGATAGTTTTGGTAGTTTCTTGTATAGAAATTATTTCTTCAAACTTTTCTTATGATTTTTGTGTAACATATAAATACAGGAAGTGTTTTGAAGTAGCAGTAAACTACGGGAAAATTCAAAAGACTAAAATGATAACTTATGATATCTCTAACTATTAGCTGATAATAACAAAGTCAGATAAATACAAAATTCAAAATCATCAAACTGGATTATCCAGATTATCCTTAATACGCCCCCGCAAAAGGGTGGGCATGTCAGAGACACCAATCTTGGACCATAGCAAAGAGAACCGCGTTCTGGACAATGGTTTGGTAAGAGAATCAGCTAGCTGATCTGAGGAAGACACATAAGACACCCGAATTTGTCCTCAATGAACTCTTTCACAACAAAATGAAAGTCAATGGCGATATGCTTCATTTATGATTGGAAAACTGGATTGGAACAAAAGTCAGTGGCACCAACATTGTCACAGTAGATTGTTGTGGAGATGATGAATAAAATCGTGTTATGAAAACATAACTCGCTAGTGCACGAATCGTGAGATAAGTACAACGACAAGTAGAGATCGTTCCCACTGGGAAAAGTGAATTATCGATTAAACTAATTTTAATTAAAGCTAAGCAAGTAACAGTATCCAAGAGATTTTTGATTGATTGATTTAGAACCGAATTATCTAAGAAAGCAGTTAACAAGAATATGTGAATGTGATCAAGAGGTGAGAAAGCTAGGTTATCAATGCTCCCCAACTACGTTTACTCAATGCTTCAAATTGACTTTGATAAAAGATGTTAATCAAGTTAAGGGTTCGTTCTTAAATTAAGTATGATTGTTACCATATTAACGGCGAATGAATCAAGTGTTTTCAATTATATTTTACCTCAAAACTTGATGTGTAAACTACAACCGATAACCCATTAAGTGAACGAACAAATGAACCAAAACTTAGTGCATATAAACATGCTAAGATTAGTTTTACCCATTTAATTGAAGAGTGATTGAGAATACATGACGTAACACACTCTAAACTCAATCATTAAATCATCAAAGCCCTAAATTCATGCCGAGCATATTAACATGCATTAACAAAAATAAATAATTATGACACAGGATGAATTGAATGAATCAAAACTTGAATTAAGAAAATATAGTCAATTCTAACAAAGAGCATTCATAGAGGTTCACATTGATTCCCTAGCCTAGATTTAGTTACACATGAAAAGATTAAAAGAAAAGGAGAAAGATTTAATAAAACCTATGAATGTCTTCTTCAAGCTTCCAAGTGCAACAATGGTGGTGGTGTGATGAGGGACGGCCCCTTTGGTGGCTTGGGACCTCCCTTGGCTAGTCTCCCAGCTCTCCCCTGGCTCACTCCCGAAATTAGGGTTCACAGGGGTTTAAATAGGTGTAGATGTTAAGCCAAGTCTTTAAACAACAAGGAAATCTATTCTCTTTGAGAATACTTGCCTATTTGGAATTCTATTTTTTTCTTAATCCATCCAAATTGATTACTTATTGAAGGAAGATAAGGATCAGATGTCTACTTGCTTTCCAAGATTCTAACACATGTCCAAGAAGGTAATATTTCCCATTCCGACAACTTGCGAAACAAATCCCGTAAGTATTCAGGGATTTTGTGACTGATTGATCTAACCTTCGGATACTAAAACAAACATAACTTCTTCTGGAAAATTTGGATTGATGAGCCATAAATTAGGTTGGAAACTAGACTTTTGGGGCTTTAAATCCATAAGTGGTAGGACACACTGTTCAATAGGAGTTGAGAGATATGACCCTCGCAACATGGCTCAACTGCACTGTCTCGGGATACCGCCGTGATTACTGCTGTGAAAGCCACACCGGTCACCGGTCTTCACTGTTCTTGAGAGCACTTTGGGTGCCGCTGTGGAAACCCACATCGGTTTGTATGGCAGCTGATGGCAAATTGCATAAAAGTCCTATGAATCTTCCAAAATCATCTTTTTCCTCTGAAATACTTCAAACATATCACTAGGATCAAACAACCTGAAAATGCTCAAACACACAAATTAAAACCCTAAAAGACTCTAGAAACAAGCAATTGATTGGAGGAATGGGGATAAAAAACATATACAATAAATGAACGATCAGAAGACACTGGTTGAATTAACAGCTCACGTAGAAGAGAAGAGAGTCAAAGGACTTCAGATGCAGTAAGAGCAACAACCATGTATTCTGCCTCAGTGGATGATTAAGCGACTGATCGTTGCTTGCAAGAGCACGAAAAGATGACATTTGAGCTAAGAAAGGCAATATAAGCACTCGTCGAAGTGCTATCGTCTTGATTACTTGCCTAATTCGTATCGGAAAAGGCATGCAAAGAGACTGGTGAGTCATGACGTAATAGTAGATCGTGGCCAAGCGTTCCACGTAGGTACCGAAGAAGACTCTTGGCAAGAGACGTTGGACGATGTATAAATTAAGTAAGTTTGTTTACGAAAAATGTAATGTCTGGACTGGTGAACAGTAGATATTGTAGAGCTCCAATCAACTGACGAAATTCAGTAGCATCAGTAAGAGAGGTGACATCAAGAAGCTTTAGAGATTGATCAGTAGGCAGTAGGGTTTTGACTGGTTTAGCATAAAAAATCTTGGTGCGGACCAAGAGATTGGTCACAAACTTCTGTTGAGAGAGAAACAGACCATGAGGAGAATCAAGAATCTTAACCTCAAGAAAATAGGACAAACGGCCAAGATCTTTGATCAAGAATCTTTGAGAAAGAGCAATTACAAACTTGTCAACTAGCACCTCATCACTTCCGGTAACAATTATTTTGTCAACGTACACCAACAGAAAAAGAACATAGCCATTAGCATTAGAGATGAATAAATAAGAATCAGATTGAGAGTTGACAAACCCGGTTTGGAGAAGGTATTGTCGAAGTTCATTGTACAACGCTCGAGGAGCCTGTTTGAGATCATAAATAACTTTCTTAAGGCGACACACATGTGAGGGATAGGCAGGGTCTTTTGTTTTTAACGAAAAAGTTTATTAATAAGCGGTGAAGCCGAAGAGCAACAAACAAGCCACACACCTATAACCCAACAAAAAACACAACCGCATTATCCCCCAAACAAGCCAAAGCACACAACCAGCTACAAAATATAATACAGAAACAACTCGAACCTACATCCTGAGAAGCGGTAAGGACATCAAAAATAGACAGAAACAAACAGGGCCTAAGAAACCATAAAATGAACCCCCAACCACAAGCACTTACCAAGCCACAAAAATATCTTCAGACAGGTTCCCTTAAAGAAATGCATTGTTATCGTCAAGTTGATGAAGAGACCATCCACACGAAAAAGCGATACTCAGCAGAACTCGAATTGTGGTAGTCTTAACCACTGAACTGAATGTCTTAGTGTAGTCGAGGCCTGGTCGTTGGTGAAAACCTTTAGGTACCAAGCGAGCCTCGTATTGAGAAACAGAGCCATTTTGAGAGTGTTTTATATGAAACACCCACTTGCACCTGACAATGTTATAAGACGAATGCGAGGGAACCAAGTCTCAAGTACTAATACGATTGAATGCATCAAACTCATCTGACATTGCCCTTCTCCATTCAGGAACCTTTAGAGCTTGGGATACACAAGTCGATTCAACCTACAAAGATGATGTTAGCAGCACACTGGTAAGAGATAGCTTTGTGAGGGGTTTATGTATATTGTTTTTCGACCTAATAACCATGGGATAATTGCTTTGGACTATGAGGCTTGGAATGAGGTTTTATGGTGGGTGATTTATGGCCGGTTCAGTCAATACAGCAATCGGAATGGATTTCGATGAGAGCTGATTTACAATGGGTTCAGACAGTGCAACGGGCGATGGAGAAGGAGCGGAGGCAACAACTCGGGCTCTAGAGTTGGACAATTCCACAAAATTAGATGACTCATGCAAAGCCAAACCTAAAGACGAGTGGGCGTGAGTAACAAGGACGAGGTCCATTGGTGAGGATTGAGATAGCTAACAAGTACTAGTCTCAATAGTAGAACGAGGAAGTTGACAGTGAAGTTGTGTATAGGGAAAGACAGACTCAACAAATGTAATGTGACGGGAGATAAAAATACGATAATTTTTCAGGTCTAGACAATGAAAGACATTTTGAGACAAAGAGTATCCGATGAAGAGACATGCTCTAGATCGTGGCTCTAGCTTGTGATGATTATATGGCTTAATCCACAGGTAACATAAGCATCCAAAGACACTCAATTTATCATACGAAGGATGCACACAATATTTTTTTTCAAAAGGTGATCGTATATTTAACAGTGGAGTGAGCATCCTATTAATCAGATATACAGTTGTGGTGAACGCATAAGACCAAAATTGAAGTGGTATGGATGAATGAGTGAGAAGTGAGAGACCTATCTCGACAATGTGACGGTGACGACGCTCGAAAACACCATTGTGTTCCGGTGGATGTAGTGGTGTAGTGTAATATGATATGCCATGACTGAAAAGTGTTTGTTTTAACGCTATATATTCACTGCCATTGTCAGTATAGAAGGAAATAATGCGATGACTAAAAAAAATTTCAACCAGTGATTTTAAACATTTAAATACACATGAACATCATATTTATTTTTCAGATGATACAATCCCATATATTTTGTAAAGTGATCAACAAGGAGCATATAGTATTTAAAACCATCTTTAGAAATAACTGGAGAACTCTAGACATCAGAGTAAATAACCTCAAGCGGCTTTGAACTTGAAACAGTTGAAACCAAAAAAGGAAATTTATGAGTCATATTACATTTGCATATATTACATGGGATACTAGACTTAGTAGACGACGAAACAGACAACGCTTGAAAAGACAATAATTGACTTATTATTTTTGATGATGGATGACCTAGACGATGATGCCAATCGGGAAGTGAAGCTTTAATACCTGAAAATGCAATAATTTAGGGGGGTGGATGCTGAGCATGAGTCGGCCATTTGTAGACAGCGTTCCTTGTCCGTCCTAGTAGAAGTTATGCCCCTATACGAAGATTCTTCATAGAAAAAGAACAAGGTAAAAATTCAGTGGAAACTTGGTTAGAGATACAGAATTGAGATATAGAAATTAAATTTTGTTTCATATCTGAAACACAGAATATCAAATAATAAAAAAGTTGAAGAGGCGGAAGGTAAGCGAAGGGAAATTTGTGTGTGTGATATGTAGACCTAAACCATCACCAATCATAATGTCATCAGAACCACCATATAGAGAGTGAAGTGACAGGTAATTGAGGTTGGCGGTGACATGATGTGAAGCACTAGAGTCAAGGAGTGACTTAGGAGAAGTGGCTGGGTTCAGAGCTGTATAGTTGGCACGCAACTACCATTATCTGGGAGCGTTACCTGGTTGAGATCAATTTTTCACAGGGCTTAGTGTCAACATGGAACAGTGCTTCGCTGTGTGACCCTATTCACCACAAAGTTGGCAAAAGCCACGATATGATCGGGGTTTGTTTGATTGATTTTGTTGTGGCCGAAAATTATGATTCAGAGAGTGAGGCTCAGCTTGTTTTTTGTGACTGTTGTTTTGATTGGAGGATTGGTTGGATCGAGTGGAGTTGTTTTAGTGATTACCAAATGAGGGCTTAGTAGCGTAGTTGACAGTATTGGGAATTCTTTGATTTTTGACAGCATCTTGTTCCAGGACCGCCTCAAAGTTGACCAATTTCTCATGAAGTTCCTCAAAGGATATTGCAGTTTCACTGGGCACAAACAATGGAGGAGATATCTTTGAATTCATCATGTAGACCATTCAAAATTTGTACAATTAAGTCTTTAGAGTTTTCTGGGGTGTCAAACATGGCTAACTCATCGACAACACTTTTGATGTGCTTCATGTGTTAGCGAACAAACGTCACTAAGCGCGCAGAAGCGTTGCCGGATAGGACACAAACAAACACAATAACAAACAAAAGATAAGATGAAGAGAAGTAATTAAATCCAATCACACACAACACAAGAATTTATGTGGAAACCCAAATTAGGGAAAAAACCCCGTACGACAAGAGAAAGTTTCAATATGTAGTAAATTATTACAACCACACACTCATGCTTCTCTCTCTAAATAAAACCCCAAACCCAATTACACCCAATGCTCAATTTGAGATCTTTCTAGTATTTGCTATTTTTGCTAAATAAAACCCTAAACCCGATTACACCTAATGCTCAATTTGAGATCTCTCTAGTATTTCCTATTTATGAAAAGTCTTCTTTTAAGCATTTGCTATTTTTGCTATTTTTGAGATCTTTATAGTATTTGCTATTTTTGCTCCACCACCATTAACCTAGTTATTATGGTCTATTTATATGAATTACAGGGAGTTTAAGCTAAAAGGAAATCCTACTCTTATACGTACAAGAATTACTTATTCCACATAAATACTATTTCCTATTTATGACAAGTCTTCTTTTAAGGAGGAATCTTATTCCTATAATTATAAGAATTTCTAGAAACAACATATTTCCTCTTCCATGAATATTTTCTGATTCAACGCATGCTTGTGATTGACTATGATTCAAGTTGCAGTTGGCCACCCACTTCCTAAACCGTGTTGAACTTGATCACTCAGAAAACAGTGATCTATGCGCCACATCATTGTCGAACCCTCTCAGTACCATTGTGGAAGCCACAATGGTATCCACTGGAATTGGACCGCTCTCCATTGTGCTGTGAAAATTCATAGCGATGACCACTGCTGTCAAAGCCACATCGGTTTGCATTGTTCTTCGCTTTTACTATTCGTTACGTTCTCCAAACCTCCCTCAAATATTACCTCATACTCCCAAACGCTCTCACGTCTCCAGAAAGTCGCCGTATTGGTAAATTGTGTTTGGTAACCATTGGAATATTCAAGCCATATCCTACAGCATGTACTTAGTAATGGTTTGTGTTCCTTTCATGACATTGGTGAGAACACCCTTGAGATGCATAATATGGCCTCTCGAAGGCTTCGCATAAGTATTGGCGAGTGCAGTCCATGCATCACAAACAGTTTGAGCAAAAGCAATGAACAAAATGATGAATAGGGATACATATCCAAGAATTGCATTTAGGAGCAATTGATCTTGTCTGGTCCAGATGTAGTGAGCCAGATTCGGTGTAGTGACATCATCTATTGTGACAGTTGCTGGTGGACATGGATTCCGGTCATCAATGAAACCCATGAGATCAAACCCAATAAGAAGGGTATGAAATTGAAGTCTCCATGAACGATAGTTTGTTGCTGTGAGTTTCAAGGGAGCTTGGGCAGCAATATTGATAAAGACAATAGTTTTTGAGGAGGAGTTAATTTCATGGGATGAGGAGGAAGAAGAAATAACTGTTACAGAGTGGGAGGAAGAAGAAGAAAAGGTGGTATTTGTAGTCATGGTTGATCGAGGAACTCGTTTGAGTTTAAGAATAATCTGATACCATATAGAAAGTAATTCTTCTTACTTGTGGGTTTTGTGTAACATATAAATACAAGAAGTGTTTTGAAGTAGCGTAAACTACATACCCTGAGTGTAGGGAAAATTCAAAAGTCTAAAATGATAATCTATGATATCTCTAACTATTAGCTGATAATAAATACAAAATTCAAAATCATCAAACTGGATTATTTGGATTATACTTAATATCTTGTTTAGTGTACCCGTCATTTCTTAAGCAAATCAATTGACATTATTAATTTCCACCGATATCTTAAGTACCAATTAATTGGAAATATCCTAATATAAGCAATTAATTGGGGATTATTTGAATGGGATTCAAATTTAGAAAGAACTTAGTTTTTGATAGCCAGTTGCATTTAAAGTAATAAAATGTGGAGATGACAAAATTACCCATGGGACCCCCACTTATTGGGTGGGGATGGGTTTTGATTTGGTGAAGATGGGGTGGGAATGGAGATAGATAGTATAACTCGCAATGGATATGGGACGGAAATATGTTTTATACTCTCCACCCTGCCTCGTCCCGTTTAAAATAAAACTCAGTTAAATTACGTAGTTTCAAAGAAAAGAAATATATATAAAAATACGTTAATCCTAACTTTACATCTTTTCACCATTATTTAACATAAAATAACAAGTTCTTGTTTTTCATGGTATACTTTTCATTAAAAATAAATAAATAAATAAAAAATAAAAAAAATAAAAAACATCTCTATTCTCTATACAACAGACAAACACATGATGAGTTCTTCAAAAATGAAATTAATTGCTTGGAGCCTAGAGCTCACTCCACCTTTTACCTGCCCTTGCCTTCTAGCTGCTTAACCTTTTCGACTAGCTTCGTTAATACTAATGGGCTTCCTAAAATATATATCAGAAAATATTCAAATAATTAGAAAAAGGAAGTAATGGGAGAAGAGAAACAATTTCAATAGATAATGATACAAAAGGAAAATAAAAATCTATCCTGACCCTCCGTGTTTCCCTTAATCCTGCCTCCACCTCATCTCGTTGCTTCCTTTCTTCTACAAGAATATCAATCAGAGCAGCCTGCTCCTGTATCTGCAAATAGGTATGATAATTCAGAATAACATGATATAATTAATTCACACTTAGAGACATGACTGCCAATTAGATATAGATAGATTTATATATGCAGTAATCAACTATGAAGACGTACCATTGAAAGCGAGGTCCTGATCCTCTTAGGGATTCTTCCATGTGGCGGAAGATCTTGTTGAGGTTCATTATATTCAATGGATTCCTGATCTTGACTAATTTCACCTTGGTTTCCATCATCAGCTGCTGCTGGTTTAACAAAATTGGCCTCCAACACACCTGTTGCATAACAAGAAGGCATACCAATATTCCAAGTCTGCTCTAAATTTCAGGAATTTGCAAACAGAAAGACATACCTATAGTCCCACGATCGAATGGTTGCAATTGGGGTGCTTCCGTGGTGGCTGTTTGTGTGATAGCTGATGGTGTAGGAAGTGAAGGTGTGGGGGCTGTTTGCATAGGTGGATGTGGTTGCAATTGGGCTGCTGCCGTGGTGGCTGGTGGTGTACGCAGTGAAGGTGTGGGGTCTGTTTGCATGGCTGGATGTGGTTGCAATTGGGATGGTGGTGTAGGAAGTGATTTTGTGGGGGCTGTTCGCCCTGAGTCTGAGATCGAAGTTCCCATAGCCATGTGGTTGGTACCATCACCATCTCTCTGTGATTAAATAGACAATGAAATTCATAAACCATCTTAAAAATGTAATTAAATCGACAAGGAAAGGTAATTATTACATGTTGGAAACATACTTGAACGCGGAGAAATTCATACAGTTCTGTCCGTAACTTTACAAACTCCTCCACTACGATGCCACGGACGAGTTCTTGCAGATCAGATGTAGAAGCAGACGGCGTGGCCTAGCGAAAGTAAAAATATATTTGACATAGCCTTTGATATGTTTGAAAAAGATAATGAGATTATAAGGACTATTGTGATTACCTCGGATCTTTTCGAGTGACGACGTGGCGGAGATCGATCAGCAAGAGGAGACAAATATGGAGGTGGTGGAGGTGGAGGTTGAGGTGTATAAGTATGCGGCTGGTCACCAACGTTTGATGGAAATCCCGATTGAATTGGAGACACCAAAAGTGACGGTGTCTGCCCAAATGGGAATTGCTCTTGGAAATCCTGTGGGGGTGACTCCACAGGTGTATTGGGACCTTTGTATATTCTTTTACTTTTCAGCTTGGTCTTGTTTTGTGAAAGCCTCGCTTCCCCTTCGTGTGTTCTTATTTCAGTTAGAGGTATAAACCGGAGACCTTCGGATAGATCAACATTAATGTCCGTCCAATAATCTTGTTCCGCCTCATGTCCTATGGGATACTCTTCTAATCCAGTAAGCTTTAAAAAATTGTACAAAGTTAAAATGGATACTATAATACAAAAAAAAAAAAAAAAAAAAAAAAAAAAAAAAAAAATTTTTTTGATTTGTAAAAATAATATGTATATTCACCTGTCCTTTTGATTCCGTGCTAACCAAGTTTCGTGAATTTTGGATGCCTTTTTTATAAAATCCCATTTTTTAAAACGGGGATAACCAAGACCTATCCGATAGCCTAGCTTACTGCACATCACAGTGATAGCTTCCATCGCCCAAAAATGGCAACAAAGCGAAGGTCAGCAACTGAAATATGGAAATAATAATGTTTATAATTAAGGCATTATTAAATTTCAAATATACCTGAACTCCCCAAACAAAACCATAAAGGAATCCTTGACGGATGTAGTGCAATGTCATCTTGAAAACATAATGGTCCCATGCAAACTCATTAAAGGCACGTGTGTCCTCAGCCAGCCAATACGTAACCTTTCTCCTATAATCTTGGCCGAAAAGAATGCTATTAGCAAACAACACTAATGCCAACTTAAGAGCATCACCCCGGCGCTGAAACCTCTCCGCCAAAAATGTATCAAGAACATCATCCAACAACAATTCCTCTCCACCAAAATATCTGAAGTGGATCCCATCTCTCACCGCCCGATAGTCTCTCAAAAAAATATCAGTTAGCTCCCCAAACTTCAGACCAGTGCACGAACAAAACTCCCTAACGCCAAGTCTAACCTTGGTCTTCCTTAAAGCAAATCACATCTCGTTTGAGCTGACACCTGGGATTCGAATTTGTCTTAAGAACAAATTATGCATATATTGGGCTTGAAAATAACCCCATTCTGGCATATCCAAATAATGCCCAAAACAGCTGTTCTTGAAATCTTCTTATTCACCACAATTACGCAACACCCTAACAATGTCGTTTATGAATTTGTGCTTGCAATGAGTGTTTATCGTTACGTGGTATTCCCACGTATCCCTTGGGTGTACCAAATATTGATCTAAGTCTACGTTATCTGCCATCTGCATTGAAACAGTATGCAAAAACACTGTAAAAATTGCTTTTCAGAAAGATTACATGATAATTTAATCACATGTTTACACGCTAAGTAACAACGTTTACACGAAGATTAACCACATACAACATGTATAATTGAAATGAAATTCAATCGTAATAACACGCTAACACTTAAGGATTTTACATGTTGAATTCAAATGTTATGATTAGTTGATTACACACTAAATGGAACACAATATGATTAAACGATGCATTTACCAATGCACAAATGAAAAAATGAATACACGATGAAGTGTGTGCATATACAACAGAAATAATGGAATACCATTCTTGACTACACGCTAAAAAGAGAGGATTACACGATAGATTATGAAAGTGTTTACAAGCTAACCCAGTAAGGATTACACGAAGAATTACTAATAACATTACACCATGAATTTTGAAAGAGTTTACACACTGAGATGTCAGACTGTAAAGTTCTTGGAAAAATATAATCATCATTAAAAAACCAGTTACAAATCTCTTTAACAAAATAATGTCTTGCTACACCCAATTTCTCAAGATACCTATCATAGTAATTAAAAACTCAATAATTTTCTTTATACAACTCTTGGAATTCCAAAAATAACCCTATTTCCTCTCACAATAACAAATATTTTTTAATACATTTTTTTTTTCTTCTGTTCTTTAGTCTGTAAATAATATTTTTCTTCTTTAATCTGTTGTTCTCTGGTTGAATCTCAATCTAAATATTAATAATATTTTCAAATACGATTTTAGCATCATAACTTCGGTCTTGACTGCTCTTACATCGAATTTAGTCTTTTTATTCTTATATATTTTCTGGAAAAACTAGAATCCAAAAATTATGAGGAAAATAGATAAGATGTTGAAGAAACAATGTAATAAACGGAGTGATAGAAAGTGTTGGTCACATACAGAGACATACCATAGAAGGGATCAAGCCTACCCAAGCCCATCTTAAAAAAAAGTAGAATTTAGAAAATTATGAGAATGCATAATCTGCAATTTATTTCTTAGATCAAGACATAGAGCTTGTTTGGTTGGGTTTTTAAAAAACCCCTATTTGTAAAAGATCTATTTGTAGTAGATCTATTAAAAATAAGAGCGGCGATATTTGCACCCTTCAAAATTTGTATGTACACCCAAAATCAACATATTTTTAAAATTCTTATATTCCCCTTAAAATGATTAATATAAATATAATTTTCTCATCATATTCATAAAATATTTAATATTTAGAATATTTTAACAAATATTATAATTAGTTACACAAATAAAAAAAATTACCTTTTTTTGAATAAATTTCTGTTTTTTTTTATTAATTAAGATTTTAATAGTGATTATTTAAAATTATAAATATCAACTTACTATTATAAAAAAAAAATTAAGATGAGAAAATAATTGAAGTTAATTAATAAACTAAACTAATATAAAAAAAATGAATGGAAATTTAAGCATACAAATAGATTCAATTAATGTTATTGATGGGCTAATTCCATTGTATTAACTGAAATTGTATAGTTAGAATAAGAAAAAAAATATATTGTAGAACAGAGCTTCTAAAGAGAAAACAAAAAATATATATATAAGGGAAAAAATAAAATAAAAAAGCTCCATCTCTAGGTTTTTGATTCTACGAGGAGGCTTCAGGTGTGGCTCCTCGCATCTCTATACGAGTATTAAAAAAAAAATTCAATTTTTATTTAACTATTTTATAACTCATTAATTTATAATATTTCTAAAAAATGAAGAAAAAGGGCATATATGGTAATATGTGGGGTGTGCTTACAAGTTAAAACATTTTAAAATTTTTAATGGGGTGAGTGTACAAAAAGGGGTGCACATTCAGTTTTCCAGGGGTTCAAATATCAGCACTCTAAAAATAAAGTTTTTGAAGAAAAAAAATTATATTTGTTTGGTTGGTAGATTTTTTTTTTTAATAAAAAAAAAATGTCTATTTAGAGAAGTTTCTCCCTATGAGCTTTTGCCTAGTAGATGTTTAAACTCTGCATGCCTCTACTGAATTTAAAATACAATCAAATCCGGATGAAGAGAAAATTACCTTCACAACTAACCAAGGGTTGTATTGTTACACAATTATGCCATTTGGCCTGAAGAACGCATGATCCACCTATCAAAGACTAGTGAACATGATGTTTTCCTTATAGATTGGGAGGAACATGAAAGTCTACTTGGACGATATGTTGACCAAAAGCATAACTGTAGAAAGGCATGCGTCTGATCTAAAGGAAACCTTTGACGTGTTGAGAAGGTATAAAATGAAGCTTAACCAGAACAAATGTGTATTCGGTGTGCTCTCTAGGAAATTCCTCGGCTTCCAAGTTCACCAACGAGGAATCGAGATTAACCTAGACAAAATCAAGGCACTGCGTATATGGCCTCACTTAAAATGCTAAAAAAAAGTATAAAAACTGGACGGGTACCTTGCATCTCTCAACAGATCCATATCAAAGTCCACGGACAAATGCTCACGATTCTTCAAAGCACTAAAAAAGGGAAAATGGATCGAGTGGAGCGAAGAATGCGAGACATCTTTTCAACAATAGAATGAATACTTAGGTCGAGCACCGAATATCTATAAACCTGTGGTCGGCGAGTCGTTGTACCTATACTTGTCTCTCACAAAAGTAGCAACCAGTTCTTTTTTGATCAGATTGGATAATGGAGTCCAGAATCTGGTATACTAAACTAGCAAAGCCATAGTGCCAGCCAAAACCATATATTCCCCTGCTGAAAAGATGTCCCTTGCACTTGTCGTAGCAGCAAGGAAACTAATGCCATATTTCCTGGCACATAAAATAGAAGTCTACACCAACTACCCGCTCAAACCTATTTTATAGAAGTCGAAAGTATCGGGCAGACTGACCAAGTGGGGGTGGAGTTGAGCGAGTTTGATATCAAGTACATCCCAAAATCATCACTTAAAGGGTATGCGGTGACAGACTTTGTAGCCGAATTTACTGAGCCAAACGTAGAGGTGGCGAGAATGATAGAAGAAAGAGAACTAAAGACTTTCTAGTGGAGATTGCATTTAAACGGTTCATCGAACACTCATGGCAGTAGGGCAGGGATAGTGGTTTATACCCTATAAGAAGACTTAGTTGAATGTGCAATGAGGTTCGACTTCAAGGCAACCAACAATTAGGCCAAGTATGAGGCTCTACTGGCTGAACTAAAGGTGCGCACAACATTAAGAGCAGACAAAATTGAAATTTTTAGTGACTCACAGGTTGTTGTCAATCAGGTTTTGGATGAGTACCAAGCGAAAGATAAGTGTATGATGGCCTACTTAAGCCCGGTAAAAGCTCTACTGAAATGGATCAAAGACTACAAAATCACTCAGATTCCACGTGAAGAGAATGAGAAAGCAGATGCATTATCCAAATTGGCATTTGCGATAACCAACATCCATCCCAAGTCTGTCCCAGTTACACACTTGGCCCGATCAATTATCATCGAACTAGAAGGAATGATCATAGTAGAGATTGAAGGAAACTCGAACAATTAGATGGTGCCTATTCAGGAATATCTATAGAGGGGCGTTTTGCCAAATGAACCTTTAGAAGCAAAATGTATCAGGTATATGGCAACCCGATACACCATCATCAATGGTGAGTTATATTATAAAGGATTCTCGAAAGCATTACATAGGTATATGGAGACCGAAGAAACTGACAAGATCCTAGCAGATATCCATGGCGGAGTGTATGGAAACCACACCGGGGGTAAAAACTTAGTACATAAGGCACTCAGACAGGGCTTCTACTGGCCCACCTTGTTTGCTGATGCACAAAAGTTCATAGAGAGTCGCGAGACATGCTAGAGGATCGCTAATGATATCCAATAGCCCCCCGAATTACTGAGAAACCTCACGTCCCCTTGGCCATTTGCCATGTGAGGGCTCGACCTTATTGGAACGATACCTACGGGGGTAAAAGAGAGCGTGAAGCATGCTATTGTAGTGGTGGACTACTTTACTAAGTGGGTCGAAGTAGAATCTCTTGTTCACATCACTAAAGCAAACACGATCTGCTTCGTCAAAAAGAACATCATATACAGGTTCGGCGTACCTAACACCATTATCACCGACAACGGCACTCAGGTTGATATTGAGAAATTTAGAGAGTTATGTAGGTAGCACATGATCAACAACTATTACGCCCCGCCTGCTCATCCACAAACTAATGGAAAGACCAAAGTGGTGAACAAAGTGATAAAGCATACTCTTAAGGCAAAGTTGGATGCAAGGAAAGGGAATTGGGCAGAAAAGCTAAATGAGGTTTTATGGGCATGCCAAACAACTGTGAGAACTTTCACAGAAAAGACCTTTTCTCCTTAGCCTTTGGGACCGATGCAATTGTCCATGCAGAGACATCCTACACTTCCCCAAGGGTCTAGCTATATGCTCTCGAGTACAACATAAGCATGCTGAATCAAAATCTGGATGAACTGGAAGAAGGAAGAGACCGGTCCTAAATCAAGAATGCAACGTACCAATAGAGAGCAGCTATGTGCTACAACTCACAAGTTCACATCGGCAGATTTCAACTCAGGGACCTAGTACCGAAGAGACTGTCCTTGAACAGAAAGAACAAAGCAATAGGATCCCTTGTCGATATATGAGAGAGGCCATACTTGATATAGCAGGGCACTAAGCATACTACATTGCCTAACAAGGAGAAGGAGTTCTGCCTCGACCATGCAACTCTCAATACCTGAAGAAATTCTATCCTTGAATAGGACTTCTCATGTTTCATCTTTTTAAAAGCAATTTGAATTTTTAGTTTTTAGATTTTTATTAAGTTTTTCGATTACTTGTTAACTTCGCAAATCTTGCGTTAATAATAAAATCCCTCGCAGAATACATTCATCTCAAAAGTCAAGCTAAAGTGCTTTATGCAAAAAATGTTTAAAGAGAATAAAAAGAAAAAACTAAAAGGGTCGAAATCCACACCAACAGGCCAAAAAGGTCATCTCTAGAGCATAAACTCAGAGATAACTCGGGCGATATAGAATCGCCAAGGCGGGGATAAGTGCTTGAGAGGCTGAGAAGTTGGGCATGTTCCCAATGCGCATACCGAACTGATATTGCAAAAGCACTATCAGCAATTTGGCCACCTTGAACTGTCGGGTTATCCGGAGAACCACTCGGGAGCACCATTGGGAAATCTGGTGTGATACGTAGTTATGTTGGTTAGAACCAACAATTTAGCAAACCCTTGTAACAAATAAAACCGAGAGACGTCCCAAGTGACTTGTACATGGACTTGGGAGTATGATTAGGGTGAGCCTTGATGTAACACTTCGGGTAAAAAGAGTAATAAAAGCAATAAAAAAAAATGAACATTGCTTGACTGAACATTTATGAAGGGTGGCCGAAAAGGAAATCTAGGCCAATGGTCGAATGATTCCTCTTAACCGAATAAAAAAGTCAATTCAAGACAAAAATCAAAGAATAAATGCACAAATGAAAGATATAAAGAAGATTTTCATTCATGCTTGGACATATGTACAAAACAAAAAAAAAAAACTTATAGGAGCTGAGTACATTTGAAAGGAACCTTGTGCAGGTCAAACAAAGGAAAAAATAACAAAAAACAATGATCAAGAAGCCAAAGGCTAGTCACGAGATTCAGGGACCTGATCTTTACTCGTAGGCCCTTGAGGATGGCTCTCATTGCTGCCACCCTTTTCAGGCACCATCTCGTATTCACTTAGCAGGCTTTCATCTTAGAGCTAGACTATCACATCTGTTTCATCCCTCATCTAGGAGCTAGAGTCCTTACCAACCACAAGGCCGACATCAAGTTTGTCACCATTAATTCCACTATTTTGGCTCACGTGGAAAGTGGCGAAAGCACTCTCTATAGCAATTTCGAGATGCATGGGATGTTGCTCTTTGTTCATACTCTAACAATAACCACGCCACCCCTTCATCTGAGCCTGAAGGGCCTCTAAGGACTTATCCATATGCCTTCAGATCAACAAACTCTAATTTTCCCTTACTCTATCAGCACCTTGAAGAACTCCCCGGTGGAGACCATGCCCCACTGAAATTCACAATGGAGGAGGGCATCATAGGCAAGAGACCTCTTGAAACGATTAACAACTTGAACCTCTAGCTCAGCTTAGCTTCTCTTAACAACGCCTCCACAGTAACTGACCAGCGACATCCTTGTAGTTGGCTTCTACAACAACCTTGGCTTATTGCCCTTGCATGTCACAAATCACTTCCACATTAAACAATAGAAAATGAAAAATCAGAAGAGGTACTCATGAATAGAAATTCGGATTCATAAAAAATGAAAGATAAAAAATAAAAAATAAAAAATAAAAAATAAAAATAAAAAAAACACTTACTATGTTTGTGACCGGTAGAGAGCTAAGAGGAGAAATTAGCCCTGATCATCTTGCCCTCAACAAATAAATAGAGCATGCCTATATTTTCCAGTGATCGGACAGCATCCCTGGTCAGATTGATCAAGTAGTTTTCACTAAAGAATGAGGCGTTTTAATCCAAGCCTACCTATGCTTTATCAAGCGCCTTCCCTACTCGACAGTGACAGTTTCAGCATAGCACCATAGACCACTACCGCAAGTGGCGAATTCCAAATGGATCTATTCCTGGCAGGAATGAGCTGAACAACATTAGGGTCCATGTCAGACCTGCTCATGTATTGACTCAATTCCTTTACGCCGACCACATTTGGTTCATGATCATAGGTGCACACCCATTTTTCCAAGAACCTAATTCGGGTCTCTCTATGCTCAGCCTCAACGCCTGATTCATCAATCGTTTGATGGCCAACCTTGACATCTCTGGGTGGTACTGGGACCTTTGAAGCCTTAGTCTTCTAGTGTGCGCCAGTTGACTTAGTTCTCACCATTGCTGAATCAACTTCGTTGCAAGTAGAAGAAGAAGGATTAGTTTGAAGAACATTGGTATTTAAGTGAGAAACATCGACAGACAAAAAAACAGGCTGGTTTGGGACACGAACTTCCAGTAAATTTTCAAGCAACTCTACTTTAGTCGTATCCTTGAGTTCAACTGCTCTCATTATACGACAAAAGGGTAGTGTTAGGTTGCAGTATCCATAAAAACTCACCAAAGACAAAAACTTATCTGGGAATGAATGGAGATGGTTGAAGTTGAACGAACAGCTAACAAGAACATGGGCTTCAAGCAACAGAGAAAACATGAGACTCGAATCAGCAAAATCGAACAGAAACGATAAAAACTTGGGCCTCTCAGATTTCTGGGTTTGGGATCGAAGAAGATTTTTTCTAGAAAAGAGATTTAAAGAAGCTATGAAGAGGAAAATTCAAGAAACAAGAAAATAAAGAGTAAGTTGCTAAATGAGCAAACGAAAGGTTTAAGTATTTGTCAAGTGTTTTTAAACAAACCCTAGAGTGACGTCACAAGATGTAAAAACGGGAAAATGAAGAGGTGTGGGTGATGACGTGAAAATCAGATCAAATCACATAATCCTAAAAATGCACCTAACAAACCTACCCATTAGAGGACACGTGTCACGTTAGGAAGACTTCAAGCCTCCAAACATCTCTATCGGGGAGTCCAATCATCAAGTCGTTCGAATGTTTGTGGATGCAATTAAGACACGACATTAAGATTTCGAGTTAGTGGAGGTATCATAATTACTACATTAATGGAGGTAACTACAAAAATAAAGAAGGGAATTTTTTTTAAATACCTTTCACCGATTATGTGACAACGAATATGAGTAAAAGGCGTGGCAAACATGACTGACTTGGGAACGCGCTGAATACAAGGTAAATAAGGATATTTGGATCAGGTATTTAAGAGGGTATTGTTATATGTAAATTTTTCCCAAGTGACGTGTCACCTGAGGAGAAATAGCGGAAGACCAACCATGCCATGTCAACGAAAGTCAACTTGTCAATCACGGCTCGAGACATATCATCCAAGCTAGCCACGTCACATCAATTCATTAATGAAGCTAGGCACTTGCACTACAAGTAACCGAATCAGGCAAGAGATCTACCCATCGAAGATCTCTAGTCGGCGAGATCTTCTCGCTCAATTAAAAAGATTTCCAATTCTACTACACTGCAATGAAGGGTTAAAAGATCAACTCAAATACGGAAGCTAGGGATTACACTCCAATAAGGAAGCAAACATATCCTCCCCAAAGATACCGAAGTCCTAATGAAGCAACAAATCAAAGACGATTGAGGCAAATCAGGAAAGAGTCCAAATCAGTACACATTATCAGAATCTCAACAGGATTCTAATTAATGAATCTATTACTTGTATGCCAAGGACTAGGGAAACCCTATGAAAATCATATAAATACATCCATGTATTCATTGTAACAGGGACAAGCAATTAATGCTTATAATAGAGATAGAGAATATAGTGTGTACCAATTCTTCATAGTGGAATTCTTTTTTCTCACCGTTGCTGGCAAACCGTGGATGTTTCCCCGACTTTGGGGTTTTAACACGTAAAATCATTGTGTCACCTTTTATATTTCATTCTATTTTCTCTTTGTTTGCGCACAAATCATATATATCAGCTTGTTGACTGGTTGACTTTCCATAGGTCCAAAAATCACCGTCAACAATAGTTATATTGTTTTCAACTCAAAAGTCGATGAGATTGCTGCATAAACTAAAGCAGGAATATTAGGTTACGAATTAATGTGAATTAGTGTGGAAAAAAAAATTGTTTTTCAATTCTTGAGATTGGCTAGTGAAGAAGGGAGCGGTGCTTTGAAAGTTTGATGTTAAGGCCCGAGTATAATCAGTTTTTCTGTCAACTGTAGAGCTCAACCAACCCATTTACATTTTCTAGTTATTTCTAGCATGTGATAGTGTAATTTTGAGTTGTAAATAAAGTGAATAGAAAAATTGAAATGGGTGGATCAAATTGTGACTGAATTTGGGTGCATCTCTGTTTTTCCAGATGATACTTCTTGTTTTTTTTTTTTTTTTAAACAATCTAGAAAATGCTTCTTTATTTTTGTAGTTGTGTTTTGATTAATTTAAATTTTAAAATAAAAAGAATTTTTTTTAAATGAAATGTCTTTAAAATAAGAGTGTTAATAGATAAAAAGGATAATTTTAGAACAAAATAATGTGTATTTAGAATTTTTTTTTTTTTTAATTTAAGTTTTTATGATGGAATTTCTTTAGAAAGTGAGTGTCAAAAGAAAATTTTGGATTGTAAGGAGAAAATCTCAAATAAAAAAAGACATTTTTTTCCAAAATTATCTCTTTTATCTTTTAACACTCATATTCTAAAAAACCTTCATTTAAAAAAATTAAACTTCTAAAGACACTCTATTTTATTTTAATATTACCCGTTTTGAATACTTCTCTTTAGAACATTTGAAACGGGGAATGAAAAAGAGATGTGAATTAATAAAATAAAAATAAAAATAAAACTGAACAAAAGTGAGGAGATCAAAACAATAAGAAAAATGTTTTGGAGATCAATCTGTGAAAATATCTTTTAGATTTTAAGTTGAATAAAAAGAAATTCTATTGAGTAAGAAAATAATTTTAAATATATTTTTATGGAATTTTGTTTTAAAATATATTTGAGAAAAAAAAAAAAAAAAAAAAAAACTGACATCAAATTTGATTGAACCGGAAAATGGGAAAACTGTGTGTGTGTGTAGTGGTTCTCTCAAAAGGGATCCTTTAATTTAATTTTAGTAAGGACCTAAATGAAATCACGTCCATTTCTATGAATTTTGATCAAAAATTTTCTATGGATGATAAATTCAATGAAATATACATATCAATAAAATTAAAGAATGTTTCAAGTACTACAACTATTTTTCTTGAATATTCCTATACTTCGCTCATTTCGCTCATTAAAATTAAATTTTCACTTTTCACTTGGGGGGGGGGGGGGGGGGGGGGATGAAATTCATCCCCAAATTAAAATGGGGTCCCCCCATTTCCTTATTTCCCCCACAAATTCATATAAATGGGGATAGGGGTAGATGCCCCAATCCCCATTTATCCATTTCCTCCAAATATTATATATAATATATTAATATATTAATATATTAATATATTTTTATTTATTTTTTTTCAATATTTTTATTCTTACTAACTATATATACATCTTTATTTGTAATTTTTGTATTGTTGGGGAATGGGGAAACGAGGGACTCGAGGGAAATGGAAAAATAGGGAAAAATGAGGAAAACGGGGAAAACGGGGAAATGGGGATAGGGTGGGGGGACCTATATCCGCCCCCATTTCCCCATTGGCCATCCCTAACTCAAACCCTACCCCTAAAACTAATTTCATTAAACCCTAACCTTAACTAACCTAACCCTAGAATCTAGATTGACTTAGGATGAGGCAGCAGAGCCTTTGCCTCCCTAGGCTTTGACTAAAGGAGGTCGGCCTCCTCCTTGCGTCCGATGGGTGGAGGTTGACCGGCCTCCTCTCAATTGAAAGGAGGAGGCCGTACGACCTCCTCCCATTCGTTTTCTGGGAGGAAGCCTCCTCGAAACTCAACAACATAGGCCGACGGTCTCCATGAATGAGGTCGACATCCTTCTCTTAATACAGTAGTGAAGAAGAAAGCTCTTGCATTTAAAAAAAATTGAAAAAAAAATATTAATCTTAGATAAAATATTTAATTTAATAAATAATTATCAATGGAAGTAAATACATCAATTTTGTTTGAAAAAAAGGAAAGTAAATAAACTTCATTTATAAAGATTAGGTTAGAATAGTTAAACCAAAACCACTTCATATTTAAATTAAATGAGTTCAAATAAAATACAAACAAATGAAAGTGTTTTAAACATTAAGTGATATTTAGGTATTAAGTAAACAAACACCTTACACCTTACATATCAAATTTAGTTTAGTTTAAGTAAACAAACACCTTACACCTTACATATCAAATTTAGTTTAGTTTGTAGTTGAGAGAGAGAGAGGAGAGAGAGAGGAGAGAGAGAGAGAGAGAGAGAGAGAGCATAAGCATAAGCATGTCCTTCCAGGTTCTAAATTCCGATATCTCTCTCTCTTTCTCTCCATCATGGTGGTTTGTTAATGTTGAATATTCCTCCACTTCACTACATTTGTATTCATTTTCTTTCTATAGTCAACCTCTTATCAACTCTATCTTTTCTGATTTTTTTTTCCCTTGATTTTGCATGATTAAATGATGTGTGCAGTTTTATTTCGTTTATAAAGTGTTAACCGCCAAAAATGGCAGGGGTCCAAAGAAGAATTTTTCATCCCAATTATAAGTAGGAGGAAGTCATGAGAAGTATCCTAAGAGAGAGAGAGAGAGAGAGCATAAGCATATCCTTCCATGTTCTGAATTCTGATATCTCTCTCTCTCTCTCTCTCTCTCTCTCTCTCTCTCCATCAATGGTGGTTTGTTAACATTGAATATTCCTCCACTTCACTACATTTGTATTCATTTTCTTTCTATAGTCAACCTCTTATCAACTCTATCTTTTCTGGGTTTTTTTTTTCCCTTGATTATGCATGATTAAATGATGTGTGCAGTTTATTTTCGTTTATAAAGTGTTAACCGCCAAAAATGGCAGGGGTCCAAAGAAAAATTTTTCATTCCAATTATAAGTATGAGGAAGTCATGAGAAGTATTCTACTACCATGAGAAGAAGATATACCAAGATACAACCCACCTCGAGGTTGTCTGGATCTCTTCAAATACCGATATGGAGTTCAAGATCCGAAAGGATCCCACTACTACAAAGTCACAAGGTAACCCGCCACAGCATCTAAGTACTCCGTTATCATATTATCTAGGTACCTCCCTACTACATCTTGGTACCCTGCTACTACATCAAGGTATCCTGCTACTACTTCATCTGGGTACTTCACTACTATATCTAAGTACCTTGCCACTGCATCCAAGTACTTTGCCACTGCATCCAAGTACTTTGCCACTGCATCCAAGTACTTTGCCATTCCACCATACAGGTACCTCACTGCTACGAGATTCAGGGGATTCTGCTACTGCACTATTTTAGTATTCCACTACCGTATCATCCTGGTACCCCGCTGTTGTACTTCCCTGGTACCTTGATCCCTCCTAGAACCAACCTATCAAATAGCAAGAATGCCAGAAGAATAAACTACCCGGTAAGAATTCTACACCTAGATTCCAATATTAAATTAAAAGAGGGATATAAGACCAGAATTCTCCTTCAAGTAACGAGGAAGGAAAGGGTTGACTCCTTCACCAGTTGAAGCGCCATAAATGAAACCTAATAAATCAATTGATTCTCGTTTCAAATATAAACGGAAACATGACGTCTTTGAAAGGAGCTTTTCCCGCATAAATTGATACCCTTCATTAACGCCTGTCAATTCCTCTAACATGGTCAATCAATTTGGTCCAAATTATGGGGATTTGATTGGCAAGAAGGAGGAAATAAAAGAAGACGACAATGTCCAGAGAGAATAGGAAAAAACAGAGAGGGAAAAGAAAAGGATAGGAATTTGTTAAGGGAGATAGATCCATCCATAATTTTTCTACTTATCAACTGTTACGATTTCGCCATCACCAACGGTGTCATAATCCTCCTATAGAATAGATCATAAATCGCCATTATATTTGTGTCTAGTTTGAGTCGATCAAAGAGATGTACTTCAATTTTTGAATATATGAGGATAAACGTTGGTTTCTCCTTGCTTATAATCACCACTGTATCTAGTTTGTTTTACTGATATTATATAGGTATTGAGCTACGTGATACCCCTCCGAACTATTGTCTATCACGATCGTGGTCCCTTTAAAAGTTGTTATTTTGAAACTCGCCCCGGTGACGATTTTCTAGTAACATAAAGAAAATAAAATCACATGAGCAACACAATGAGACCCAAAGTCAAGTTCTTGAAAGTAAAGTGTTTGATAAACAAACACAGATGTTTGATGAAGGACTAAGAGAAAATCAGAGAGAGAGAGAGAGAGAGAGAGAGAGAGAGAGAGAGAGAGAGAGAGAGAGAGAGAGAGAGAGATTTGAGCTGAATGGGTTCTTGAAGCTTCTCAACTTATCTAAAAAGAAGGAATGATTGCTGAATACACATTCAGTTATATTACAACAACTGACTAACCACCTAAACTAACTTGATCTCAGCTGCTAAGCTTCAATGCTTTTGAACATAACACACGATGGATCTGATCAGCACGCTCCATCATCATACGTAATTAACGCAAGCCCAGAGTAACAAGATGGACCTCTGCTCAGCTGGACCTTGAAGTAACAAGCGAGGTCCTGATCCTCTTAGAGATTCTTCCATGTGGCAAAAGATTTTGTTGAGCTTCATTATATTCAAATGATTCCTGATCATGACTAACTTCATCTTGGTCTGCATCATCTGCTGCTGATGGGGAACCAGATTTCCTTTTCGAACTAGATGTCTTCTTTGAATGTTGACTTGCCCTTGGAGCATAACCAATTTCTTGGCAGTTGTTGGCCCTAATCAAAATAAAACAAAGTCAAGTCATCAGTTATCCAAAATCTCTAAAATCTTCAAAGCAAACATTAGAGTGCATATAAATGTGAAGAAAGCCACAAACCAGTATTCCTTTTGAATTTTGATTAAGCAGTTTTTCAGTCTATCCAGCGCAGCGCTACTCTCAAATCTCTTGCTTGTCGTGAGCTGGTTTAACAAAATTAATCAGACATGCCGAAATGAGAATGGCAACAATCAATCAGAATATATTCAGAATCAAAACCCAAAATTGTTGTATAAAAGTTGGAGAACTAAAAGCAAAATAACTAGTTAATCTAGTTTCTTATTTAACATGTATAGATGGATCACTAAAATATCACAGGCCAGTTTTTAATTTGTCCTTTCATGATCTTTCCTTGACAGCTAACAAGATTTGAAAATGTTATATGAGAACACAAAACAAATGAAAGTGGTACAAGAACATTCAAAATGCACAATCCAGATTCTTTGCAATTGAAAATTCAGATAATCTCTTGCAACTAATTAGAATAGTTAACAGGTATAAATCACAATGCTACTTGCAGAAAATATCCAATCATGCATAAAATGCTTAGAGAAACATGAAAACTAACCTGGATATGCTTATTCTTATGATAAATGTTGAATCCTTGAATATCAATATGATGTCGAGCATCCTTCACAAACCCGATTGTCATAGTTGTGACCATCTGATACAACAAAAAGAACGCAACATCATTAGAGCTGGGAGGGAAAGAAAAAGCAAATTCTAAAACAATAAACGAATTTGAATTCTTTTCAACATTACGTTAGAAAGATATGTCAACTCCTTAGTGAGCATCAGGTCATTGACAATGTTGTGATGTTCAACTTCTTTGCCACGCAGAATAATTCTGAAGCTTGGTGGTAGTCTTAGAGAACAGATGCATAAATCTAGCAATAATGAAAGTAGAAACATAGTTAATTATCTTATAATTAGGTTTTTGCAACTCAACTTCAACTACATTCTTCTCATGTCATACAAACCCTCAAAGAATATTGATAAGAGAAGAAGTGCTTACAGTTGGTGTATTTTTGTGCCATCTCTAGCATAATCATGTTGTAGTAGGACCCCGCGTCCTCAGTATCGGATCAGTATTGTAACACCCAAGATGATCCTCAAATGATGGTGAAATTCCCTCTTAATTGATCCCAAAATAAACGGTCGATTTCACAGGAATAAATACAGATACTTGGTTACTACCACTAGTAGATGTGCAATTGTACTTACCGGAGGACAATAAGTATTACGCACCAGGTTTGTGTAACTGTCCATCTCCACTTCCATCCACTCTTTTGAACTCATCCACATATATCTCCTTGATCGGTGAATCATCGACCAATATAAACACAACATTTTTGTAACGTTTCAAACAATATTTTGTCTTACCGTAATTAAGTGAAGCGCTACATGAGTAATGATGACGTACATATTTCTCAAACTTAGTGAATGTGTACAGAGAATTGAGAGGTTGACAACATAGACAAAATGAATAATAAGGTAGTCAAGTGGAGGAATATTCTAGGTTATCAAACCGTCATTAATGGAAAGAAAGAATACAAAATCAAATGAGCAACACAATGAGACGCAGAGTCAAGTTCTTGTTTTTCATGGTATACTTTTTCATTAAAAAAAAAAAAAAAACATCTATGTTCTCTATACAACAGTCAAGCACATGATGAGTTCTTCAAAAATGAAATTAATTGCCTGGAGCCTGGAGCTCCCTCCACCTTCTACCTGCCCCTGCCTTCTAGCTGCTTAACCTTTTCAACTAGCTCGCTAATGGTATTGTAGGCTTCCTAAAACATATATCAGAAAATATTCAAATAATTTGAAAAAGGCAGCAATGGGAGAAGAGAAACAATTTCAATAGATAATGATACAAAAGGAAAATAAAAATCTATCCTCACCCTCAGTGTTTCCCTTAATCCTGCCTCCACCTCATCTCGTTGCTTCCTTTCTTCTACAAGAATATCAATCAGAGCAGCCTGCTCCTGTATCTGCAAATAGGTATGATAATTCAGAATAACATGATATAATTAATTCACTCTTAGAGAATAACATGACTGCCTATTAGATATAGATAGATTTATATATGCAATAATCAACTACGAAGACGTACCATTGAAAGCAAGGTCCTGATCCTCTTAGGGATTCTTCCATGTGGCAGAAGATCTTGTTGAGGTTCATTATATTCCAAGGATTCCTGATCATGACTAATTTCATCTTGGTTTGCATCATCAGCTGCTGCTGGTTTAACAAAATTGGTCTCCAACACACCTGTTGCATAACAAGAAGGCATATTACAAAAGTCCAATATTCCGTGTGCTCTAAATTTCAGGAATTTGCAAACAGAAAGACATACCTATAATCCCACAATCGCCACTTCCTGCTGCATTCCACAATCTCAAGAACGGTTGCAATTGGGCTGCTTCCGTGGTGTCTGTTTGTGTATTGGATGATGGTGTAGGAAGTGCTGGTGTGAGGGCTGTTTGCATAGGTGGATGTGGTTGCAATTGGGCTGCTGCCGTGGTGGCTGGTGGTGTAGGAAGTGAAGGTGTGGGGTCTGTTTGCATGGGTAGATGTGGTTCCAATTGGGATGATGGTGTAGGAAGTGGTTGTGTGGGGGCTGTTTGCACTGAGTCTAAGATCGAAGCTTCCATAGCCATGTGGTTGGTACCATCATCGTCTCGCCTACTGTCGTACTCCATCCCTTTGTCCGTTGTAGGACTGTCCGAATCGGGGTACACATCACCGTCTCGATGATCACCGTCCTCACGATCATCAACCCTCATACGATGAGAGCCCCTCTGTGAAAGTAAATAGATAATGAAATTCGTAAACTATCTTAAAAAAGGAATTAAATAGACAATGAAATGTAATCATTACACATTGTAAACATACTTGAACGCAGAGAAATTCAAACAGTTCTGTCCGTAACTTTACAAAATCCTCCGCTACAATGCCACGGATGAGCTCCTGGAAGCAATCTACGGCAGCCTTCAGTTTTTGCAAATCAGATGTAGAAGCAGACAACATGGGTGGCAGACAGTCTCTAGCATACGCGGAGTCATAACTCCACGTCGTAACGGACCTATCTGGGTTTCGTTGTAGTTGTGTATGTGTAGTAGTATCTATCTGTCCGTGTTTAGGCATGCATTTTCTCATATGTCTTTCCAAATGTCCCGTTCCCAACCCAGAGCCGGTATATAATTTTTGACAAAATTTACAGCAAGCCATTCTTTTTTCCTTACCGTCCGAGCCGGGAACTGTTTCATGTACAAAACATTGCCATACCTTAGATGTCGTCTTTCTAGCAACTGATGTGCTCGACTCCGGTGTGGAGGAGGAAGGACTTGCTCCCTCTGTCGTATTGTTAACACTTTTGGGTTGTCCTCCTTGGCTATCTTGTCCATGTCCGTGTTTAGGCATGCATTTTCTCATATGCCTTTCCAAATGTCCTGTTCCCGACCCAGAACCGGTATATAATTTTTGACAAAATTTACAGCGAGCCATTCTTTTTTCCTTACCGTCCATGCCAGGAACGGTTTCACGTACAAAACATTGCCATACCTTAGATGTCGTCTTTCTGGCACATGATATGCTCGACCCCAGTGTGTAAGAGGAAGGACTTGCTCCCATTGTCATATTGTTAACACTTTTGGGTTGTCGTCCTTGACTATCTTGTCCATGTCCGTGTTTAGGCATACATTTTCTCATATGCCTTTCCAAATGTCCCGTTCCCGACCCAGAACCAGTATATAATTTTTGACAAAATTTACAACGCGCCATTCTTTTTTCTTTACCGTCCGAGCCGAGTACGATTTCCCGTACAAAACATTGCCATACCTTAGATGTCATCTTTCTGGGACGTGATATGCTCGACCCCAATGTGGAGGAGGAAGGACCTACTCTCGCTGCCATATTGTTAACACTTTTGGGACATCCTCCTTAACTATCTAGCCCATCGTCTCTGTTAAAGTAATCATTGTCAATGTTCAAACCGTCTATAAAAGTAGGATCCATTTCCTACAATATAAATATTAACTCATTAAGTTAAAAAATATTAACTCATAAATATAAAAATTAAGCATAAATTTAAATTAAGCATAAAAATATAAATTTAAAAATTGAGCATAAATATTAAACAAAAATTGAAATTAGCTATAAATATAAATATTTACCATTTTGAGCATAAAAATTAAATTTAAATTAAATACATAAATGAAGCATAAATTTAAATAAAGTTCAAATTAGCATAATATTTAATTTAAATTTAAAAATTGAGCAAAAATATTAAGCATAAATTTAAATTAACTACAAATATAAAAATTCACCATTTTGAGCATAAATATAAAAATTAAAATTAAATGCATAAATGCAGCATAAATTTAAATAAAGTTCAAATTAGCATAAATATTTAATTTAAATTTAAAAACTGAGTATAAATATTATGCATAAATTGAAATTAACTGTAAAGATAAATATTCACCATTTTGAGCATAAATATATAAATTAAAATTAAATACATAAATGAAGCATAAATTTAAATAAAGTTCAAATTAGCAAAAATATTTAATTTAAATTTAAAAATTGAGCATAAATTTAAATTAACTATAAATATTTTTTTTATTGACTAATTGAGCATAAATATTTAATTTAAAATTAAATACATAAATTAAGCATAAAAATGAAAGATAAATATTAATGCCTTCGTAGAGATTAAAGAATGTTGATTGTTGAGACTTGAGGAGTTGAGGGAGAGTAGAGAATTAGAGAATAGAGATTAGGGATAGTAGAGATTAGAGAATTAGAGATTATGGAGCCTAGAGAGAGAGTAAGAGAAGAGATTAGAGAGATTCAGAGAATAGAGATAGAAGAGAGTGTAAAAAAAGGGGAAATGAAATGGGTATTTATAGGAAAACTAAAATTAGAGTAAAATGGTAAATATTTCTTGAAATTTGAATTTTTATTTTTTTTATTTTTATAATTTACAATTGTCATAACTGTTATACTGGGGCCAACGGTTGGCCAACAGTTACACCCAGCACCTGTGCCGGCGTGCCGTACAGTGCCAGGATCCTTGGCCCGCATGGCACGCTCCTTGAGCTGTGCTAGGTGCCGGCCTGTCAGGCCGACTGTTGCACCAGGCACGTATGCCGGCGTGCCAGGATCCCTGGCCCCGCATGGCACATTCCTCATTCCGTGCTAGGTGAAGCACGGTACCTGTGCCGTGCCGTGCCTAGCACACTCACAGGACTTGCCAAACCGGCCGGTCACCACTAATGGAATGACAGACGAAAAAATAAAATCTCTAAGTTGCGGCTGATGAAGAACAAAGATTAGGGATTTTTGCTTGTTGGGTATAAAAGTAATTTTAATGCAGAGTTAAAATACATTCAAATCCCAATCATCGGAAGTCAAAAAATTTAATTACAAATTTAAATTAATTTAGCCGCCCATCAAAAACAAGTCACAAATTTACATCACAAAAAAAAAAAAAAAAACAAAGTTAGATTAATTTGGCCGAAAAATAAACAAGTCACAAATCAAATCCACCGAAAAACACAATACATTGAAAAAAAAAAATGCAATTTTATTCAAATCTTCTGGAAAAGCCAAGTACATACCTTTCTCTCTCCAAAACGAAGCACAAACTTTACACCGAGTCAACGATTCGTCTTCCACGAACGGTTGTCGTCAACTTTCTTTGTCTCTCTCTCTTCAAACCGCTTTCTCACTCAAGAAACCATCTTCTCCCTAGAAAACCACTCTCACACTCACCCGTTTCTCTCTCTAGAAACCACTTTCACGTTTTTTCAGCTATACACGCAAAAAGATTTTTGGCTTTCCATTTGCTTATCCTCTTGACAGTCCATTTACTGTTTTCATTTTAATTAAAAAGGGCTTTCCATTTACTTATCCTCTTGACAGTCCATTTACTGTTTTCATTTTAATTAAAAAGGGCTTTCTATTTACTTATCCTCTTGACAGTCCATTAACTGTTTTCATTTTTAATTAAAAAAGGGTTAATATTATAAACATCTCCTCACATTTGAACTATTATTGGATGTATAATTATAAATATTTTTATTTTAAAAACTTTCCATGTGGACTAACACCGTTAGCATTCCATTTGTGTTGACTAAGTTTGACCGTTAAAAAATCTAAAAATATCTCTATTTAAGCTTCAATTGTATGAATTGACTATTATACCCTTATATTTTTACTAAATAAATTAATAAACTGAAACAAAATATACATACGATAATAGCTCAAAGGTGATAGAAGATTTTTAATATTAACCCTTAAAAAAGATTGTTTATTTACTTTTTCAAATTTTGAAAATCCAAAAAAACATTTGACAGCTATGAAATCCACCGAGGGCATTGCTGACCAAAACATTGAAAGCTATTTTTAGTTTATGAGGAAGGACATTTTTTATTAAACCCTTAATTTTAGGCTATTTACGGTTTTTTTCCAAGCCTTTTTGTCCACCTCCATCGATTTCTTAGAGATGGCAATGGGACGGGTTTGGTGCGGAGTGGCCCCCCCGCACCCACTCCGTTTATTTTTTAAAAACTCATCTCCTTATAAAACTCTTCAATAGATGGAGCTGTGCGGGGTACGCCTTTCCCCATCGTCACCCAATTTATCACATTTAAACCATTTATCTAAATTTAAAAATAAAAAAAATGTTCTCAAATTTTTTTTTAATATTATTAAAATAATAAACATATATCCCAATGAATAATATAAAGTAATTCCAAAAAAACTACTGAAAATCATCTCGTAAATATAAATCTCAAAACTAAACAAATAAATTCAATAATTTTAAAACATAAATATTGAACTAAATAACAAAATAAATAAATATTATATTTTAAGAGGGGCGAGGCGGGGCAAGGCATAGCGGGGATTATAAAACTCATCCCCGCCTCATACTCATTGCGGGTTTTATTATATATCCTCATCCCCACCCCACATGTACATGGATTCTCTATTAGTGGATCGGTTTTTTGCCCTATACCGTCCACATCCCATTAGTGTATATATATATATTTTTTTTTGATTTTTTAATAGAGATCATATCAAAATTATTGAATAATATAAAAATTTTAATATAAAACCGGTAACAATTAATAAACTCTAAAATCAATTATAGCATAACATAGCTCATTAACAAACTCTAAAAATGGAGGGAAATTACAATGAAAGTTGTAGTTTTATATATATACCTTTTTCAATATTGGATGACATTCTTCAACATAAATGTAAATACAATAATACTATTTTGTCCAAATTTGTTGTTCAAATCCAGTATCCAAATGATGTGTTATCACTATAATTCATTTATTTAAATTGTATTATATCTGTATGATTTAAATGAATGGATTGAGCACCAAATTTGGGCAAATAAGCATTATTCATATATATATATACAATAATGCTACAGACAACCGCCCTTACGTCCTCTTTACGGAACCAGGGTCGACGTGGCAAAAATAAAAGAAAACAAATGCATCTAGGTGGAAAAAAAGGAAACGATGTCGTTTCAATAATAAAGATTTGGGTCTCTCTTTTCCACTGCTGACTTTGGATCTCTATTTGCCGCTCAATCTCGTCTTCTCCATCGTTCTCATCTTCATCGTTCTCCATCGTAGTGGTGAACTCCATCCGAAGCTCGTCTTCTACATACAACCACCTATGCGTCCCCGTTGCGGCATCGGCTCCGACGTGGCAAAATGGGGCCCCACGTGTTTCCATGTTTCAATATAATATGAGTAAATATAATATACGTGGAAGGGGACCTTGCAAATATAGTTGTTCCTAACAATCATTTTTAAGACAAGTAGAGAAAAAAAATTTTACTTTCTTTTTTCTTTAAAATATTGTTCTCCTCGTCAAAAGGATTCCAACGGTATATTACGGGTGAAAATCGGATATCGTTTGCCCCCTCAAAAGTCTTATAGAGTTCACGTCTTTAAGCTGAAATCATTACACGCTGAAATATCAACATCTTTACACGATGAAAATCTTTACACACTGAAATATCAACATCTTTACACGCTGAAATGTCAACATTCTTACACGCTGAAATGTCAACATCTTTACATGCTGAAATGTCAACATCTTTACATGCTGAATGCATCTTTACACAATTTCAGCGTGTAATAATCCTGGAAACCTCTATTTTTTCTATTTTTCAATCTCTCTTCAAATTTTCAATTTTCTAAAATAAAAATAAAACATTTTTTTCAGACCTCCATTTTTTTAAATAACAATTAAAATTATTCATATTTGTTCATTATATATAATTATTTAAATTTAAAATTTATTATAAAATTATAAATTTTTGTATAAAGTATATATTAAAAGCAATTAAATATTAAAATTTATTAAATTTTACTCTCTTTTCTCTTTAAAATATTGTTCTCCTCGTCAAAATGATTCCAATGGTATATTACAGGTGAAAATTGGATATCGTTTGCCCTCTCAAAAGTCGTATTCAGGTTCACGTCTTCAAGCTGAAATCTTTACACGCTAAAATCTTTACACGCTGAAATATCAACATTTTTAAATTGTTCCTAGGCCTAAATCAATTGTTTCTAGGCCGGTACCTAGGCTCAAGATACATTCCATACACACCACATCGCCAATACATTCCATACACACCAAAACTAGTTAAGTTCATCCCATACACACCATTCAACCCAATTCCAATACACAATACTAAATTCCAATACGCATTTGTGTTTCAATAAATACATTAAATACATAATAGGCATGTTCCTATTAATATAAACTAAAAATTATATCTTACACTTTCTTGATTTTGAAACACTGTTTCTTGGATCTGAGTTCCACTAATGTCAAAAGATGCGTTCTCTATAACGGCCTGGTGAAAAATACTCATAAAAGTCAGTCAAAAATTAGAATTCAAATATAAACAAGAGTCACTTCAAATATACCTGTATGTGTCCAGCATTTGCCATATCCTTATCTGAATGACCAAATAAAGATCTCTGTATGACCAAATAAAGATCTCTGTGTGTTCAAGATGGGTGCACCTCCTCCATCTCGCTAATAATCAAATAACAAATAAAAGCAAAAAATTGTTATATTTTGTCTTGTCAAAGTGGCAAAAAAAAAAATGTCATATTAAATGAACACAAGAAGTTACCTGAGGCCTTTTGTGACCAGGCCAAACAAGTGATTCAAGTCTTAAAGCAGTGTATAAACCTCCAAAACCACCACCTAATATACACACACGCGGCTTCTACAAGGATAAACAAGGCCATTCTAATAAACAAATAAGCACATTTTTTCCTGAACATGTAAATAAAATACATTTATAGTAGAAAACAGACCTTGTTATCTGGCTAGACATAGGTTTGTGAAGGTGTTTCAGATTCAGATAAGTCAACGAAACCTCCATTGCTGCTTCTTGTTGAGGCCAAACCAACAATGTCGATTCCACTCCCACGACAAGACTTGAAGAATTGAATAGCTTTGAACCACCCGAAATCCCTAATTTAAGAAAAATTAAAATAAATGACCAAATATAAAGAAAGAATTAAAAGCAACACTAACCTGAAATATGTGTTTTAAACTTGAATAATTCTTCAACTGACAAGTGAAGGAGCAGAGGAGAAGGAGAATGAGTCTTCGTGAGAGAACAGAAGACGTCGTGACGATGGGGCTTCGTCGGGATGGAGACAATGAAGACCAAATTGAACTTCACAAACAGGGGATGGAGAAGACGAGCTTGAGATGGAGTTCACCACTACGATGGAGAATGATGAAGATGAGAACGATGGAGAAGATGAGATTGAGCAGCAAACAGAGATCCAAAGCCAGCAGTGGAAAAGAGAGACTCAAATCTTTATTATTGAAACGACATCGTTTCCTTTTTTCCACCTAGATGCATTTGTTTTCTTTTATTTTTGCCATGTCGACCCCGGTTCTGCAAAGAGGACGCAAGGGCGGTTGTCTGTAGCATTATCGATATATATATATATATATATATACAGTCTTTCTACTGTTAGTTCATCCTAATATAAAATATATCAGGAAGAAGAATGTGAACCACAGATTATGGAGAAGTTTTGACAAGTACATACATTTTGAGTCAAATAATGTAAATCTAATGGTCCATATTCTTTATCTTGATATATTTTATATCATAACGAACTGACAATAGAAAAATTATATATACAGTAACTTTCAAGTGTGGGATCTATTGTTTAAAAAAAAATGCAAGATCCCGCATACATTTTTCGTGTGGTTTAAGGTGTACAAAAATTTACACCAATTCTCGGTAACAAGAATTAGTAAAACCGCACGAAATTCAAGCGCAAGATCCTGCACTTGAAAGTTATTATTATTATTATATATATTTATATACATACATGCATATATAACGGGTACGGGGATGGGTTGGAGTGGGGCAGGGATTGAAAATCCCAAAACCATCCCGAAATTAAATCGGGAATCGAAAAAATTACTAAACCAATAGAACAATATAAATGGTAGACACTATATCCGCGTCTAAAAAACATTCTCCAACCATCCTTCATTTCTTCAAAATGAAGAAAATATTAACTCCTCAAAGATCATAAAATGAAGATGGCTTTTGGTTCTTCAAAACTGAAGATCCAATTTTGGATCTTCATTTAACTATTCAATTAAAATATTATTATTTTTACTTTCCATCTCCTTTTTCACCTTTTTAATTAAACTCAATTAATCATATATAATTTTTGACTTATAAATGTAATTAGTATAAAAATTATACCATTAGAAATATTTTGTTGAGATCTTTTAACCGAATATAATGTTGAATATATTTTAATTTTTTATTTTTTATTAATAAACTAATAGGTATTTTAATTCAAAACAAATGTTTTCAAATCATCAATTTTTATATGTGATTAACATATATCATAATAATTAACTCAAAATAATTAAGTAAAACAAAATAATAACATTAACAATATTAAATTAAAATATTACAATTGAAAAAAAGTACATTGAAAATGAAAATAAAACCAATAAAAATAACATTGAAACTTAAAAGTTAATACTAGTATTACGATAAGTCATCTCCACTCCAACAATAGTAATTTGGAAACCAATAAAAACCATTAAAATTACCCGACAAGTAGTGGTGCCCATAGTTCGATTTCGGTTTTGTGGGATGGCAAAACCGTAGCCGTAATCGTAACCGGCTAAGCCGGTTTAGTTCACGGTTTTTAACCGCCCGGTTAGGCAGTTCGGTTATGGTTCCGGTTAGGGTTACGGCGGTGTTAAAAAATGTTGCCACGTGGCAGATTATGATTGGTCCCTTTTTTTTTTTTTTTTTAAGGAAACTGGCGTTTTAACCTCCGATTTTAAGCAGTTTTTTTTAAGGTTAACCGTAGCCGAACTGTGTTGTAACCGGTTCCCAACCGGTTTTGTAACTGTCGGTTTTGGTTACGGTTTTGACCGTACAGTTTTGGTTTTTAACTGTCATTTTAACTGAACTGTGGCCACCACTACCGACAACCCACCTTAAAATTACTCGAAACTATTAAAATTATCATGGATAATATTAGTAAATGTTCTTTATTTATTAAAATCATTACATGTAAAAAATAGTTAGGTGAGACAAATTATAAAAAAGATTAGAAAATTTTTGATTTAATAAAAGTGATCAAATTATTATCTAATAAGATAATATAGAGAAAACCATTTTATTAAAGAAAATTTGAAATATTGTTTATAAAGTAAAATAAAAATATTTTATTATTTAGAAATTTTAAAATGAAGAGTGATTAAAAGATTAAAGTAGTACAAAGATGGAATATTCCAGAAATATTTGATTTTCGGTCTTCAAATTGAAAATTTTTTTGACGGGGCGTGTCCCCGTTGGGATTGGTAATTTTTAGTTTTGACATCCATAACGGTGAACAATATTAATTAGGTGGTTTCTTCAACTACCATTCAAAAGATCAGAAATTCACTGGCCAACACACCAAACCCAGCAATACGCATCAACTAAATATCCCAACTCACGTCTATATTAAATTACTATACTTGTTTTATTATGGCAGAAGCAAAAGCAAAAGCAGAAGCAGAAGCGGAAGCAAAAGCTGCTTCTTTAAAGGAACCAAGACCAAAACCATCTTCAGTTGAGATAGAGATGGTGACAAGCTCTTCTGTCCCGCTATCTGCTCCTACTCCATCATGGTTCACACCCAAAAGGTATTCTTTAACTGTCTGCTAATCTGTTTGGTTGCAGAGAAACTGTAGGGAAAGTGGGAAACTTAGGAAATAAGTGTGTGTGTGTGTGAGAGAGAGAGAGAGAGAGAGAGAGAGGAAAGAAAAAAAGTTTTTTTGCTCTGTTTTTGTTGTGTGGGGTTTTTTGTTACTGTTTGACAATCAAGTGTTTGGTGGGAATTCTACTAGTTAGGTGACTTACATTCTGGGAATATATATATATATATATATTTGAAGAATACACTCTGGGAATATTTTAGAAGAATACATTCTGGGAATTATGTTTATCATATAATTCACTTCTTTTTTTTTTTTTTCCATGAAATGAAGTTCAATATATTTAATTATTAATTTATAATATTGTTCTTTTAGTTTGAAACAATGTGGAATAATTGGATTTGTTGTTTACTATATAACTGATAACAATTATGATCAGTGTCTTTTTTTTTTGTTTATAAATGTATTTATGTGAAATAGTTATATTTCAAAGGCAGAATGAATTGTATTTTAGTGGGTATAGTTAGCAGTTCTGACTGGCAAAAGTCAATGAATTCAACTGGAACTTATTTGAATTTCTATCTTTCTGTGTATTACATGTTCTTCAATTGTGTTATGAGCTAAGTTAGTAACAAATTAGTGTGAGATCAAAATCAGTTTTAGCAATTACCCTTTTTTTTTTTTTTTTTAATTTTGTGAAAAATGTGGCAAGTACTGGTCATTTCTGTTTCAAGACAAGGTAATTTGCCATGTCAGTAGCAACCGGGAGCTGGAATCAGGAATCTGTTCAAGTAGTGTTCACTTTTCTCTTAAAGGTCTTATATCTACAAGATCATGGAGTTATTTATAAAATTACGATAGTATGTCTTAAGGTTTGCTAATTTTATGACCCAAATATGAAAGACTTGGTTCTTACTTTGAGTTTATGACTAACTTTGTGATTTTGTTCAGGCTACTAGCTATATTCTGTGTGATCAACATGTTGAATTATGTGGACCGAGGAGCAATCGCGAGCAATGGGGTGAATGGAAGTCGCAGAACTTGCTCTGAAAGTGGTACATGTACATCTGGTAGCGGAATACAGTAAGACTTACTTGAAGGTTATCATATAAATTTGTAGAACTGTTTCTTGCCTCTGAGAAATTGAAGAGTATAATATAAAACTTTTCCATTCGGTTTCATTTTGTTGATGATATGAAACATTCAGTTATCTGAGACCATCATGTTTTATGTCCTGACTGATAGACACAGCTTGGTCTTTCAGATTATCTGTTACTAGGATATAAACAAGAGACATAAACTTAATATTCAATTTCCACAGAAAAATGGAGATTTTCTCTAGATATTTGCTTCATACTTTTGGTAATGATAGTTTTTGAGGAATGATATAGAGTGGGATTAATTTCAATCTACTACAGCTTCCTCAGGATTCTGGTTGCTGTAATTCAGCATAAACACTTACACCTTGAGTAACAAATATACCAGCGATTTGGTTTAATGCTCATATTTCATGTGTGTTCTACTTATCATTATCCCGTCTCTGAGTATATAGACCATCTAATAACTACCATAAATTTTTATATGGACTTTTCTTACTTTAATGTAACACCCCTCCGGCTTTGCTTTGCTGCTTGTGAACTAAGATTGCATGTCAATATTTCTGCTAGAATTGATTACTTTTTTTTTTTTACTTATTTCTGATTCACTGTTGCTTATAGGGGAGATTTTAACTTAAACAATTTTGAAGACGGTGTACTATCATCTGCTTTCATGGTTGGACTTCTTGTGGCTTCTCCAATATTTGCAACATTAGCAAAAAGGTAATAATCTTTTGGTAGTGCATTGTTGTCAACCTGTGATGGCGTTATTACTTTTGCATTCTTCTAAGGTGGAACCCTGGTTTAATTATCGTTATGCTAGATGCAATTGAAGAAATATGTCTAATAATTTAAAAAAAAATGATGGTCATTATTATGAAAAACATTGACTTGTAATTGAAGAAATATGTCTAATTATATTTTTAAAAAAAATTTGAAATTTATCAGGAACTAATATAGATGAATTGACATTTGAATGTAGTTTCTTTGATAAAGGATCATGGTGATACCATTTGAAAATTTGTCGTCTTCCTTTATTTTTATCTTTTGACAAATAAATATATAGACACAGCATAGACCTCTCGATTTGTTTGTTCAAATTGGAATACTGGGTTGCACAACAGAATTAGCCATCCAGACATACCCTATCCTGAAACCTCTCCTCTCCCACTTCTAGAGGGTTAAAATACCACTTGGCTTCAAAGTCCGGCTATAGTCAACCTTCAATTTATGTGGAAAGTTACTGGTTTTGAAAATAAAAATTGAGCAAAAGTATCTTTGAAGTGTCATCATTAATAATGAGTTCTGACAACTTGGAAAATGGCAACATTTATCATGTCCACCCTTTCTGTTAAGAGCCTTATCTTTGACTACAATGTATTCTCGGTCAGTGTTATCCTGTAAATTTTATTCTTCCTAGTATAATGAGAGAGTTCTTCCAATTATTTTGCCAAACAAAGTTCTGTTCATAAGACAAGAAATCTTGAAGTTCAAGAGGGACTTGAAACAATTTCGGTAGGTAGACTCGAAACTCTCTTTTTCTTTAACTTTGGTTGGCTATTTTAATAATGCAGGATTGGAATACTAAAACATAATTTGGAATTATTTTTTGCTAAGCTTTCATATTTTATTTCAAAAGTCAAATTTGATTTACTGTAGTGGATTTAAGTTGGTGCAAATTCTTATACCCCTGTAAAATGGTGCAGCGTTAATCCATTTAGGCTTATTGGAGTTGGATTGTCAGTTTGGACTTTTGCAGTAGTTGGTTGTGGTTTTTCAATGGATTTCTGGTCCATTACAATCTTTCGCATGTAAGTCAGTTTCTTATATTTTGATCTTTCTTTGTTTTTGTTTCTGCTTACTGAATACTTCATGTTAAGGCATGGTGTAATGCATTCACTTGATATTGTGCTATCGTTATCTCTCCAGGCTAGTTGGTGTTGGCGAGGCATCATTTATAAGCCTTGCAGCCCCATTTATTGATGATAATGCTCCAGTAGCTCAGGTTTTGCTTTCTTCAGAAAAATTACAAATAAAGTAGTAGTTGTTTTAATGTATTTTCTAACTTTCAATCAATGGTTGTAATGAAATCAAAATATGGATGAAGTTGTGTAATCTTCACAAGATAGCCTTTATATATGCAGATTACATGTGCATTAATGTTTCTCTGGTTCAGATATATAGTTCTGTAGGTAAAAATTACTAGTACTATCTTAGGTGATTTTTATCATGTTCTGTTCTGAATATATCCCCCCTTTGTTAGGAACTTTAAGATTTCAGATCTTGCAGTTGAGAACTGACATGACAAGTAGTAAATTTGACTTCCTCCTCTGATTACAGCACAAAGTGTGCAAACCACCAATTTCCCACTTTTCCAATTTCACAAGTTTTCAGATTATATAATTATTTTCTTCAGATGATATACACATTTTGTGTGAGAATGACTTGGTTAAATGTCCTAATCCTTTGGTTTTACTACTCCCCTTCTTGATGTATCCTTTGGTCTCTTAAGTTTTATGTTATTCCCCATGCTTGGAAGACACAATTTGGAGGAGATTATAGAATTGATTGGCCAAAGTTTGCTTTCCACAAAGCTACACTAGTTTACAAAAACAAAGGCATTTGGCAGGTGTGAATGAATTGCAAAGTTCAATTGATGTTGAGAGTCTTTTTCAGATTATTTTAAAATTTCAATCCCTTTTTGATTTGGCTAGTGAGACATCCATTTTAACTAAAATTATATAGGTTCTTAGAATTGCTGCATTTGGAAATATAAAAAATAGGGATCTGTAAACTTTCAAAATTTTTGAGATTTATCTTTTTCTTTGTGGTATGCTGAGACATTCATCTGGATTTCAAGTTCATAAAACTTTAAATTCTTTTTCAAAATCTTAATAGCCTGTTAATACAAATAATTAAGTTTGTAAAATTGGCTTTAGTACAAATCTTGATGTTGAATTCAATATTTAAGTTGATATATTTATCTTCTCTCTTTGCCTTTCAGAAATGACTGCTTCATCTGATCATGCAGTCTGTAATTTACTTTCTTCATCTGCTTCTAACCTGTCCTTTTATCAGAAAACTGCATGGCTTTCAATATTTTATATGTGTATTCCAACTGGCTACGCGCTTGGCTATGTTTATGGTGGCTTGGTAAGCTTTCTTTTTCTTAATTTATCTTATTATTACCCTTCTTTGTCAAACATTTAGTGCATGATTTAGCATTTTTTACGGCTCTCTGTGTAATCATTTGTAAGTGTTTATTATAGTTCATATTTTGAGTTCATCATCACTTCTTCTTTTATCCTATTCAAACTGTCATTCCTTGATGTTGTTTCTGGGTCTAAATTAAAATAGTCTTCCTTAGTGGGGCAGTACACAATTACTTTAAGAGGGGAGTGCAGCAGCCAAGAGTGAAACAATTTGGTGTGTTTGTCAGCCAAGAAATTAGGAGAGCTCACATGCATGTGAGCACATGAGATAAAAAGGTGTGTGTGTCGGCCATTCTAGGTGAAAAGAATAGAAGAATTTTGAAATGACACGAATCTCATGAGCTCATTGCTTTAGAAGGATTCGAAAACGGAGATCATTTGATTGAGAAAAGGCAAACTTGATTTCACTTTGGTCTTGCTCACACCAATGCTGTCATAAAGCCAACGATCTCCCTCTTTTCTAAACTTTCTTATATTCTTTTCACCAGAATCGCCTAAACACGTCCTTTTATACCATGTGCTTACATGTATGTGAGTTCGCTTAATGCCTTAGCTGCCGAACACACCCAAAATATTTCACTTTTGGCTGCCGCACTCCCCTCTCAGTACTTGTGTACTGCCCCACTCCCTGCTCTTTTTCTAATCACATTTTAGGGGTTATAACAAACAACCCTCATGCAATTACCAAAATTGCCCTCAATGGGCTCTGGATGCAGCAGATGGCAAATTAAAAATTACATGAAAATTGATATCTGAACCTAGTAATGTCAGCCAAAGGTTGTTCCCCAAATCCTAAGCTCTGGTACCATGTCAGTTTAATTGAAACAAAGTAAAAGTAATGGAAGAAAAGCCGTGGAAATCACATAATTGTTAAAACTAACTCAACACAATTTTGATACAACATATATATAGCAAGTGGAGGATGTCCAACACTTATACTAGGAAAAAGGTATAACATAAAAATACGCCATAACTTGTTTAAAAAAAAATACCGCTCAACTTGTTTCAAAAAAAAAATACCCCATAACCTAACTATATATATATTGAGTTCATCATCACTGCTTCTTTTTCCTTTTCAAACTGCCATTCTTTGAAGTTGTTTCTGGGTCTAAATTCTAACAATCTTTGCTTAGTAGGTTGGAAGTCATTTTAATTGGCGTTTTGCATTCTGGGGCGAGGCAATATTGATGCTTCCATTTGCTGTTCTAGGTTTTGTGATGAAGCCTTTGCAGTTGAAAGGTACAAGTTTTTTACATATTGATTTTTTTGTGATTTAGCAGACCTCTTCCAGCTATTTCTAAGCAATTTCTGGGTACAGGTTTTGCTCCTGTAGAATCAAAAAATGCAACAACAGCTACTGAGACATCTCCTGTAGAAGTTCATGGTACTTCATGTTTATGATATTAATGCATCAAAATTAAGCAGTATAATCTGCAAAGCAGTTATTTGTTTCTAAATTTCCATTGTTTTATGGACCAAAGGTAGAACAGATTCAATCTGAATGTGCTGTAATGATCTGTTAAACACAAATCATTAAATAGTTAAACTTTTATTGTCTTAACATCTCATAAGTGCTTACTTCTGAATTTATTGTTTTGAAGTTCAAAGATTCAACTTTTGATGCGTTGCATAAATTTTATATTTGACATTTTAAGATACAAATTTAATTTGCAATTGATTGTAAAAACTAGTGAAATTTTGATATTTGTTCAAGTTGCTAAATAGCTCAGACCCATGCCTCAATAGGGGATTTAAATATATATATATATATATATATATAAAGTTGCACCACCTAATAGTTCATTTCAGCCAATTGGGGTATGAAGTCCTTGGGTGTCCAAAGTGGTATTCTAAAATTGTAATTACATGGCCTTTTACACCTTTCTGGTTAAGTGGAAATTCTAAGTTTACGATCAGTCAGTTAGTTCCTTATGCTCAGTAAATTTCTTATATGGCTAGCAATTTCTTCTTTTTATTTATTTTTCTCTGAGTTGTTGAGTTTATAGATGATGCAGAGACAGAGGTTACAACTGGTAGAAGTCATGCGCTGTCTGTGAAGGATGATGTTGAAGACAAAAGCCCAAATAAATGTTCCAGGTGTGGTCACACATCTTGACTCTCTTCATTTGGTTTTTATATGATTGCATGTGCTGGTGGACTCCTTTATATTACCTGTAGTTTAAGGTAGAAATTCTGTTATGATATATGAGTATTAAGCGTACAAATAATTTAATCATTTTTGGACAACAAGAAACTAAGAGTAATGTTAAGAGTTTCCAGTTGAAGGCCTTCTGTGTGTGTTCAGCACAGGGAGCTGAAGTTGATTTACAAGCAGAAGACATTTTTTGACTTTATGTAGATGAATTATCCCGAATGCATTTTGGTTGTAGAACATTCGACTTTCAGCTGCACTGGATTTGGAGCAAGCTAAGTTTCACAAGGGATTTACAGCACTGCTGAAGCAACTGCATGGTGAAGTATCATTTGAGTCGAAAACTAAGTAAAAGTAGTTACTTTATAGTTTTAAAAATGAGCAATGTTAAATAACTGTTAGACCTAAAAGTTTAAGTTGAGAAAGATCCTAATAATAGAATTTAAACACTTCTCTCACATGCAAGACTAACGAGCTTACCATGTGACCTAAGCCCAAGCCCAAACACAAGCACATAACAATAATCAAATGGTGGGACTCTCTTGGAGAAAACCAGACTTTGTTAGTTGTTACCATGTTAGGTAACCGCTAGACTCCAAAGCTTAAGTCGCTAGGAAAGGGCCCAACAATAGTATTAAAACACTCCAACAAGCAGAATGGGATTGACAGACTGAGCAACAGAAATTGCTCCTAGGCTTTGACTCAAGTAATATAGGGTTGGGATTAAGTTTGATAACTCTTTGATTGTGAATTGAGAGAACATGAGTTATTATTATTATTATTGTAATTTTATTATTAGAGAGAGAGTAAAGGTTACTTATACTTTGTTAAGGGATGCAAAATTGATAGGCAAACATGAGACATATTGCATCTGACACTACAAATAGTGTTTAAATTCATGATTGGCTCTTGATCTTTACAGATGGTTGTGCAAGCACGAGTCATGGATTTGATACCTTATATTCTAACCCAATGAAGTGTTTGACTTTATCAAGGGATAAAGATCATTAATGACTCTATGCGTCTATGGTGACTCCTTGTATAGCTCTGCAGATATTAGTCTTTCCGTGTTGGTCTGTGTTCTAGTATCCCGGCTATGTCCGTAGTGTATAATGTTTAGGGAATAGTATTTAATCATAATAGATTTCCAATCCTTTGGTACCTTTGTATTCATGTTCACAGGCGATACAAACATGAAGCATCTTTGTTAATTATTGCAAAAGATTTGAATTATATGTTTATTTGATGCATAGGTCTGATAAATTTTTTATATAACGAGACAACAGACTGAAAAACTATTCCGGATAACACAAGAATTACAGCCCAGAAATTTGGAATTAAATGTAGTTGGTGGTGCGGATTCTAACCAAATAAATGTTTTCTGTTCAGCTGTTCTTATTTAGGTCTTCCTTGAAATTGATGAAAGATATCAATGTAACTAACGTTTCTTATTTAACAAATTTGTTATCTGCAGTTTCTTATCAAAAAAATAAGTTTATGTTATCAAAATCACATAATTGCCTCCACATATATTGAGATTTAATAATATTGTATATGATTGTATTTTAAGTTGGGATAGATGATAAATAGTGTTGGACTCGATGCATTGCAGGTCGACAGATACATCCGATAATTTGAATCAGTTCTCAAGATTCTTCAAAGATGTGAAAGTTCTTTTGCTCAATAAGGTTTACGTTGTCAATGTTTTAGGTACTTTCTCACTGTCCTTTACATGTCTTGTGATTCTTTTTGGGGTGGTTATCTAGTTCAGGTTTACAGTTCTTTTGGAAGAATCATCTCAGGTTTGGATGCCGTTGGAGAAATTACTTGCAGAATTTATTTTTGATATCTGTGATGAAATAATTTCACTAGTTGTGTTGCTTGACTATGTCATTGTAGGAAAATTATTGAGAATGTAAGTGTCTGTTTTCAGGGTACATAGCATACAATTTCGTCATCGGGGCATACTCATATTGGGGGCCTAAGGCTGGAAAAAACATTTATAACATGGTAATTTTAACCTTCAATGTGATATTGGCACTTTCATATCATATAATATTTTAAACTTTTCTTCTTCCTACAATCTCTCATTATTTATGCTGATAGAAACAATCATCTTTAACAAAAATAAAGTAATGAATGCCCAAACATGGCTGCATTGTTTAAAGAAGGGGTTGTTTTACAGAGCAACGCAGATTTGATCTTTGGTGGAGTTACAATTGTGTGTGGCATATTGGGCACAATAGCAGGAGGTTACGCTTTGGATTTTATGACTTCAACAATCTCTAATTCTTTTAAGGTAGTGTAAAAAATAAAGAGGCGATTTTATTATTTATTTGTATTACATAAAAGAGTCTTTTTATAGGTTCAGGATATATAACACAAATACAGAAATCTAAAGTAACTTTCATTTTTCCACTTTCGCAGCTTCTTTCAGCAACAACACTTATTGGAGCATTGTTTTGCTTCGGTGCCTTTTGTTTCAAGAGCATGTATGGTTTTCTTGCGCTTTTCTCCATTGGTGAACTATTAATCTTTGCCATTCAGGTATTTATTCTTCCAAAGCAGCAAAGCCTTCCTTTATATAAAGATGCTCAAGTTAATTTTGCCAGTGCAATTATTGCATACCTCCAATTTAAACACACTAAATAATTTTTTGTTCCAGGAGATATCTACATTAACCCAGTTTATACATTTGTACATGCATATTGTTGATACTGATTTTGTGTTACGGATTTCATTTATGAATTTAGAAATAATCCTCAAAATGAATGGTTTATGTATTCGTAGGGTCCTGTAAATTATACGTGTCTCCATTGTGTTAAACCTAGCATGCGACCACTATCCATGGCTATCTCTACTGTTTCAATTCACATCTTTGGAGATGTTCCTTCCTCACCACTTGTTGGGGCTTTTCAGGTTTGCCTTCATATTCCATTTCTTTGCAAATACTTGTAATAGTTGTTAAGATTTTGCTTACTTGGAAATGATAAAGTTTCCTTTTATTTTTTATTGCATCACTGAAAAAAGAAACTGAAAACTCATAAAAAGAGCATTATGTATATTTGTCACAAAAGATTTGAGATTGAATGTTATATTTAATAGTGAATGATAGGTAAATAGATCTCAAGAATAACTATTGACTATAATCACATTCATATTTACTTTGCCAATGTGTATGTTCAATCTGATGTTTAGATGTTAATATGTACCCAAAAATGATTAGTGAGCACTCTACTGTAAACTGATGCAAAAGGAGAGCATATCTTCCTCTCTTTCTTTTAATCATATGCATATTTTTAAAAAGAAATAAGTAACTTTAAACACCTAATATAAATAGGACATCTATGTCCTTTTCGACGTGACAGGCTGGTAGAGTTTAATTTGTAAGGTTTATGTTCTCGAATCGACATCTTTAAACTGTCTTATTGATGGCTTAACTATTGAGATATCTCTTTGGCAGGATTATGTTAACAATTGGAGGGAGACCGCTCTTATTCTAACGGCTATATTTTTTCCAGCAGCTGGGATATGGTTTATAGGTTAGTTCTTGTTAGTTTATCACCAGTAGTAGTTTCATGTGAAAATAAAAAATAAAATAAAAAAACAATTGAATTCTCTGTTTGAAGTAGATGAAATCGTAAACTAGGGAAAGGAGAGGATAGAGAGAAGATGAAACAGAAAAGATAGTTTTTTTCTTTGTAATTCTTGATCCTTTCGGTGGGTGAGTAACCATTCTAATATCTGCTGCTTATTTGCTAAATGAGAGACTGCTGATGAGCTTTTACATTAAAGAGATTATGATTTATGACATTAAGATCAACAGGCTAGGAAATTTGTTCTGACTGTTATGCACCATAACAGGAATATTTCTGCATAGTGTCGATAGATTTAACGAAGATAGCACGCATCAAGTCAGTAGTACGACAGAAAGGTCAAACACGACACCTTTGCTTGAACAGCGAAAGGCAGAAGCAACATCATCTTCAGCAGAACCATAAATTACCACCACAAATTGCTTTCTTTTATTTTTGTAATAATGTTTTTTGAGTATATATAGATTAGATGGTGTTTTCTTACAATGTAAATAATGTCTTTAGATAATAGTTACATTGTGATAATAGTTTCTTTGTTAAGAAAAAGAAAAGTACAACAATTTACCATTTGAACAATGTAGTAACTAGTAATTATAAATTATATTGTTTCAAAAATATATATATATATAGTAATTATAAATTATGTTAATGGTTTTAGAATTTCCTGACTGCTATATGATGATTCTGATTTTGTCTGTCAACAAGGTTGAAGGCTTCTTCGGTTAGTGGCAAGGAACTGAATGTCGATAGATATGCCGAAATATCTACTGATATATTCGTATTTAGGAGGGATCGATATTGAAACAAGCAAATATCTAATATCCTGTAGAATATCCGGTCGATTTTGAAATATCCGTAAAAATATCTTGATATTCTTGAAATTTCAGGAATTTCACTCCGAAAGTCCATGGATATTTTGCATATTATTAAAATAATTTTTTTAATCCTAAACTATTAAATTATTGTTAAAATAACTTAGATTAAAAATTATTTTAGAAGAAGCATTAACAAATTTATAAAAATTTTCAACATAATAGTCAATAGTAAAATTATTGAGGACTTAAAATAAAATTAGACAAAGAACCAAAGAGTAGACGTGTAAAATAAGTAAAATTTTGTGAAAGCAATTTGAAAAAAAATAGTTTGTGACTCAAATGTGTAAAAATAATTTCAAATAATATTAAATATGTATCAATCAATTTATAAATATGTAAGGATGGAATGAAATGTTTTAGTGAACGAACAGTCATTGCAGCTAGAAGTAAAATGTAACCAGAAGCAAATGCAACTAGGTATATAACTTTTATTACAAAAATTTACATATTAATAATAAATAATAATATCATTGAAATAATATTCATACCTATAATACTTAGTAATTTTTATTACAGCTGATTTGTGGGTAATGTATGGAAATCGTGCTCCATCATTACGTACAATAGCAGTTTGCATACTGTCACAAACATCATCATTTTCTGCATGTGAAAGAAATTGGTCCACATTTATTTTAATCCATACAAAACAAAGGAACCGTCTTGCCTATTCTAAGTTTGAACAACTTGTTTATTGTTATTATTATACGAAATTGAAACTTAGGGATATGACAACTGAAAAAGATAAAGTAAATGAAATTGATTTTATAGATCTACTTCAAGTAGCTGCTGAAGTAGGAGAAGATAATGAGAATCCTATTTTTGACTGGGTTAGACCTACCTCCTTGGATGATGATGAGGGAAATTCTGATCCACATATTGCTTCTCATGCTCGGGGATGGGAATAAATATTGAACAAGTTATTAGAGAAGAAATAGGTGTAGATCGTGGCATTATTGTTACCAACTATTCCGATGACCAACATACCTCTGATGGAAATAGTGGAGGAAAAAATGATGGAGATGATCAGGATGGTGGGGATGAGGCAAGAGATTGGGATTCTAGTGCAGGAGGTCGAAATGCTGGTGCAACAAGTTGGGATGTTTATCCTGGAGGTTGGGATGATGGTGCAACATGTTGGAATGCTAGTGCGGCATGTTGAGATGCTCATGTAGGTAATTTTGATCTAAATCGTGGTAGACAATTAGGGGTGTACAGGATCCAATCCAATCTAATCTAATACGATCCATAGGATCAGATGCATAGAGGTGATTATATCAGATCGGATCGAATCGGATCATAAATTTTAAAATCCATTGGATTTGATCAGATCGGATCTTGGATTTCCGTTTGGAAATCCGTCAATCCGCCTAAAATATTAGGCCTTATTTTTATATTGGTCAATTTATTTTATCTACTACTTTCTAATATAAAAGCCCAACCCAAATACAATTTGATTTTATGAATTTCCGTAAAGATCCAACCCAAATACAATTTCTAATGTTACTATTTAAGGTTTTTTTTCTCAATTTCTCTACAATCAACAATCCACTATCTTTTTTTCTTCTATTCTTCTTCATCAACATCATGGTTTATTAAGTTTATATTTAGAGCTGAAGTTTAATGCTGATAAACTTTTTAAATTATATAAAGTTTACAAGTTATGTTATAAATATTTTTTAATGTTAATTTTATTTGAATTAATTAGTAATGTTTGAATAATTTCTTTGATTTTATTTATTTCAGATTATAACTTTTATATATTAAGAACGACTTTATATTAATCCGATCCATCGGATCATATCGTATCGGATTGGATCAAATAGCAACTAGATCGGATTGGATCTGATCAAATAGTACTGGATCGGATCAAATCCTGTTATAAAATCGGATCGGATCGGATCGAATTACAATTTCTTTGATCCAATCAGATCGGATCGAATCGGATCTTGGATCAAGGTAAATCCATTGGATCCAATCTGCTGCACACCTCTAAACAACATGGAGGAACAAGTCAAATTGATAAAGATTCTTTGAATATGACTCTCTCCTCAATGAGTATAGACACAGAAAATAGTTCTTTGAGTGATTCGCAAACAATGTCAGGTTCTTATGTACTATATTATGATAGTTATTATGACTGCAATATATTTGATTATCATTCTCCACAAATGTCATATGCAATACCTACGTATGCAGATCAACAATATCGACCAAATTTGGTAAATCCAAACTACCCAATTCATGGATTAGTTGGAAGAGATCATGCAACATACGTGTGACATATTAATAACTACATTGAAAACTATGCAAACACGTTTTCCTAGAAAAATTAGTGTTCTAATCAATATAGAAATGTATCTTATGTATTTAAACCAGCAAGGAATTTATTTTGGTTTTAAATTTCAGACATACAATATATTATTATGTATGAATTATGATTTATGATAGAATCTTGGAAGTATGAAATTATATATATATATATATATATATATACATTTTAATGATAATTTTGTTTATTAAATATTTAATCTCTTTATATTGTATATAATATTATAAAAGTGAAACAAAATATTGTTCTATTAAATACTCAATTTTAAAACTTATATACAAACTCTATCTATGTTATAATTTTTAATAAACTCGTAACTATGCTAATTATCGTTGAAATAAGATTCATTTGATATATAATTACTTGTTTAAACTTGTCCTAAAATTTCACAAAAAAAAAAATTCTAACTTTAGATGTAAATATCAATCATTTTTTTTTTAATTTTTAACAGAATATCCACTGATATAACCGCTGGTTCTGAATCTTTTTTTTTTTTTTTTTTTTTTACATTACAAAATATTATATTTTATTTATAAAAAAAAATAAAATGTTAGAAAGGACATTGTAGTGTATTGGGCCATAGCCCATAATTATGGCCGTCAAAAATAGTTGGTCGCTAATAGACACTTTTTTTATAATATAACCATTATCCAAGAAATTATGTTTTCCCTTACTTTCTCATCTTTTTTATATAGGTTAGATATCTCATTCACTTATCTATTTATCCAATATGGGATGTGGGATAAATGAACTATTAGTTTGGTTTTTTCACTTTTCTAGTTGTAACATAAAAATATAAAATGTATAGATTCGTTATTTTTATCCGATGTATTTTATATTTTTAAGTAATAGCATTTAATTTAAAAACATTAGGAGTAATTTGGCATTTGCCCATTTGAAAAGGAACCTATAATGTTGTTAATGATATGATATAGTATTCTTGTTATGTACTGCCACCCGCACCGCATGCATTACTGTTCACTAATCACTAGTCATATGACTGATGACTCCACGTATTTCTTCAGGCGAAGAAGCCAGTCTGCTTGGAAATCGATTTCCAGAGGTATATTTCTTTTCTGATTCAGATCAACTGGGTTGCATCTACTTTTTAAGATTATGATTGTTATTATTTAAAAAAAATATTGTCATTTGATTTGTGATTCTGCTTGTTTCTTTTATCTGGGTATTATAATTTTGACTTTGTGATTGTGAGTTCGCTTGCTAATTGCTATGTTGTTTGTATGAATCTTTTATCACATGTGGATGAACAAAAAGTCACTTTTTCATGCGTTTTAAACAGTTTTTGATTCGTTTGCTTGTGTTCATTGTGTGCAAACATAATAACAACATTAAATTGGATTTTCTGCATATTTATCTTCCTAAATCAATCAGCTTCAGTTGGGTTTTATCCGATGCGTTTTATATTTTTATGTTACAACTAAAAAAAGTGAAAATATCATACTAAAAGTTCATTTATCTCACATCCCACATCCCACATGGTATAAATAGAGAAGTAAATGAGATGTCTAACCTGTATAAAAATGAGGAGAATGGAGAGAAAACATAATTACTTGGACAAAGGTCATGGGTCATGACCCAATATACTATAATGTCCTTTCTAACATTTTATTATTTTATAAATAAAATGTAATATTTTATAATGTAAAGTAATAAAATAAATAAATAAACTGGAACCGTCGTTTCGAATCGAAACCGGAGTCGTTGGTTCCAATCTAGTTCGAACCGGCCGGTTCTATAAACCTTGGAACCGGAACCGATATCCCCCGGTTCTGTAAACCTTGGAACCAGAACTGGTCTCTCCCGATTCCGATTTCTGCTTCGATTCCACTCCGGTTCCACGGTTCGAACTGGAACCGTGCCAGGTCTACCACCTATCTCCATTTAAAATAACAGTCAACAAAAAGACCAGATTTCACTCTCCACGTCAACGGTGAGGTCAACCAAAGTAATTATGCCATGTCATAAAAAAAAATATATTTTAATTATCCCAATGTAAATCTTGCAATTATGACATGGCAAAATTACATTGGGCGGGTAAGACTGTACAGTCAACAGTGTATACACAAGTTTTCCTCCGTCGGTATTACTCAAAAGTCAAAACAACCTGTGTGTACTGTGTACTGTGTACACCACAAAAACCAAGGTAAGCTAGCCCATAGATTCTATAGCTTGTTTTATCAAAACCTCTGTTTTACTGTTTATACTTTATATAAATAACCTTTCTTTTCATTGCAAAATCCGTAATTACCCTTTTTCATTGATTGATTGTGTTTCAGCTTCTCTTCATTTCTTGTCATGGCACCGACAGCAGCAATGTTAAGTTTGTTTCACTCTCACAACAACAGGCCTTCTTCTTCTTCTTCTTCTTCTTCAGCAGCAGCAGCAGCAGCAGCATCATTTCTTGAGTTTAAATTTTATGCAGTGAAATGGCTACCACCGGGCTGCCTTGCTTTATTCAAAGCAAAATCTGATGATAAACCATCATCTGGGGTTGACTCTTCTTCTGCTTCTGCTTTGGAAAAAAAAGTTTGAAGAAGCCCTTGAATTCAGCTGCTTTTGAGGTTCTTTTGTCTTTTTTCTAGGTGTCAGGTTGATAGATTAACGTTTGATATGTGTAAATTTCTTTTCTTTTTATGCAACTGATGTATGCAAATTCCCACTTATATTTTGTATATATGAAAGTTAATATTTAAAGCATTGATATACTCATCATCTCTTGTTATCGCAAGACAATCTATCATCACCACATTGAACAAGAAGCAGCAATTTTTAGAAATCAAATACCAATCTTTGAACAATTCTAGCAGCCCATAAAAGGGTCATTAATTTATTATATATATAGTTCATTATGCAAGCTGAGTTACATAATAATAAGGTGGTATCCGAATTCAGAACTCAATAATGGGAGACAACTCTTGATAAATTATCAACAGAGATGATAAACACTAAGCTGAGCAGCACCAAACTCTTAGCAGTTTGCAGTTGTTATACAAGAGAAAGCTCTCCAGCAAAAGTAGACCTCTTTATAAGTTTTGCCCAGGATTCATTTGTTTCGGTGATCACCTTTAAAGCATAATCCTGTATATCATGCACAAGTTTCAATTTAAGACTAGAAAATCCTGTGACATTGAAGTAGCTTCTGAAATGAAACAAACATAACTGTTTTTCCAAGAGCACTTTCTACATATTGCTTTTTTCTAAGTTCTAACAAAGATGTTTTTTTTTTTTTTACTGTAAAAAAATAATAATAATAATGATGATAATTATTATGATCGAACCATGCATGATGCATCCATGTATGCACTATTGCCTGTAAAATTGTTATTAAGCATATGAATCCAGCCACAAACAGAAGAAATGAAAGGTTACCTTGTTTGCAGCCTTGTTGCCAAGACCAAACTTGTTGGCTGGTTTCCCATCAGGAGTCTTGTAATCCCTAAACCAATCCCTGATTGCAGTCAGAGTTCCCTGAAGATAATCAACAGATTAGTCTCTAAATTTTCTTTTCTCTAATTGTAATTTGTAATGTCAATTTTAATCATTTTAAATCCACAATTTGAACAGCTTTATTGTATGCAATGATTCCTTTCTTTGTGAGGTGGGTTTTTTCAAAGATGCTTTCTCTAGAAATCTAACTTAAATATATACCATCTCTACAACAATTCATATTCTTGTACCAGCTAATAAAACAACAAATTTGGACATCAATCTATCATTAAGTCCTTCAAAGGTTTCCCAAATTCAACTATCCATTTTCCCATTCTTTCCACTTGATATTGACACTTATCGATTATTTTCATTTACTCTGAATTACCAATTGAAAGTAAACATAATCCCTTATCTTTTGCAACTTAGAATAGAAGAACATACCGGAAAATGCTTCTCGACATCATCAACATCATTTACAAGGGAAGCTTTTGGATCATCCAATGAAATTGCAACTATTTTCCAGTCAAGCTCCCCTTCATCAATCATGGCTAAGACACCCAAGGGCTTGACCTTTAGAACGTCACCGATCTTCCTTTGAGTTTGACCAATCTCAACAACATCAACTACATAAAAGCAAGTAAGCAAGATGATTATAAATAAGGATCTCAACTTGTTTAAAAAAAGGACAAGAATAAGATGAAATACCTGGATCGTTATCTCCTAACGCTCCATCAACTTCAGCATGGGCAAAAGATGGATCTTCCCATGTTTGGGGAAGCAATCCATAATTCCAGTTTATATTGTACCTGAGGATAAAAGACATGATTTAGCACATGATATCTTCAGAAGTTCAAAATTCAACTAACAAGTTGACATGATCCTCGACACAGACAACGTAATAGAAAGCACGAGAACAAGGATAAGAGACACGAGAGACTTTAGCTAAAGGTACATGCTGAGTCCATCTTCACTTCAAAAGAGGCTTCCCAGGGAATGTAGTATTCTATCAAAAGGTATATTTTGAGTACCCAAGGTTATAATACAATGCATACGGGCTACGGCAGATAATTAAACATTGCAAAGGAAATATCATAGGATTTGTTATCATGTTGCTATTTTATGTAGTAGAGAAGAACAAATCCTATAACATTATGTAAAGTAGGTATCAAGTGCTTTGTTAGAACTTATGTAGTAGAGAAGAACTAAAAGAATTTTATCTGACCAATGAATAAATACGACGTCAATATAGAATCATATCAAAAGGGCTGTATGATTAGCTATGCTTTATGGTATTTTCAAGGACTAAGACATGCAAAAACATTGAAAAGCCTATGTAAAACTTGGTTTTCAGATTGTGCCAGAAAACTTATGGGACATTCATTAGATTGATACATGGCCGGAAAAAGGATTTATGCAGCAAGCCAAGCAGTCAATTTGGGACTTGATTAAGACAACTAGTAAAATTTTTTAAAATAACTCATTGTAAATGGTAAAGGACATGTACTGGTTAGGCAGACAAAATTAGTATTATTAACAATTCTACCAAAGAAGATTTCACTCAAGGAAATGAATTCAACAGCCTGAACAATATACGAAAGGAAATTTTGATCATGTTCTTCCTTTTTTAAATCTATAATCAACCAATGAAATTAAGAGTACTACCACTGACCAAAGGCTACATATAGCCCTAAAGTGGAAGAAAATCAAACCATATGAGTAAAAGAAAAGGTTAAATGAGTTTCAAGGATAAATGAATAATAGCAATAATTGTTCTCTTCAGCCAATGAAAAGAAAGGGAAAATGTGAAGGCCGTGAATTTTGCTAAATCTGCTTAGAACATATGGCATAAATGCATAATATGAAAACATGAATTCCCATAAGTAATTACTAATTAGTAGCTGCCAAATACTGGCATTGGATAGATGACTTTAAACTTGGTTTTAATATTTGCAAAATCTACCCAACAGCTAAACTTATATTCTAGTGTGGAGATAAAGTGTCACAACTGAAGTTTATACGAGAGCAATTAGAGTACCATGAGAAATTGAATTTGAGAATCTTACGGATAATATCGAAGCTTCCCTTTCTTTGTGGGAGTGTATAACTCACCAGTAGCAACTTCCATCTTTGCACTTGTTTCTTTGGGTATTTCAACAATAAAGTTGAAAATGCCATCACCTATTTGCAGTGGAATGTCATGCCACGGGGAAACCTGTATGGGCAGCAAAATTAACTTTTCACTAAGGCATACACAAAGTATCAACTGTTAAAGAAACCCAATCGTAGTCAGCATACGAAAAACTCAATTAAGTGAAATTTCAATATCCAATGTGAGTCCACCAAAGTTAGTAAATAATACACAAATATCATATTGACATGATTTTTTTATCCAACCGACCAATGCTTTACATTTCTTCCTTTTATGTACTTTAAGCCCTATAAGTCATCCTGGCTTTCCCTCCCACCATTCACAAGATAGTTAAGTTTCCAACATATCACCAGAATCGTAATAAGTTCTGTCACAAATTTCTATAAATTGTTCTGCTGGTGCTATTATTTTACAAAACTTCCTCAGTAACCAAAGTGAACCAGGATTAATCATTTGGATTCCCACCATGTTTACAATGTGTCCTATTTGCAACTCATCAAATAGAAGTAACTAAAGCTGGTTACTTAGAAAATGAAGGATGAAGTAAATTCAAAATTCTGAATTTTCATTACCTTTATTTTGCTAATAAAAATGCAATAACCAACCCCACTAAACTGAAAATCCGTAGAGTTTTATTTCACTTAGCTCTGTAAATTTAATATTAAGACTTTAAGTTGGCTTCTTTTTATCCACTTTTCTTAACACCCTGCAACTAATAATGGGAATCAATTCAAAATTCAAAGATAACTATGCCCTAAATTGACATATTAAGAATGTAAAAAAAGTTTCAATCTTTAAAATTTTATTTCCCAATATTCGTTTGCATAAGAAACAACATTTCCATGGACACATACACCGTTTCAACTACAACCTAAACTGAAACAAATCCTATTTTCAGCAACCCCATTTCATATTTTTCATTTTCAGACATTTCCCCACTACCAAACAGACTCAAACTCCAATCCCACCACACACATCCACCAAAAGGAAAGTACAACAATGAAATAATCGATAAAGCGAGAGAGAAAAGGAAAGACCTTTTTGCCAGAATTGTCAGTAAAGAAGAGTCTGTAGTCTAAGGTTTCAGGCAGGCCCTCTTCTTTGATCTGAACCTGAGGATTGTAAATAGCCGAGCATGAAAACAGCCTCTTTGATGAAAAGACAACTCTTTTGTTATAGAAGCAGAGATTGCTGAAGTGGGGTTTCTGTCTTAGAGTGAATGGTCTTTTGGAGAGCAAGCAAGAAGTGGTTTGGCCTGCAACTGCCATTGCTCTGGTGGCTGTTGCCATTGTTGAGTTTTTAGTCAAAACTTAAAACTCAAAAAGTAAAGTGAAGTGAGTTTGAGACTTTGAGAAGGGTTTTGGGTAAAATAATTAGTGTGAGACGCCCACACCACACAGAACAAGCGGAGACTCCCAACAGGTTGGCATGTATTTGTTTTCTTGGATTTTTTATTTTTTATTTTTTTATTTCTTTTTAAGAGATTGTGAAAAGTGGGGACCAAATTCTTGATTTATGGAGGGTTCGTTTATTAAATTAAATATTGTATGAATCTAGCTCGTTAATTATGTTCTATTCATTATTGGATGTGGGAATTATTCTATGGGAAATTTCATTTTGGTCCCAAGTGATTAGCTTTTCGTTAGCTTTTCGTTTCGTTTTTTAAAAGCATCTTCGATACAATGTTAAATCATTGTGTCAATGCTATATTTTAGTACAAAGTAAAAAAAAAAATACTATAATGCAATGCTAAAAGCTATGTCAAATTTGACAAATGTTAAAAACTGTGACAAATTTGGTATAGCAATAAATGCAGCCGTATTTATTAAATTTTTAATTTTAAATAATAAATATTTAATAAATTTGATAGGGAAAATTGAGAGTGAAACAATTCTAAAAAAATATTATGCATTCATTGAATGCATTGGTTGTATTTGTTAACTTTTATAATTTTAAATAATAAAAAAAATAAAAAATAGCATATCAGATAGAATTTTGCATTGGAGTACAATGCTAAAATAATGTGTCAAACATAATATATTTACTATATTTCGTGCCAAATTTGGCATTGATATTGACGTATGCATTAGAGATGGTCTAATAAGGTTTGCATTTGTGTTCCCATTATCATAAATTCATCGCTTTAAGGGGTCATTTGTTTTTTTGTCTGAAGACTAGATAGTCCTGAATTTTACTAAAAACTAAATAGTGACTGAAACCTGAATCTGAATGATATGTTTGTTTGTTTTTTTTCCTCACATCTGAATGTATTGTCAATATGTTTGTTTTTTTAAAATAAAACCGTCTGAAAAAGAAGTAATTTTATATCTATACCCATATTAAATAATTATACATATAATATAAAATGAAAACAATCCAAAAACAATAATTATATATGAACACATATGATCATGATCTTCTTCTTCGATTACAAACAAGTTTTATTTTTACTAAGAAAAGAAAAGGGTTTTTTTTTTTTTTTTTCAAAAAATAAAAGGGGCAGCAAGAAAACTCACACAAAACATTCTAAAAAAAATAATATATAAATACATCACCCTAATATCATAATAAAGTTTTTTTTTTTTAGATTATACAGCAACTGCCGGGACAGACGAGATTGAGCTCTACTAGCACAGTCCGGACTGCAGCCCCCACACCCACACCTTCACCTTGGTGGGACAATACCCACACTATTGGTGGGACAATGAAAATTTGCATATATAATCATGCATGTTATGGGCCTTGAACCATGGTGGTGGAGTCTCTTTTTGGAGAGTCACGCCACATAGGCCATTGACATCATAATAAAGTATTGATATTAAACACTAATATGAAAAATGATTATAGTTCTTTTTTATTTTTAAAACTATTTAAAATAAGCAATATATTAAAATAAATATTTCTATACAATATATGATTATGATGAAATTGGAGATGTGTTATATATAGAGGATAGTATCAGAAGAAAAGATTTTGGATTGTATTTAATGCAATTCAGTGATTTAAAATTAAGTGAAAAGTCAAGATTTTTTACTTTTTATTTTAAGTTGTTTTTTGGTATTTTTAAGTTGTTTGACCACTTAAAAAAACAAACAAAACAACTTAATAATTATGATTCAGACCTATTAAGCTTTAAATTAAAAAAACAAACAACCCCTAAGTTTCATTTTTTTTTTTTTAATAAGATTTGCATTAGTCCCTCCGTTAAGTTTCCGTTAGCCAAACTTAACACCATGAGGAATAATTTTGACACATGTCAATGACCCAGTGTTATAAAAATGGGTTAGGTAGCCGCACCACCTATGTGGTAATGGGTAAATTATAATAAATTCATCACTTTGGTTTCGTTTTAGGGTGGTTTTTTTTTTTTTTTAGAATAATGCTAAACATCCCACCTACAATCACACCATTTTCATCCCAACACACGTGGCAGCTGAGGTGTCACTTGGTGAGTGGACACACATTAATTGTTACTTATCTCTCTTACTCATGCATTCACTCACCAATTAATATTTGTTCACCCATCAAATGACACCTCAATAACCACATGTGTTGGGATGAAAATGGTGAGATTGTAGGTGGGATGTGTAGCATTACTGTTTTTTTTTTTTTTTTTTGGTTGAAAAAAATAGGGCACCTTGGACAAGCTCACACTACACTGTTTTTATCTCTCACTCTCACTCTCATCTCATCTCTCAAACTCTCACTCGCACACACCGCAGCTGCTGGTAAAGGTGTGATGGCGACAACGAGCTGAACGAGTGTCTGATCGATGCTAGGTGGCCTACACGGTCAACAGCGACTACGCCGGACCAAGTCGATGATTAGTCGGAAACTGCCTAGACATGGGCCACATGGCAACTTGACTGAAATAGCAGCGGTTAGGCAACGCCTAGTCGGCAGGCTTGGTCGATTTCTACAACACTGCTAAATGCTAAAACCCCCAAACGACATCGTTTTAGGAATCATTTACAGCTAAAAACCCCAAAGTTGCCTTCTTCGATGCTTCTTCTTTGTTCTCTCGACTCCACGCCTCCATTGGATCACTCCACCAGCTAGGTCCGTTAAGGAATTACTTAGGCGTTAGGAGTCGACTCGCCACCCACCTAGTGTTTTTTTGAACACTGACACATGTATATATAATTTATAGACATGTGTCTTATTAAATGAATAAAATAGTATAAAAAAATCAAAAAAATATATTGAAAAAAAAAAACATAATTTAAAAACAGAAAATAAAGGAGGCGGTAGAGAACACCCTCATTGCCAATGGGGTTGGCCTCCACGACCTCCTCCAATCAATAGAGGAAGCAGCGTCTTCCTTCAATTTGCAGAAAACTACGACTCCTTCTAGTTGAATCTAGAAGATCCTTTCGATCATTACTAAAGGAACCTTATTTCCTTCGACGAGATATAAAAGTTGTCTTTCTCTAATCTAAAGGAAGACGACTTCCTTCATGGAGCGGCCTCCATTATCATTATTTAAAAATTAAAAAAAAAAATTAATTATATCAAATAATAATTTTGAAAAAAATAAATTTAATCAACTATTCTTTCAAAAATTTAGTTTAAATTTGTTAAGTAGTTATTTTCAAAAAAAATTAATTTGTTAATACTATTTTTAAGTTTTTTTTTTCTCTTATTTTATTTTGTTATTTTAATTTCCTTTTCGGAAGAGACAATTATATATGCAGGTAAACTTATAAATTTTTATTAAACTATGGGAGAAATACATCTTTTAACATCAATATTTTATTACGAGAGGCAAAACAATCAAGTTTGGTACTTATATATATATATATATATATATATATTAAGAAACAACATAAAGCACATTACACTACCGAGCTACTTAAAACAGGACCAAAGTCCAACCATAGACGCTCCCTAACAGAGGAAAAAGCTAACAATGCAAGCTTAAGAACCAAGGAATTTCCAGACCTGGAAACCGCTAAACACTTACTAATGCTTGCATCTAAGAACATAGTCTTAAAGTCTTTTACAATGAAATTAGATTCCTCTAAAGGAGGGATAGAATCGTTGAGGAAGGATACCACTGAGAGAGATTACCTCTGCAACATCTACACTTAGATTATAGAACTGGGTAAGCAACAAACCTTCCCTAAGAGCAAACATCTCACCTATTTTAGCGTTAAACATGCTTGGCAGTTGATTAGAATGTGCAGCTAATACCAGTCTCTTATCATTTCTAATTGTTGCACCCACTCCAATAGGCATTCCACTTTTTCGAATAGCAGCAGCCGTGTTAAGTTTAAATCTTCCAGGTGGAGGGGCTAACCAATTAGCATAAGAACTGGACTACATAGATGACGCCTGAATGGAGAGATCTCTCTTGGAATTCTGAAATGCTGCCATAAGAGATAAAGCACCAGAAATCACTAGCTTAGAGATCTCTCTTCGGCCGACAATGGTCAGTGTATGGGGTCTGCTGCTGCCAAACTGGCCTGCGAACCCGATCCTGACGTTGAAGGGGTGGGGGAATCCGGTTTAGCTCAGTGTGATCCACTGGATGGGTGCGCTGTAAGGAGGAACTCTGTCCTCGTGTATTGCCTCCAGAGGTGCGATGTATGGATGGACTCTATCCCCGTGTATCGCCTGCAAGGGTGCACTGTAAGTAGGAACTATGTCGCCGTCGATCGCCTGCAGGTTTAAGCTTTTTGGGTGTGCTGAGACTGGGGATCTCTGTCCCTGTGGAATGAATGATGGGTGCTCTACACTAGGATCGACCGGAGAGGTGTGCTGTTAGGAGGTGCTCTGAACCAGGTCCTAAGAATGAACAGGCTGGTCTGGTAAAACCTGCTAAGGTTCTTGCTCTATCTCCATAGGTGTTGTATCTGTACCACTAGTACCACGAGTAACCTCCTCTCGTGGTGTCACACCGAGCCCTTACTGATCACTTTGATGACTACTTGTCCTCCTAATGGGATTGAAGTCTTGGTGTCCGTCTTCGTCATCAAAGGGTGGGTTATCGAACCGTGTACCTCGAGTACGGGCATGCGACGTCGAAGCCCTCGAATAAAATCCAGTAACTCCTGATGCTGTTGATCTCACTTCTCATTACTTTTTCGCACCTCCTTCTGTAACTCGCGTAATACATCCATCAGTTCAGTATACCGATGGTCCTGAAAGGATTTCGAAATTGTCAGTACTAAAATTGTTCACTCGATTGAAGTTAAATAATACGGTAAAAAGAATTATACGTATCTCTGCTTGCCTTCCAACGCCTTCTCGTGAGTCATCTCTATTTCGAGAGTCATCTCTAGTTCGAGGCTCTCTAGGCAACATGAATCGAACCCGCCTAGTCCTCGCGGGATGAATATTACGACCGTTCGAGTCAGAACCCTCCGTATCACTGGGTTCAAAAGACGGACCCTCAGTGTCACTGGTCCGGTAGTTGTATATCGTTCAGGGTTCGAGATGGGAACATGTATATCACCGACATCAGCATCATACAAACTACCTCTCTGGGAAATGCCCTCGAAGTACCGTTCAGCCCTCTCAGTTGCTGTCGGCACCAATTGCACCCTCGTAAACATCTGAAATTGTAGTTAGACCAGTGTAATTGTATACATACTAATAGTTATGAACATAAACTATATATTTATATAGATATTTACACTTTCAAGGAAAATGCTATTCAACTTCTCCCCCCTCGGTCGTGTACTCAACTCCCATTTCAGAATTCGGGGGGAGAACTCGATTTCCCTCCGCTTCCCACATCCGCTGTTGCCAAGTTCGGGGATAACCTCGAAAGCAAATATCTGCGAAACAGCTAAGAACGATAAGAATCCAATATAATACAATACATTAGTCATATGGAAAAAATTACAAATTCAAAATTTTCACCAACAGCGTTAGACCATATATGTTGTATGTCTCCGTGGTGTGTACGTTAATGCCCTTTCGTCGCTGGCATTGTTCAAACCGCCTACGTCGACCATCCATCGCATGCTTGAAACCGTATATAGACCGCCTATACACGTGTGCACCCTACGGGAACGCATCAAAAGCGTCCAAGTCCTCGACTAGGCGAAACTGCCATACTGGAACTTTCTCTCTCTCGTCTAACCCCATCAGTATCCAATTAAGCATATACAATAAGCACAGCTCAACTGTATCGTACTGCTCAGAAAAAATACCAATTCGTAGAACTGCTTTCAGCTCTGCATACTCGACCTCATCTTGACCCTCAAAGTACCGTTGGTGTATGCCATTCTCTACCATATCATAGGTCGACGTGTCAGGAAGTTCTCCGAACTTCAATCCAGTGATCAGACAAAACTCAACTTTCGAGAACCGAACCGAATGCCTTCCTAACAGAAATCTCATCTCATCTTCAGGCCCATCGTGATGCAACTCGCGAATAAGCAACCGATGTACAATGCCAGCTGAAAACTTCATCCCACGATCAATTCGAAGGAGGTGTCCAAAACACGACTCAGTATACCGACGTCGTTCTTCGACCGCAAGATGTTCAGGTACCTTGTTAAGTGCGTTGTCGATATCTGTAAGGTCATCAAAATGGTCATGTCGAGTTATTTTCCCCAAGTACCTTTCTTCCTCTGGAGTTTTAAGCGAATCTTTTAGTTGATTCCTCATCTGCATATTGACATAAAAAATATATATTTAATTAAATAAAATAATAATATAAAAATGAAAAATCTCGGACATTATATAAAAAGGTTCGGACACTATATGAAAAAGCTCGGACACTATGAAAAGGCTCGGAAACTATATGAAAAGGCTCGGACACTATATTAAAAGGCTCGTAAACTATATGAAAAGGTTTGGAGACTATAATTTACAAACACAGGTAAAAAAAAAAAAAAAAAAAGCTTAGATTACTGTTCAAAAGGCTCGAACAGTGTATATAAAGGCTCGAAGAGTATTGTAAAAGGTTCGGAGCTAAAAAATTTCCAACCAAATCAAACGACTCAGATTACTTTTTAAAAGTCTCGGACGGTTATTCAAAAGGCTCGAAACCAGTGTTAAAAGGCTCGGAGATTCAAAATTAAAATTTTAATTTAAAAGGCTCGGATTACTATTTAAAAGTCTTGGACAGTTATGGAAAAGGCTCGAAACAAGTTGTAAAAGGTTCGAAGATTCTAATTCTAGAAACCTATTGATATTCCTTAAAAGGCTCGGATTACTATTTAAAAGTCTCGGACAGTGTTTTAAAAGGCTCGAATCTTATTTTAAAAGTCTCGGAGCCAATGTGAAAGGCTCGAAGATTCAAATTGCAGAAAATTATTTAAATTGTTTGTAAAAGGCTTGGATTACATATGACAAAGCTCGGAAAAGGCTCGGAAAAGGTTTTAAAAGGCTTGGAGATTCAAATTGTAGAAACCTATTCAAATTGCTCGGTAAAGGCTCGGATTGCATGTGAAGAAGCTCGAAAAAGGCTCGGAAACCCAGAACTTCATCGTGTTCAACGGAATTTTTTCATAAATTTAAACTCTAACCTAATCAAACAAACCTAATCAACAACAAGTCAAATCAAACCTAATATACATGTCTAACCAACATCCAACATCAAACGCACATAAAAGTTTCAATAACAAAAACGCGTGAGAAAATCAAACTTACCACTGTCAATATCACCTTCTCGTCGACTTCAAGATTGTATCGCCACCGCCGGTAGGTTTCCCGTGAGATTTTGTACCAGATTTCTTGCACCCAAGGTCTCTCTTTCCACTATTCTCTCTCTCTCAACTTTTTTCTCTTCATACGCAAAATGACAAAAATGAGGGTATTTTTATCTGGTCACCTAAATAGGTGTCTTTTAAACTTACATTAGTAAATCGGTGATATTCTCACAAAAGCCCCTCTAAATAGTGACAAAAAAATTTTGAACCTAATGTTGACACTACCATTTTCCCCCTTTATAGTTTTAGATAGAAAACTACCTTTGTATTATTATTATTATTTTTTAAGTCTTACACTATTACATAAATTCGGAGTTTTTTTTAGAAGGGAGAGAACTTGAATCGACAATCTCGTGGTACATGTATGAAAGATTTTATTACCGGACCAATCTAATCTCGTGGAAAACTACCTTTGTATTAACTTTATGTAGTAAGGATTTGAATGACCAAATAATACCTGTCACTTGATCTTTTCTCTTCATATATATTATATTATATCATTAATTTTTATTATTTCTTTAATTAATATATTGATTAAAAAAAAGGAGAAAGATTCCAAATAAAAAAAAAGCAACAAATTTCTGTTGTTGGCTGTAAACCCTAAACCCCCAAAAATTAGAAGGTCTGTTGATTGAAAGACGTACTTTCATTTGTAAATTGAACATATCTATGGCTTCTTCAGAGATCGAAGTGGTCGCATCAACAGAATTGAAAGCCGATCACCACCAAAACAACAACCAGGTTGCAATTACTGACGTTTTCTCTGCTTCTGCTTATGGCGATTTCCAGAAACTGAGAAAATTCGTTGAAGAAGACGGCGCTTCTGTCTCCAGAACTGACGGCAATGGCTATTTCGCCCTTCAGTGGGCTGCTCTCAACAACTTTGCCGATATTGCTCAGTACATTCTTCAGGTATTGTGGACTTACTAAATTATGCTTGTTTTTTTTTGTTGGTTTCATCTGAATTTGTTAAAGTATGGTACTATGGTCTTGTTTTTGTGCTTATTGTATCTGTACATGCGTTTTGTTACATTTTCTTAGTGTTGTATATGTTGCTCTATATTTTCATTCCTTTGTTGTTCTTCCTACTTAAATGTATATGAATCTGTGCATTTGAATAATTGAATGTATCTAATTATGCATACATAGTTTTAGTTTTCATTTTTTTTGTTAATATTATTTTATTCTCAGAGTTATATAAGGCATCTTCATATATAACAACATTATAGAAAATACTAATTGCATGAGAAGTTGTAATTTAAAAAATATAATTCAAGTATGGGAGATTGGGAGGAATAAAAAATCCAAAATTGGAAAACAGAAACGTAATTTTGGTGTTGCTCTGTAACAGTGTGAGAACAGTGATTATAAAGAGAGTTCGAATTCACTAACTTGCAGTTTATAGTGGAGGTGTGCTTTTGATGATTTTGTTTATACAAGCCTTCAGGTCTTTCTGGATGTGTTGTTGTATATACATATATGTGCTTTTGGGTTGTGTGCACATGCATACACATATATGAGCATTTAATTAATGCACATTGTGGTGAATTTTTGTAACTAAGTATTTATTTATTTTTTGTTATCATTGTTGAAGCATGGGGGCGATGCCAATGCAATTGACAACAACAAGCAGGCAGCATTACATTGGGCAGCTGTTAGAGGTTCGATTGCTGTGGCAGATGTGCTCTTACAGAATGGAGCTCGGGTTGAGGTAGCTGATGTAAATGGGTATCGGGTAAATTATCAATTCTTCTTGCGAATATATTTTGTTTTATGGATAGTTGAGAATTATTAACTTTTGTATTGAATTAGGTAGTGTATGTGAAAAGATTATAGTATTGTATAATTGCGGTAATATAAATATTATGTACAATGGTTTGCAGCCAGTTCATGTTGCTGCTCAATATGGACAGACAGATTTCTTAAATCACATTGTTGCAAATTATCACGCTGATTTTGATGCACCAGATAATGAAGGGAGGAGCCCTCTTCATTGGTATGTTGGTATATTGATTTTATAGATATTGTGTAATAGTAATATCATTTTATAAATGGGTTGTGTGGATGCTTTATGGCTAAATTTCAAAATTAATTTAGGTGAGAGTGTGAGACTCTAAATATGATGAGTATTAGGTACTAAATTGCAAGAATAAAAAGAATAAGAGAGATTCAAATGAGCAATGAGAGAAAGCCATGAGGCTCATTCTCTTACAAAGAAAGACTAAAGTGAGTGGCTATAGAGAAAAAAAGGAGGGGAAAAAGAAAAAGGAAAAAAGAGAAAAAGGGAGGAAAGGAAGTAGGAGGAGTTTCGACAAGGGAGAAGAAAGGAGTAAGAAAAAGAAAAAAAAAAAAAGAGGACCAAAGTTGTTTGCATGCTAACCTTAGTATCAGTGTATCACACTACTTTAAATTACTCCAAGAATAAAATATGAACCTATTAGATTCAAAAAATTTTAAAATTAGGATAGGTATATAAAATGTCTCGATATCCGAATTTGATGCTTATTTACTTGGGCAGTTGGGCTTTCAATAAATTAAAGTGGGAGAGATTTTCTCTTCAACAAAACACTACAATGCATCATAGAATTTGGATTAAATCACAAAATAACCAACATTATGTAAGGAGTAAGGACATTACATAACAAGAGCTTTAGTAAGCACAAGTTATCTTAACATAAGTGTTTAAATTTACACCGGTAAGTTGTAGTTTTCATTGTGGAATTGATTTATTTTCTCAAGCTCGGATTCTTAATTTTAATTATGCTTGTCTAGGATTTGTCAAGTAAATATATATACTTATGTTAACACAACTTATGCCTTTTTAGACTCTTGTTACATGGTATTCTTACATGATGTTAGATCAATTAGTCTTATTTTGTGATTTAATCCCAATTTCATGGTGTGTTGTAGTTATTCGTTGTATAGAAATTTTGTCTCTCTTTGATTTAGTGAAAGCCCAAGTAAATAATCATCAAATGACACGAAATTAGAGATATTAAGACTTTCATACCTATTCTAGTTTTGGAAATCTTTGAATTCATCGAGTTCATATTTTATTCTTGGTGCATTTTTTAAGTACAAGGGCTGTCCCTGCTAACAGCTTTGGTCCCCTGTTTTTCTCTTGCTTGACACCCTATTAAACGATGTTAGAACGTCATGAAATTTTAGGATATATAAGCTCCGTGTCTAGTTGAAATCTGGAAAATCTCTCTTTGAATGGATGCTTATTTTATTCTTTATGAATATTCGAAATGAGGTTGTGTTCCTGTTTTAGAGTTGGTTATGTATCTCCACTTTGCTTGTATCAAATGATGCCTAATTGATCTAAAAGTTTTAGACATAAACGCTTTATGTATACAAGAGTTGGAAGGTTTCATTTGAAATGATTGTGTATTTTATCCTCAATAAATTTTTGAAGTAGGGCTGTAGAATGCTGTGTCACACTGGCTGGTTTTATCCTCTCAATTTGGTTACGTTAAAATATTATCAAACGGCTTTCAAATGACCTGAAAATTTTAGAAATAAAACATTCATTTGTCTACTTGTAATATTGGACTATAAAGTTTCACATTGATTGGATTTATATTTTATCTTTGATAAATTTTTGAAGAGAGGTTGTTTGGTGAAAGCCTTGTTTATAGCTTGACTTGTAACTTGACTAGATGAAAGATTTATTTAACCGAATTTGATTTTCTGGAGACTGTTCCAGTTCATGTTTAATATTTAATGAAACTTTGAAGTTGATCTGTTTATCTATTAAAAGAAATTGGAATAGATTAAGCATGCATTGTGTATCCCAAGGGTGAAAGATCCAAAACTTTATTAGAACCCACTTGCATCCGGTGAACTCGATGGTCTTAATCCGAGGCAGTTGTTGTGAGTGTGGGTGAAAATATATGGGGTGTAGTGGTGTACTCAGTGGCCATAATTTGAGACGGTTGCGGTAACAGTGCATTGCAACTCCTAAATACGGGTGGTACTCATTGGCCTTAATTCAAGGCAGTTGTGACTTGTGACCATGGATGGAAAATAAGGTGTCAAGTTAAAGATTGATGATGAGCTAGTATTATGAGGAAGATAATGACATTTGACTTGTTATACCAAAATAATTCAACGTTTATTCTTTGAAGAATTCTCCTTACTTTAATTTTTTGATTTTACTCTATACAATTTTTTTTTTTATGGTTCCTACCTACTTCATTAGTTTCATTTCATAAGGGTGTATCTGATTACTTAAACCTAAAGTGTTTACCACAAATGTAGATGGAAACTCTTTATTGGGGCGTGACGAGAAATATTGAATAGCATTTGAGTTAGTTGAGTTCAACTAGTTTAGCTTTCTTCTCTTCAAAATCGTTCTCACTTTCTGTATTGACTCTAACCCAATATTATTGATTTCTTGGAGATTATTGATATGTTACATGTAGACTTTAAGAAATGACTTTTGGTTAATTAACAGGTTTAGTGAACTACAAAGCTTTTGATCTCTACTAAATAAAGTACATAGGCTTTTGGGAGGTCATCTCAAACCCAAGCCCAACTTCAAGAAAAAAGGCAATTGTTGTAGAGACTAAATTTTTTACTTAATATGCTCTCCAGCTTGACTAAATTAAATAATATCATGTAATGCGGGCAGAGAGTATTTTGTTTACCATTACTCGCTTTATAAACATTTGGGTTGGCCTTGTATGAAAACACATCGTGAAAATGTAGAAAATAGTTGCATTTGGTTATTCTGCAATGAATATTGTGAAAATTTTTCTTCTAAGAATTTAATAGGATTATCATACTTTCAAAAGTGTAGAATAAGAGGTGAGGTCTTATCATGTTCTTACTAATTAGATATTATGATGCAAGATTTTGGTATTAATTATTTGTGAAGGGAATGGAAGGTCACATTGATATTGTGCATTTGATGATGTCATTAGAATTGTTTTAACAGGTTTTGTAAACCAGGAGAATGTCATAAAAGTGGTAGAATTGTCTTTCACGAAAATCTTATGGAGGGATAAATCTTTTCTTAAATTCCCCTTGTTTTATGAAAAGAAAATCAAGTACTGTTTTCTATCTCATTTAATTTTAATTAGTCACGCCTTTTCTTGTTCAGGGTGTGACACACTTGCATTGTGTTTGGATATTTGTAAAATTTTGATGCCTCAACTTGATAATATCTACATTTATGTATTTATATACTAACCTATTAATTATTTTGGGGTGTAGATTTGTGAACTCCTTATGGGCCTAAGTATTTCTTAATAATTACCTGCTACTAGCAATAAATTTGCAATACAGTTTGGAATATGGATGTCGGTTAGTGCATTGTTATCAAGCTTCTTGAGTCATACAAAAATAGAGTGAGATCTATAACAATAAAGAGAATATTTAGAAGATTGATTTCTCTATTCTGATTTCTTTGAAGTTGAAAGTCAAAATATCTGCATAATATTTTTTTAACTATATGTGCATAATAGGAGACTGTTTATATAATTAAATTTATTGAATGGAACACTATAATTTGTTTCAGTATCTTTTTTTGTGGCTAATAATATATGCTTGAGGTTTTGCGGCTATTTTCCAGTCTTTGCATGTTTGCATAAGCTTTTGAAGGTTTTACATGTTTTACTTTGCTTGATAATTGATTTCTATCCTTTTCGCATTTACGTGATTGCATTTATTTCTAGTATTATATACTTCTTCCTTTTGTTGAAGCCTATTATAAATTGCATGTGTTTGTAATTCATGTTCCTACTCTAGTGTGCATTTCATATAAATAATATTTCATGCTTGTAGGTATGTAGAATTCTAGGTAAAATGTGAATACTTAAGTCTTAATTAATGAAAGCTATTAGAATGCTTTTAAGTTTTTTTTCCTTGTGGTGCTCTCAACCAGGGCTGCATATAAGGGATTTCCAGATACAATTAGACTTCTTCTTTTCAGAGATGCAAGCCAAGGGAGACAAGACAGAGATGGTATGCCAAAAGGGTATTTATTATCCTCTAGCTATTATATTTAAACTGCATTCACAACTTGTAAATATTTAAATATGATGAAAATCCATGTGATTATTACTATAACATCATTATAATCTGTAGATGTGTGTTGCATGGTCAGAAATAAGAATGCATGATTAGATATGTGTTTGCATATGTGTTAGTATGCTAATGACGAATATTTACTTGTAAAGATGTTCAGTTGGATTGTTGTTGGTTATTGAAGTTTTGTCACTTTTAAAGTTTAAGTGAAAGCTTTTTTGCTTAACCTGATTGAACAAGGTAATAAAGGACCCAAAGGAGACAACTTATGAAAGCAATTGAGTGGTTTATACGCTCAAAGATGATGATTAGATAAAAAATATTTTTTTAGGGGAGCTCCTGTATATTTATATTCAAATTGCTGACAGCAGACTAGCAGAGTACTCGATTTAATAGTTGTGCTGTGAATTGGAAGATAATTTGACTGAGTAATTATGTTTCCTTTTTGATCTGCCTAAGTTGAAGTAGCAGGTTGATGAGACAGTTAAATGATTGAAGTGCAGACAGTGATAATGAATCTTCAGAAAGTACCTTTTTTCAAATCTAATTTTAATCTACTTTATTAATTCAAAAATATATATCCAACCTGAATTTTTTTGCTTTAGGGTATCTGAAATTCATGCTATTGGTCAAATCATTATTATGGCATAGCAAAATAAATAACACTGTTGAGGATCTTATTTCTGGAACATTGGAAAACTAAAGGATATTGGTATACATTCAAAGAGCTAGTTCTTCTAATTTATTTTTGATAATCATAGCCAGCTTTTTGGTATATGTATTTAATCATGTTGGTATTGGAGTTTTTATTTTGAGTGCACAATGCTATCAGGGTGTACCCCTTTGCACTGGGCTGCACTAAGAGGAAATGTGGAAGCGTGCACAGTGCTTGTACATGCAGGCACCAAGCAAGAATTGATGGTGAAAGATAAAGCCGGGTTTACTCCAAGTCAGCTTGCATCTGACAAAGGTCATCGGCAAGTCGCCCTTTTCCTTGTACGTATTTTTGTATTGATATTGCCTTAAGTAGTATAATTTTTACAAATAAACTCTAAACTTCTAAGGCTTATGAATGCGAGTATCTGTAGGATATGAGATCTAAAGGTCCTGCTAGAACTGGGTTGTCTTACGGGAGACGTTTAGATGTGGAATATCTGTAAAAGTGAGTTTTAGATGACATAAATGCTGAGTTTTCTCTTGGACTTGTCCATCATTGGTGCTTTACTGTTAATTAAGCCATGACACTTGTCATTTATTAAATCTTATATAGCCATTTGTTTTTTGTGCGTTTCGTTTTCTTCTTTCCATACATCAAATGATTAACAAAAACTGACAAGAAGAGGTTAGCTCAGTGGTAAACCCCTTGTACCTACCTCCAAGAGGTTGTGGGTTCAAGTCATGCTCCCTTTCCCAATTCCGAAATATTGTAATAATTAAAAAAAACTAATTTTGTTTGTTTGTTTGTTTCTGTAAATTGGTAATGCTTTAATTTTTGCAATCATCCGGATTGAATATTGTTGGAACAAAGAATGAGCATTTCAGAGTGTATCTTTGGGTGGCTCTTCCGTGGCTTGTTTGTGACTTGTTCACCGGGGCTCCTTGAAGTTGAGTTCTAGGCCCCCCTCCTTCTAGTGCCTAATGTTGGAACAAAAAATGAGCACTTCAGAGTGCATTTCAGAGTGTATCGTTGTCCCTCTCTACAGGTCTCATGGTCGCTTTCGTGGTAGAAAAGCCTCTAAACTTAGAGTGCTCATTTTTTGTTCCAAAATTAGGCGTTAGAAGAAGGCGGATCTAGAACTCAACTTCGGGGAACAAAGATACACTCTGAAATGCACTATGAAGTGCTCATTTTTTGTTCCAACAAATATGAAGTTAAGTTTTCATTCATGTAAGATGGTGGAGAACAGGAGAAGCATTATTTTAAATGACAATAAAGAGCCTAAACAAAGAAGTGTAAAAATGTGTGGAAGTAGTCTTGGCTTAAGAGTCCATTCTCATAATTTCTACACCTTTGATGTTCAAGAGTCTAATAAATGGATGCATGGGGAGACATCTATGGGAACGGTATATGCCCTTATTGTTTATGATACCGGTTACTAATGAAAACATCCATGTTGGAGATTTTGCGTTTATGGGGCTTTATTGCTTGCTACTTGCTGTCAAAGCTCATTACAGTTTAGATTATGCAGTTCTAAATAAGCTATGAAGATTTCCATAAGATGACAGTGTTGGTAGTTCTGTAAGCTCTTCTTAAGAATATTACAGAGTAATATGATTGAGAGTTGATCTAGTACCGTCTTTTGTTTAGTTGGTGGCTACTTACTCCACTTGATCATGGGGAAAGATTTATTCCTCTATTGATTCTGATCATATTCTCAAATTAAGTTGTTGATACTTGTAATTGTTTTACATTTTTGTGATGTTTGGTTGCAGGAAAAACTTGTCCATTTTTCTTTTCTAATTATCTCTATCTTTTTTTTTTCCTTGGTTTTCACAGCCAGTAACATTCTTATTTTTCTGGATTTTGTTTAGTCTAATGCACAGCGGGCACATAGCAGCCGCTGGGGAGACAAATTTTTTAGTAAAATGATGGGGGATACTGGGTTTGCACCTATTTTACTGTGTATTATCATCATTTGCACCGTCTTATTCATCAATTCAGTTGTGGCAGGTAAGTGAGCTATGTTGTTTGTAAATTTCTTCTGGTGGCCAATGTTGGTGTATTATGGTTTTAGGTTGGTAATCATGACTGACACATTATCTCTCATGCTAGCTTCCAGTCTTACAAAAGTAACTGCTGTTATTGGACTTTGGTCATGGACTGCTCTTTCTTTAGTTTTTGGTTCGCTTATAATGTTCTACAGATGTGCAAGGTAATTTTTTGTTTTATCAAACAGTTTTCATATTGTTACAGATGAGCATACATTTGGAAAAATTATTATTATTAAGTACTGCTATCCCATCTTGTTTCTCTGGTGTTTGAAAATCATTTTTCTCCTTCCCTGAAAAAACTCATAATCAAAGCAATCAGGCATCAGCTCTTTGGATCTACTCTGTTGTGTTAAACATATATATATATATATTTATATATATGGGGTCAATATTTGTTTTCAATTGGGGGATTTTTTCTAAAAATCCCCCGAGGTTTGACCCATCATCAAAAAAATCCTCTAGTTTTGATTTTAAATGAAAACCCCCTTACTGTTAGATTTTTGTCTAAAATGTGCTGATGTGCCATAAGAAGCAAGTGAAATGACTATCAAAATATATAAATAATAAATAAACAAAATCAAAAAATCAAAATTACTAAAATAATCCAAACTTTTACAAAATTACAAAACTGTTTATCTTCTTCCCCACGCTACCAGACTTCGCCACTGTTCATTGTGTATGTCACCTATCACAGCTGGCACCATCAACTTCTAACAAATAATAATTAAAAAAAATGAAAAAAAAATATTAAAAATATGGAGGAGGCATCCTCCACATACGATCTGTGGAGGTGGCAAGCCTCCTTCGCAGATCTGTGTGAAGAAGGCTCACCTCTCCACAGTCAATTACCTGGAGGAGGCCAGCCTCCTCCATGGGATCAATTAATGGTTCCATGGAGGAGGCCAGTCTCGTTCACGGAATTTTTTTTTTTTTTTTTTAATTTTTTTAAATTTTAATTATTATTCTTTATTAAAATTATATATTAAATTACCAAAATGTCCTTATTTTACTGGAATTAACGGAAGCCAATTGACGGTCAACTAATGGTAGTTGGGGGGGAGCAGGGAGGGGCTGGGGGTTGGAGGGGGCTGTTGTTTCATTCAAATTTGTTGGTGACGGGTCAAACCTTAGGGTCGTTTTTGCAAATCTCCTAAACCACTTGTGATGTTTTTGGGTATGCATGTGGACATTTAGTTTGTTATATAGTGTATTCTGCCTTTATGGATGACATAAATAATAATCCTTGTACTGGTGAACCGTCTCCTTTGGGAAGACTTGGGTGTAAAGCCTTGTGAAAACAACAGTATTTTTTTTTACCTGGATATCTACTGGAAATAGGTCCATAGTAACTTTCCTTTGGATTTCAGAGCCATATAAGTCTTGTTATTATGTTTATTTCTTCCACAAAATATTATTTAACAACCATGACATAGAAGTTTCAGCTGAAAACCTTTCGCAGTTCTTGATATGTGGGTGCAACTTAATATGAATCAGTTTATATAATCTTCACTTCCTATAAAAAAGCCCAATATATTTGTGTTTTTAACATGAAATGAAAAAAATCAGCTGAGCTATTCTCATTACTGATACACACTTGATTTCTATAATGTCTTTGTTGTTTGGCTGTTTGTTGTAAACTTGAATTGGCTTACACTTTCAAATTAAAGGTATCAATTTTTTAGTATTTCTGGGACCTGACATTCTGAATCTGTGAGACCTTGCAAATTGTGAACATGCACAATTTACCAGATTTATCCAAGATAGAGGAGAAGAAAAGATGAAAAACCTCTGACTGATACTTTTTACTAACACGATTCTCATAAAATGATTAAGATAAACTAAACCATTATGTCATCATGAAACTTATATTTAAACTACAGAAGCCCATCACCTTGTCAAGTTCACGTGGCACATTTCGCAACTTACGTTTATGTTATTTTAGTCCACATGCTTTAGGACTTCCTATGTTATATAATCTGAATTTTGCCATACATAGTATGACTTGGTAATTATGTTGTTCATTTCGATTATATCATCAAATTATGTTGAACTAATATTGATATTTCCGATTAATTCTGTTAGTCTGGTGGTTGCTCGTCTTTGATTCAAATCATTGTTATTTATTAACTGTTTTAGTTTGTCTTGAAAATGGGTGATACTTTTCTTCATATATATATGTATGAATGTTTGTATGTATTACGTTTTATTAGGAAAGTTACTTTAATGAAAACATTCAATTGTCTGCAGCAAAGATCCAGGTTATATTAAAAGATTTGAAGTGGATAACCGTACTAATTCAGAGGTATGAATACATACAAACATACTTTTTATGTATGTAAATGATTGTTCTTGTTCTAAACAAAGAAATTATGCTTTGTTTGGTTGGATGGAGAAATGGAGGGAGGGAGAGGGTTGGAGAGGGTTGGAGGGATGAGAGGAAGGAGAGGATGAGAGGAGGGAGGTGGGATCCATCCGGGTCCACAATTTTGCATCCTCCCAAATATGGCGGATGAGAGTAGGGAGAGCAAAATGGGAGGAAAATGACTATAATGCCTCCAATTTTGCATTGCACTCCAATTTTTTTAAGGGTAATATAGTAATTTTATAAATTAAATACCAATCCATCCATTCAACCCTCTTTTCATACCAAACGACATGAATGATAGATGTTATCCTCTCCATTCCTCCTACTCTCTCTCCCTCTTAATTCATCCATCCATCATACTCTCCCTCCCTCTTACCAAACATAGTGTAATGTTCAAAGTTATTAGTATTATTATTATTTATAATTATATGATGTGGGCTAGCTTCAGTCCCAAGATCTTACATAACTTAAAAAGATCTCACCGATTAAGTTGGTTAGTACCAGAGGTATTACTGTTTCAGCATCTTGGTGTTCATAGTTTTTTGCACAATTCATTAATGATGCGTTCGACATTTGCAGGATCTCCTGTTGACTATTGATCTAAATAATTCTTCTATATGGACTGGAAATTGGTCTCAGCTTTGCCCTACTTGCAAGGTCTTCTTAATGAACTTTCTTTTAACAAGTATAATTAATATATAACATTGAGTATTGTGTTATATGTTTATTATGCTGCCTAGATTTTATTATGTATTTGTTCTTTCATTGTAATTTTCAGATAATAAGACCCGTTCGCTCTAAGCACTGTCCTACATGTAAGCGCTGTGTGGAGCAGTTTGACCATCACTGCCCATGGATTTCTAATTGTGTTGGAAAGGTGAGAAGGTAGCTTAAACTTTGTTAGTATTAATAAGTAAAAGGTGACCATATTTTATGACTGAATAAAGTTTTGACTTTGTTTTTGCAACTGATTTTGTAAATAAAGAATCAATGTAATTAGTAGTCCCAAAACTGTAAATGTTCAAAGTGCAGTGAATAGTACCTATGGTCAACCGGAGGAGGTTGATCGATTAAAGCCTCCAGTTCACCGGTTTAAGATTCAAAGTCACTTTCAACACCAAAAGCTGGTGTTGTGGTCGATTGAAACATAGTCGCAGTTGACTGGTTGAGCATCAAAAAGTTCCAAACAATCAAATATGGCTAATTTTCACTTTAGCTATATTAATTTTGTATGTATATACTTTTTGTTTATCTTGAAGTGTTCTATTGAATTTGAAACTACGTATGGGTTTAAGTTGTGCATTTACTCTTTAATAGCATTTTTATTTTGGTCTAAAAAAAAAAGAAGTAAACAAACAAACAAAAAGAAGAAGAAGCTGTCAATAGTCTTTCAATTTATTTGCCAAGTGAGACATTTTGAGCCACTTCCTTTTATGTCTGGCCTAAGGACATGAAAACTTGTTTGGTTTGTAAAATACAGAGGCTTGACTTGTAGGGGAGGATTTTGATAAAATTCATTAAAAATTTAAGTGAAACTTTTTATATCTTTTAGGATATTTTTATGATATTTTTCGAATTTTCAGGAATAGTTTAACTAAGCCTTTAATGAAATATTTCATTTTCTTTGGTATGCATCATGGTCCGTGCTTGTACTTGTTTCTTCTTTGTTTGATTTAATCTCCACTTGAATTATCGATGCAAGGTGTTATCGATGCAAGGTGTTATACGTGACTTCACTACAAACTCGTCTTATCCTCCCTTCTATTTTTATCGCTTTTCATCTGCTTGAACATTAACTGATTGTCATCATTGTGCTTCTGGCAGAGGAACAAACGGGACTTCTTTATCTTTCTATGCATGGGAAATCTGACATCACTCATCAGTGCTGCCGTTACAGTTCAAAGTATGTAGGTCGCGGATGAAATTCATATTTCTCCTACCTTTTCAATGTTCAAGGACCAGCGTTTTTTGATGTACCGAATAACTTCATTATGTCTCAGATAATTTAATGCCTCTCTTGTGACAGGGTTATGGACAGCAATACCACCCTTGCCTACTGAAGAAACGTGGATGCACCATGTGGTAGTCCAACATCCTGGTGCTGTGGTATTCCTAGCTTTAGACATTGTTATTTTGATCGCTGCTACGACTTTGACCACAATACAAGTTTCTCAGGTAATGGACCGGATATTATATAAACTTTAGATTAAAGTTTTTCTACCACAAATAGTGCTTTTCATAGTAAGCATATTCGAGGTCATGGTATTAGAACCTGTTCAAAATTTCATTGTGTTTCCTCTTCTTTATCATTATCATCTCTCATGATCGGCAAACTTATAAGAACTTATTAGTTGTTCACAATTTCTGCGTTCAAATTTATGTTTCCATTTTTTGTAATGCAGATATCACGGAATATCACCACAAATGAATCAGTGAATTCAATTCGATATGGCTATCTACGTGGTATAGATGGACGGTTTCGTAACCCATATAACCATGGGTGTCAAAAGAATTGTTCAGATTTCCTCGTTCACGGTTACACAAATGATGATGAGATTGCTTGGCCTCCATTGCAGCAGGTTGCCGGTTAGAACCACGGGCATGATATGCTGTGTACTTAAACTTGACTCTAGCGCCCAACGTTGTAGATTATGATGAAGAAACTACCCTTGCCACTCTTGCAAATGATAGTCCTGTTCCAACATGGGTCACATTCATGTCAATATACAAACGCTGGTAATGTATTACTGTTTGTAACCAATTCCATTCTCAAAAAGTAATAAAAGCTTATGATTTGATTGTTCAATGGAGGAGGAAACTGTTCATAGGCTAATGTCATGCCTTGCAAATTTATTGATAAAATTACAATATTTGGAACGAAAACGTGAAATTCATTATACCCTCTTGCAAATTAATCTATAACCAGAGTCGATATTTAGATTCATCAAATACAATAAGCCTGCAATAAATACCGGAGATCCTTCAATCCATTGTCATATAAGACTCATATGGATGCACTCTCCGATTCTCATATGTATAATATGTAAGAGTTTGATGAGATCTAATCAGCCCCCCCTGTTGAATTACTAAAGGGTCAGCTTTGCTTTATTCCACTTGGCCAAGTCTGATTCTTCACGGATTTTAGGATAGCTTCGATCTCCACGAGGGCTTCCTGATCGTTTCCGAAAAGAGCCAGTTCCGTAGCAGCAGCAGCATTCTCCTCGACCTGATTATCACAATGCCATGTTTAGCTAACAGTCCAAAAATCATGAACATGAACAAGTGAGATTAGTCCATTAACTACAAAAAGAAACTCATTATCCCATTCCAGCTTTTGAAACCTACAGATTTTTCAATTATTAAATAGATTTTGCAATTTATCTTAGTTGAAAAATTCAACCATGATGCTTACAGAACGGGGATAGTGATGCATAAAACATGTTCACACTGGAGAAAGCTATCCATAATCCACTAACTCAAAAGGATGATAAAAAAGCTTAATATCACTAAAGTTGCAAACTTGCAAATGAAAGAAAATATATGACATAGTGTTCAGTTCGATGTTTTCTTACCTGGCCTTTCCATCTTTTACTGCTTTAATTACACAAAATGTTTTCAATCCCTTCTTAAATATCTTTAGTGCTATAATAAATACAGAATGGTGATCAAGTGACGGGCAAAACAAAAGAATGGCATCTTATGTGTTAAAAAACCGAGAAAACGGGGGTCTGCTATGAACTTTTAAAGTGAAAGGGTTGACGGAGACAATTCCTTAAGAGAAAAGTTTGAGAGTAGAAAGAAAACCATCCTCAAATCTCAACATGATTTCATGAGAAAAGTTTGAGGATTGGTGGTACTCAGGCTTGTATAATGACAAAAATGAACGAATTAAACAAATTACGAAGCAAACCTGTTTAACAGAGTTCATGCCAACCAGGACTGATGAAATATCCTTATTTGACAAGCTGTATTGCATGGATAACTTTGAAATGTTCTTTCCCTTCTCCTTGCAATAGGCAGCAGCAGCTTGGCATGCAGACTGTTGGGATAAGTACAAAATAAAATTATGATTAATGAAGTTTCAAAAAAGATAAAAGCTCTATACATATGTGCAAGCTGTTAAAAGAATTTCAAAATATTCAAGCCTAGATATGCATGGTAACAATAATGGCATCCTAGCTGAAGAACTAGAAGGGACGTGTCTTTTGTCACATTACAGATATGCAGACTATGTAGAGCTGCAAGTACTGGGACAATTAAATTCAATCACCAGAATACCTTGAGTTCAGGCGAAGCTGGGTGCCATTCTGGAGGACCAGTCTCTGTAAGAAGCCCCATTGCAAGAGGGGAAGCACTAATTACACCTACACCCTTGCTCTTCAGATACGGCAATAGATCCTCCAATGTTGAATCATTAATACTGTAATGGCAGTACGAAAGAATCACATCAACTGCACCAGGTGGCACCCGATCGAGCACATATGTAAAAACTTCCAAAGGAAGTCCAGTAATACCAATGAAACGGATTTTCCCAGATTCCTTCAGTTTCTGAAGGGCAGGAATGGTCTCGTTCACGATCTGTAAACATTATACCAAATCAAACCAACCTATTAATAATACAAAAACTAAAATAACATACAAAAGTGAACTCTGAATCTTACTGTTAAACAAAAGTAAACTATGTTATAAACTGAGATTTATAATAGCCAATTAGGAATACATGACGACGGACCTGATCTAGAGACCCAAATTCAATGTCATGGCATTGCAGTATATCGACATAATCCAGCTGCAACCTTGCCAAACTCTCATCAATGCTTTTAGTCACCCTCTCGGCACTGAAATCAAAACCCTCAGTATACCGCCCACATTTTGTTGAAACAATGTACTCATTTCTAGGGACTTCCAGAGCTTTAAGTGCCTTACCAAGCATCTTCTCCGACAACGTCCCTCCATAATACCTGTCGAATGAAAAATAAGAAAAAAAAAAAAAAACATTAAACTGAGAGAGAAAAAAAGGTGAAATGCTAATGCATCACAAATACATAGAGCAGGTGCAAGACCAGTGGTTGATGGCAGATCAAGAGAAAGTAGCAATTGCAAATCTAAGAAAAAAAAAAAAAAATGATATAAGCAAATTAAACGGAAGATTAATATTCACACACCATTAATATTCATATTGAACTCATACTATAAATGTTGTTTGACTCATTTATTTTTGTTTACCTCAGCTCCAAGACAACATCAAATCTAAATTTTCAAAACTTGAACTTCTTGTTCTTGTTTGATATTTTGTCAGAACCCAACCCAAGCATGTAATTTGCAACCAAAAATTGAAAACGTTCAATTCCTTATATTTTCCTATCAACAATCAAAGTAATCCAAAATCTCCTCTAATTTTCTTGGAAAGTGAAGAACTTTGGTAGTGCCCAGTTAAGTTGATCATCCAAATCAAATGGGGTTTTTCTGAGCTCTAACAATGCTCAATCAACATCAATAATCACATTTTCTTTACATTTGGATTTAGTGAACCGCATTGAAGAACTTCAGGCGTTTGAAGTTAATAAAGTAGTTAAAAAAAAAAAAAAAAAAACTCACATTTTCTAAATTGAAAAAATAATTAAAAAGAAAATATATGAAATGCAGAAGTGACACACGTACGGGGAGGTGTCAAAGAAGTTGATGCCGAGACGAAAAGCTTCGCGGACGGAAGAGATGGCGTCGTTTTCAGAGACGGGTCCAAAGACGTTGCCGAGCGGAGAGGCTCCGAATCCGACGCAGCTCAGTCGGAGCCCCGTGTTTCCTAAGGGCCGGAGCTCCATTTTGGTGCGTAGGAGTGCCATTCAATCTAGAGTGTTTGGGTGGTAGGAAAATCTGAAATTTTCCTTCTTTTGTGCTTTTAATTTATTATTTATTTTTTGTTGTTGGGAAAGTGTAAAACGGACACAAACGAATTTTCACGTGGGTGGGTCCCGTATGATAGATGTCCAATTATTTATTACTGGGAGAATTGTAAACAACCCCCTAACAATTGATCAAATGCCAAATGAAACCCTCTAGTTTGAAAAATCAACAAATACCCCCTACCTTTAGTTAATAGTTAGTAGGGGTGTGCAGGATCCAATCCAATCCATTGGATTTGATCAGATCCAGAGAGGTAATTGAATCGGATTTGATCCTAAATTCTAAAATCCATTGGATTTGATCGGATATTGGATTTCCGTTTGGAAATTCGCCGAATTCACCAATTCGATGATCCGCCTAAAATATTATGTCTTATTTTTATATTGGGCAATTTATTTTATCTACTACTTTCTAATGTAGAGGCCCAACTAAAATACAATTTTTAATGTTACTATTTTGGGTTTTCTTTCTCAATTTCTCTACGACCAACAATCCACCATCTTCTTTTCTTCTATTCTCTTCATCAACATCACAGCTTATTAAATTTATATTTGGAGTTGATGTATAATGTTTATAAACTTTTTGAATTATATAAAGTTTACAAGTTATGTCATGTATTTTTTTAATATTAATTTTATTTGAGTTAATTAGTAATGTTTGAATAATTTATTTGATTTTATTTATTTCAGATTATAACTTTTATATATTATGAATGACTTTATATTAATTCGATCCATCGGATCATATCGGATTGGATCAGATCGGATTGAAATATTTTATATTCAGATCGGATCGGATCAAATAGTAATTGGTTCGGATCGGGTTGGATCCCGCTTTAAAATTGGATTAGATCGGATTGCAATTTCTTCGATTCAAATCGGATCGGATTGGATCTTGCATCATGACAAGTCCATTGGATCCGATCTGCCACACACCCATAATAGTTAGTTGACTTTAATTAAATCTAATAAAATATAATTATTTAAGTGGTTTTTTCTATAATTGAACTAAAATATAATAAAAATATGTTCGAAAATAAAAAATAAAAAATAATTTTAATAAAAATTAAATATATAAAAATATATTATAACAAAGTAATAAAATCATTACAAAATTTAAACAAAAAAATTATTTTAAAATATAAAAAATTATTTTTGTATGAAATTGATTTTTATTTTATTTTATTATTATTAGTATATATATATTTATTATAGTGCTATTGCATCACTTTTGTGTATGTTTTGTGAGAATCGAATTAAACTTGTAGAAAGTTTTTTTTTTTTTTTTTTTGTAGTAGAAGATTTCAAGTTTCATCGGTATGAAAACTTGAAATTATCTGTTAAAACATGAAATCTTCAAGTTTTTCGCAAAAGATCTCAAGTTTTCACAAAATATTTCAAGTATTTTCTAAGATTTCAAGTTTTAAGGCAAAATTTCAAGTTTTCGCAAGAAGCTTCTCTAGGAAATCTAGAGTTCGTCTCTTCCGGTTGTGACAGTGGTGACATCCTTCTCTTCCATATGCGATGGCAACAACACCCTCTTCTCTTTTGGCTACAACGACACCCTTTTCTTTTCTGGCTATGACGGTGACGACGACGACATACCATCTGTCTCCTAGGTCAATGACGCCTCTCTCTCCTCTCTTTCTCAACTGTTCAACCTTTCACGATTTGAAATGTATGTTTTTTTTTAAGTGGTATTTAAATGGGGGTATTCATGTAATTTTTTAAAAAGTGGTTGTTAATAATTAAGCTTGCGTACATGTTAATAAGGAAATTCAAATAATTTGGGAGACTATTTTTGGGCTGAATAATCATTTTCTTCCCTATAAAATGCACTATTCTCCATTCTACGCCTAAAGTTTCAATATTGGCCAACCTCCCACTATCAATTGAATTTTTTTTTTTTTTTTTTTAATTTTATTTTATACGGAGAATTATAAATAAACCCCTAACATTTGATCAAATGCCAAATCAAACCCTCTGGTTTGAATAATCAGCAAAAGACCCCCTAACATTAGTTGATAGTTAGTTGACTTTAATTAAATATAATAAAATATAATTATTTAAGTGGTCTTTTCTATAATTGAACTAAAATATAATAAAAATATGTTTGAAAAAAAAAAATTATTTTAATAAAAATTAAATATATAAAAATATATTATAACAAAGCAATAAAATCATTATAAAACTTAAACAAAAAATTTATTTTAAAATATAAAAATTTAATTTTGTATGAAATTGATTTTATTATGATTTTAATTTTTTTATTATTAGTATATATATTTATTAAATTTTCCTTTTTAAATTCTGTTTATAATAAAAGATTTAAATTGTAATATTTGATTTATAACTAATGGTCAACTAACTTAGTAGGATGTTTTTTGCTGATTATTCAAAATAATGTGTTTCATTTGGGTTTTAATCAAAAGTTAGGGGGTTGTTTACAATTCTCCCTTTTTTCTATTCCCCCCTGGTGTTATAAAAAAGCCCTAATATACCCACCGTTAGGAATTAATTCTATTAAAGACATAAGGGTAAAATGATAGAAAAAAACTTAAATTAAAAATTGTTTATAAATATTAAAATTAAAAAAAAAAAAACCAGATTTTAATATAATAAAAAAAATTAATCCTATCTTTCTCTCTTCCCCATCAAAATATTATCTCTCTTCTCCACTATCAATGGTGGAGTCAAGATTTTGGCTTTGGACGGGCTAAGACAGAAACTAATATTAAATGTCACACAAGAAAATATATTAATATATATACCCAAATGTAATACAATTTAGTCTTTAAGGTAATGATAAAAAACTATGTAGAGTAAACCATAAGAACCACCTCAAAACAAAATAGATATTGCATAATAAAATAATAAAGAAAGTCTTAATTTGTTTTAGTGAATATCTAATTATATATAAAAAAAAAATACATACATATATAGATAGATTTAGCTATTATATGGTTCATGTATAGTTGCGGGTGTAATTACAATAGTAGGTTATTTCTTTTCAATTTTAATTTCTTTTAAAATTTTAAATCTTTGATTTATGTAGACCTTTGAATTGAAATCCAATGATTAAAAATTAACCATGTAACTATACAGTACTGTGTAGTAGTTGAACCCATATATAGACTAGATTAGGAAATAATGTATGAAATCATAAGAAATTAAAATATTAAAAGGGATTGATTTTGTCTTGGTAAAAAAAAAACGGAAGAAATTTATATTATTAATAACATGGGGACTAGGTTACAATATACAAAGGAGTATGGAAAGTATAGGAGCATCTCCAACAACCTCCTTTGAAGACATCCATTAGCTTAATTAAGGAAGTAGGTGTATTTTTCCAGCCCCAATAGGTCTCTAAATGACTCCCTTAATAGCGTTCTGGTGGAGTTCACTCTCTTAATTAATGGGTGTTTTCAAACCCCCTTAAAGTGGGCTCTATCTATCATAATTGACAAACAATATCTAATATTTATTAAACACAATATCTAACATTTAAATAATAATAAAAAAATTATTAAAGAGGCCATTTAAGGTAGGGGTCTGCAGGATCCAATCCAATCCAATACAATCCATTGAATCGGATCCAATTCATTGGATTTGATTAGATCCAGAGAGGTGATTGGATCAGATTGGATCCTAAATTCTAAAATCCATTGGATTTGATCGAATCGTGAATTTCCGTTTGGAAATCCGTCGAATCCGCCAATCCACCTAAAATATTAGGTATTATTTTTATATTGGGCAATTTATTTTATCTACTACTTTCTAATATAAAGGCCCAACTAAAATATAATTTTTAATGTTACTATTTTGAGTTTTCTTTCTCAATTTCTCTACGGCCAACAATTTTGTAAGATCTTTGATTTGTATTGGCTTGATTCCATTGTAAAACTCTCTATATTTGTAATATTTGTTGCTTAGGTGGTTCTTGGTGAAAAGAAGCTTCAAACGTGAAGAAGCAACATCTTGTGCAAATATCGTCTTCAAGGGGAACATCGCATTCTTGGATGCAAATGTATCAAGATTCTTCTTTCTCTTGCAAGACGTAAACGCACACATACATAATTCATACATGTGTATCCCTGCATCATTCTGCAAACATTTGGTATAACATATTCACACACATTTAAGAATGCTCATGCATTGGTCTCATATAGACAAACATTATAAAATTGTATGTTTTATCACTATCGCTTAGATATGACATACTTGTGTGACATTATATTTATTTGTTTATGTTTATTATATTTTGGACTTGAACATGATCTCATATGATTTCTTATTAAGTCCCGGTCATTTCAGTTACTCATTCATTAGGTTTCGAGTCCAAACGATGTAGCTACGCTACTTTGCGTTCTCATTCGTTGAGTTGTCTTCGTCGTCGTTTTCCGAGATGAATTCTCAACCTTTTTGTAAAGTTTTGTAGTCATCGTTGTGCGTGAAGGAGTTACAATTTGTAATCCGAAAACAGATTCAAAATCGGAGTTCGGAGGCCCGAATACGGCCGAAGAACGAGAGAGGTGCGCGAGATGAGCAAGATTGGCCAAAGGCCAACCTTAGTATGCCACATGTGCCACACGGCTAGGGCTGCTCTTTGCCCACATGTACCACAAACTGGCCACATGTGGAGGTGACGTGGCAGCTTTGGATTGGCTCATTTTTCCCTCTCTTGAATTCTTTTAAATACTCTATATTCCTTCCCATTTCATTCAAAGAAGAAAATTTGAAAAAGATAGAGTGCATAATTTTCTCTCCAATTTTCTCAACTTCCAAACACCATAACTTTCTCATTCAGACTTCGAATTGAGTGATTCAAGTTGGAGAATCTTCATATTCAAGTCCCCTACCTTCTCCAAAAAGGTTTGTAGCAGTTTGATCGAGTTTTGTGATAGTTTTACCCTCAAAACCGAAACTGCACGAGATTCCTAGGTATTGAACTAAACTTTGTGATTTCATCTTTTATGATTTTCAATTACCTTGGGTTTTCTTCTTCTATATGTATGTGTATATTTTATAAAAGCTATTGAGAAGGATAACTTCAAATCAAAGGTAATCTAGTCTAATTAGAGACTTGAATGTGAACTAGTTTACTAGAATTCTAGGTTTTCACATGTTTGTGAGTTGTATTGTGATTAACTTGATATCTAAGGTTATTTGTGTTTTGACTGACTCATTTTATGATTAATAATCTTAGCATGTGCTTGGATCCTTTTATTGAACAAATTTAGGATTTGCACATTTGATTTTGTGTTTAGAGATAACTAGGATTTAATTGATTATTCATTATATCCTTGCTCTAAATAATTGCTAGAATATTCATTGATCATATTTTGTGATTCTAGCATTTTTGGTATATGTTTCTAATATCTTGAATATGTGCTTCATATATATGATTTATTCAAGTATTAGCTTTGTGAATGAAACTATGAATCACACGTGTTAGGTGTTTCACATGCTCTAGGTTTCAATTCATGATTTTATGACTAGACAATATTTGACTTTTGTGCTCACATGATTAAGTCTATGTCTACATGATTTATACTTGATCCATACACTTCATATGTTCATGCATCATCTTGTATGTTTGCATCACTTGAATTGTTAAACTAGAATATTATACATTGTGTGCTCATTGTCTAATTCTAGTTTCCATAGTTCGTATTGATTATATGTCTTATGTGGAATGTGCTTGCATCATTTGCATCACTTAGATCATTTGCCTTGCAAAAGGTGGAAGTCTCTTGTTAAGGTGAGTGAAGCCTTAATTTGAGCAAGAAGACTTGGCTAGGAAAGTGTTTCAAATAGCCAAGCACGAAGTATTAGTTAGGATCAAGAGGATCCGGATAACTAGCAAAAGTCTTAGCTAGGAGTGTGATACTTTGGATGGTTGAGCTAGGGAGACTAGGATCATTTGTGATCTAGATAGCTAAGCAAGGGAATATTCCTAGATATGTGAGCGTTTTGGATAGGAAGTTGCTTCTTAGAGGTGGTTCACTAGGCCCGAGGGTAAACTATGATTTGATAGCTTATGGTGGATATCATGAGTTGATAGCCTTGAGTGTGTATGTCCTTTTCGTCATAGTTAATTGCTTTGCCAGTGGTTGTGGATTTAACCCGTGGATGTTTCCTCTTCGGAGGTTTACCACGTAAAAATCAATGTGTCAAATGTCTCTATCTTTATCTCTTTACATTTGTATGTATGATTAATATGACTTGTTTAAGATCTTCATTTTCTCACATCCTTGTAAACAAGTTATTGGTAAAGAAAGAGATGCACACATTATTCTTTGAATCAACACTTGTCTTTTGTATGTTGTAAGTGTTTGAACATTGTATCTTGTAATATTATGTATTAAGTTGTATAGTTCTACTTAGTGTAATTATATTGTAATATTCAAAGTACAACTTGTGGAATTTGCTGTTCATTGAATATACTTGTACATGAGATACATTGTTTCTTGGTATATATTTTGTAGACTAAGGGTGGTGAATTGAACATACATGTGTTAATTGTTTTCTCATAACAATCATGTTAAAGGTTAATTTGTATGCTCACCAAGTTTTTGACATAAGTCACGAAAGAGTTTTTAAAACTAGTGTGTCAACCTATTCACCCCCCTCTTGGTTGTTTAGTATAACCTTGTAGGTATTTTCAAATCCACCATCTTCTTTTCTTCTATTCTTCTTCATCAACATCACGGTTTATTAAGTTTATATTCGAAGTTGATGTATAATGTTTATAAACTTTTTGAATTATATAAAGTTTACAAGTTATGTCATGTATTTTTTTAATGTTAATTTTATTTGAGTTAATTAGTAATGTTTGAATAATTTATTTGATTTTATTTATTTCAGATTATAACTTTTATATATTACGAATGACTTTATATTAATTCGATCCATCGGATTGGATCGGATTGGATCAGATCGGATTGAAGTATTTTATAATCGGATTGGATCAGATCAAATAGTAATTGGTTCGGATCTGATCAGATCCCGTTATAAAATTGGATTGGATCGGATTGTAATTTCTTCGATCCAATCAGATCGGATCTTGGATCATGGCAAATCCATTGGATTCGATCCGCCGCACACAGCCAATTTAAATGAGTATTGCTGGAGTACATACTTCCTTGATAGTCCCTTGCAATAACATACACCCTTAAATAAGGGAGTCTCCAAGGGAGACTGTTGGAGATGGTCTAAGGAAGAAAAAAAGGAAGCCTAGATGTAGACCTCAAAGAAATGTATTTTAGACTATGTAATTGCATTATAGACGGTCATCAAAGTCGTTTGATAAATTCATTTCAGGATTACGTTATTGCATTGTAGATGGTTAGTAAAATCCATTAGTATGGTCCTAAGTATTTGTTTTCTCTTTTCCTATTCTTTCTTGGCCTACACCCATGGCCCATTACAACCAATGAAAAGACATGTGGATCTCTTGGTGATGATTGCTTAAGAGTGAGGTTATACATGTGCTCTATCTATATTCTTAATGCTTGATTACGTTTATGAAATCTTTTGCACTTATATGAGTGTCTTTCTTATTATATGAATATGCGAATATTAATTTTTACGATAGATGGGTTTTTAATTTTTTTACACTGATCCGAATCGAGGTTGAGATTTTTTATTAATTTAGAGAAGTTATTAATTTAAAGGAGATTAGTTTACAGATGTTTTACTGTATCATAATATAAGAGAAAGAAAAATGGTGAAAGAGAAAAATATGAAGAGAGGAACCAAAATTTATATAGAGTAATGCTAGGCTTCTCAAATTTTTTCCCAATTTTTTTTTTCCAAAATTGTAATTCACTAGATGCTTTGCAATTTCAAAAATCAGATGTCCACAACACCTACAAGAATGCAATGGCAACAGTAGCCTGAAATGTTAAGAACATTATATCCTTCATATTTATTACAAGTATTATAAATCATCTTGTTGGTCTTTTCGCTTCAAGGGAAACAAATGCAACGAAAAGCTTGTTAAGGAACTTGAATGCCTTCAATTGAAGAAGCTTTATTGGTTAAAAAGGGTTAGCTTAGCAAGTTCTAACTACCCTAAACATAGGTTTTAGACATAGATTTGGCTGATAAATAGAACCATACAAACTTAGAATCAGAGTATGTTAGTGTTAGTGAACAAGTCACTACGCGGAAGCTGTAAGGACCTCTATTTTGTTATTAACTTATTTCATGACAAACTACATTGGGGATGATTGTGTAATGGGTAGCTTAGGTTTTCTTGATGATTATCAAGGCAAGCTTCTAAGCATCTCCATAACTTCAAGATCAAGAGCTTCAAAATGTATATTACTTGACTTGATTCTTGAAGAGATTAGGTGCACACACACACACACACACACACACACACACACTTACATGCATTCTCATTGTACTTGCATTTGTGTTTCCATGATTGTGTGCATTTATGTCTCATTTCACATGTGCACTTTGTTGTTAGTTCTAAGTGTGGTTTTGTATGGTGTAATTCATTTCCGTTTGTGTGATCGGAAACGTCCGCGCTTGCACGATGGTGTGCATGTCTTAGCGCGATAGTTGACCATTTGAGAAAGTCCTATTATTTTCTTGGATAAGTGTTAGATATGGTGTGGTTGAATGGAGTAAGGTGTCTAGTTTCAAAAGATTGTTTTTTCAATGATTTAAATGTTTTTTAAAACTAACCTTTGTATGGTCTTGTGACCATAATATTTTATACAAAGTTTCAAAATGAGTTTTGAAATTTTCTGTAAAAACTAGACACCTATACCTTTCCGACGGTATATTATTTGTAATATTTTATGACCATTTGAATTGGTTTTGGAATCTCCAAAGAGACTACTAAAACAGGGCATCTCTGCTGTAATCCGAATATGACTTTTGGTCACTCAAATGACTATAACATTTTCTACAGACATTGAAACTTCATTCTATAATACCACCTCTCAAACTGTATTAGCTAATACAGTTAGAGGTGTATTAGGTGTCACTGTTCACATTACTTAGTACAATGCAGAGTTACCAGCCAAACACAATATTGTATTAGTAATACACTATAATACAATACTATACAATGAAACAAACATGCCCTTAGACTTTTAATTATTTTCATTGAGTCAAAGTCTTGTGGCTTCTAGGTGAAGTTGTACAAGCAAGTGAAGTCTTAAAACCAAGGGTTGGTTGGCAAGCATTGCCAAACACCGCTATAAAAGGCTTACGGGTAGATTAGAAGGTGCTCATGCCAAGAGTAGTGGATCGGGGGATATCACTAGGATTGAACCAAGAGTGGCAAGTGGTAGTGTCCATAGCCTGAGGGTGTAACCGTCTTTGCATATAGTGGATGGTTGTGGCTTAAGTGGGTAGCATGGCTAGTCTGTGGTTTTTCCTTGTTGAAGGTTTCCACGTAAAAATCAAGTGTTCTTTACTTTCCACACTTTTACTTGATTTTTATTGTATGTTTGTATTGGGTTATATATTGTTAATATTAACTAATCGAAAAATTGGTAATAATTGATTAACAACTCATTCACCCCCTCTCTAGGTTGTATTAGACGCACGCATTATATATTTTCAGAAGCGTTGCTGGATAGAACACAAACAAACACAATAATAAAAAAAGATAAGATGAAGAGAAGTAATCAAATTCAATCACACATAACATAAGAATTTTACGTGGAAACCCAAATTAGTGAAAAAACCACAGCCCTCAGAACAACAAGAGAAAGTTTCAATATGTAGTAAATTGTTACAACCACACACTCATGGTTCTCTCTCTAAATAATACCCCAAACCCGATTACACCCAATGTCACTTTGAGATCTCTCTAGTATTTGCTATTTTGCTCCACACATAATAACCTAGTTATTATGGTGTATTTATATGAATTACAGGGAGTTTAAGATAAAAGGAAATACTAATCCTATACGTACAAGAATTAATTGTTTCACATAAATTCTATTTCCTATTTATGACAAGTTTTCTTGTTTCACATAAATATTATTTTCTTTTTATGAAAAATCTTCTTGTAAGGAGAAATTCTTTTCCTTTAAGCATAAGACTTTTCTGTTCTGCATGAAGACAAACTTTTTCTCCTTTTTCGATAAGCACAAGAACTTTCAGAAGAAAAACCTTTCCTATTTTCGCACAACATTCCTGATCTGGGCAAAATCGCAGCCCCAACCTTTCCTATTGTGGTTGGGGTCGCGATTTGTAACCCACACCCTACATCGCGGAATCTCTTTGGAGTCCACCACTCAGAATACCGCGGTTGGTGCCTTTTGCCTATGCCACGGTCTACATCGCGTGATCTCACTGGAATGTGCCACAGTTTGTACCGCTGTCCGTGCACATTTGTTCATACTGAACTCCACGTCGCGATTCCTTCCAGAATCCGATTCTTCAGTTCTTCTTTGGTCTTCAAGCCTCCCTCAAACACGATCTCCTACTTCCAAATGATTCCCACGTCTCTAGGATGTTTCCGTATTGGTTGAATCTCGTTTGATAATCATTGGGAATACGAGCCATATCTAACAATTAGGACCGATACTATAAGCTTAAGATCAACTAAACAAATATTAAAAGTAACAATTAGATCATTTTTCAAGACATCTACTACTTCACTGGAAAAAATGTTGTTGTAAGTGTAATTCAACAGAGATTACCTTATAATAATATCACTTTCAGCAACAACAAAAAAAAAAAAAAAGATCAATATAACTCACATATTATAGGGAAATTCAAAAGATATTTTCTTCATGTCTCAAACTACACAAACCCAGAAATGAATAATTTCTTCTTGTCTGAACTACACAAACCCAGAAATGAATTCAGTACTAGAGTTGAAAACAACAAAATTCTAAGCTACCCCAAAATTGCATAATCATATATGTAAGGACTTCTATTTTGTGATTGGCTTATTTCATGACATACCATATTGAGGATGATTGTTGTAAGTTCCTTAAGTTTTGATTGGCTTATTTTATGGACAAACCACAATTGGGGCTTGTATTGTAAGGGTAGCTTAGGCGAATAATTGTTGGTGATCAAGCACAACAAAGGCATTATTAAGACCTCAAGATGATAAACACTCCAAAGGTAAAATACTTGTGCTTACTTGCTTTGAAGAGATCTTAGTTGCACACACACACACACTCGCACAACTCATGCATATGTATACTTGTTGTATATTGAGTGTTTTATGTATGTGCATTCATGTTATTGAACTCTCTTCTTGCATGTTTTATTTGATTGCATCTTGATTGATAATTGTCATGTCTTTTTAGGCATTAGGATGCATTCACTTCACACTTCACATTTGCATATCTTTGATGGTTTGTGTTGTGTTATTAGTGTGTTGTGTAATTTGTTTCCCAAAGATTGTTAGGAAACGTTTGCGCATGCACGATGGTGTGCTTGGTTTAGCACGAGGATTGCCTTTGGAGAATGCCCTTGGCTGCTCCTTGGTTTCACCTCATTTGGTGAAACGACGGTTATGATCGGCGACCCTGACCGCCGAATGGAACCGTTTGATTCCAGTAGGTTATGGAATGCTTTTTGTGGTTATGATCGGAGGCATGGCCACCGAAGTAAACCGTCATTTGAGACCTGATTGATTTTATCTCTCGCAGATCAAATCTGCGGTTGTGATTGGCGGTTATGAAACCGCTTAATGAAACCGCCGTTGATACCTAATGCTCTCGATTTCTATTTGGCTGTTTCCAACCATCGATTGAAACCGTCGATGGTGCGTTTCAAGGGAAAACTTGTCTTTCCAGGGAAAACTTGTCTTTCCACCTAGCATTTTCTTACTCTTTATAAATATATCATTATCTCATTCTCTGAACTGAGCTCTTGCATAGTAAGAAACCTAAAGAGAAATACAGAGAGACTTGATAGAAAAGGCACAAAAATTGCTCCTTTAATTCTCTAAACTCTTTTCCATATGCATAAATCATCATCTAAGCATCATCTAGGATCATATAGTATGTGCTAATGCATGGGTCTTCTTCAACACACATGTTATGGTAACTTGAACACTATCTTCATTTATTTTAGTGTTTTTACTTAACAATTTATCTCATTTATAACTTGTATGCTTTTAGATTAATTTCTACTTACAAGATTGAGATTATTTGTTGATTGATTGAGTTGTTTTGTGATAGCTAGGATTTCATGTTTATATAAATCTAGCTAATTTATCTCATTGCTAGATTGAGATTGATTTTGATAGTTATTGTATCTAGGATTGGTTATCCTTGACATAGCTAAGTTGTATGCCATGACATATATCAACATGATATCAGGATTGATTTTATTGTCATCATTTAATCTCTAGATAAGCATTTAGTGTTCCCTAGCATTAATTGCATTTTGGATATTGCATAATATTCACATAGGGTGTTGATCTCTTCGTGAGATGTAAGTCTTGTGACTAAGGTGGCTTAGGGTACAAGCAAATTGATCTAGGTTCACTTTTAAAGGCCTGCAGGTAATAGTGGTGGATTAGTGACCGTGGACGGTTTGACGGTGGTCAACCTAGGTTGTAAACACCATTATAGCTAGTGGATCTGAGGATCGTGTGTAGCGCACATATCAGCCCGTGGTTTTTCTTTATTGAACGTTTCCACGTAAAAATCAAGTGTTATTTAATTTCCGTACTTAATACTTGATTTTATTATTTATGTGTTTGGGGTTATTTTTGTAAATTTGACTAATCCGAAAAATTTGGTAATAACCAGATTAACAACCCATTCACCCCCCCTTTAGGTTGTATTTAGACACGCCATATTTGTTTCAATTGTGTAATGGGTAGCTTAGGTTTTCTTGATGATTATCAAGGCAAGCTTCCAAGTATCTCCATGACATCAAGATTAAGAACTTCAAAATGTATAACACTTGACTTTGATTCTTGAAGAGTTTAGGTGCACACACACACACACACTTCATGCATGCTTTGTTCATCTTGCATTGTGTTCTAATTGTTTATATGTGTGCATCCTTTACACCCATCACACTTGCACTTCATTGTTAGATTTAAGTGTGAGTTTGTGTGATGTAATTTGTTTCCGTTTGTTTGATCGGAAACGTCCGTGCTTGCACATTGGTGTGCTTGTTTTTAGCGCGATGAGTGACCACTGGAGATGGTCCCAGTACTTGGGTCCTTGTGTAGGGATCTCTTCCCATGCACCAACTGTATAGTGCACTCGGGTTGGTTTTCCAGGTCCCAGTCACTTGACCCACGCAGCACTTACGCATTACGTTGGTCGTCATGTGCCACACAAGCGTATCTTGGGCAGAAGATCACCGCTGGTCTTGCGTTGGTCTTTTGCGCTGGTCATCATGGGCCTATATGATCAGAGATTGTGCGCTGGTCGTGCGCTACTTGACTAGCACACAGACTAGTGCACTTGACGGGAACTGGGCAGTTTTTTTCAAAACGATGTAGTTTCGTCTTACCCTATTATATATGCTTTCTTTTCTTCCTTTAGCTGACCAAGAACTCTAAAATTCACATTTTAGAGAGAGGAAGAGTTCCCTTAGAGAGAGAAGCTCCAAGAGTTGTTCTTTAACTCTTCAAACACAAACCCATGTGCATCTAACATCTTTCATGCATCAATCTTCTTGGTTTCTTAACTTGGTAAGTAAAACAAACAACACATCTTCATTTATTGTTCTATCTTAGTCCAAACATGTCGTTGATTGCTTAGTTTAGCAAATCTTCACTCTTATTGCATATTTTGTGAAGTTATGACATGAATGGGTTTGTATTTTGATAGCTTAATTGATTAGGTCAGTTTTTGCCTAAAAAGCTAAGTCATAAACATTCTTGTGTGATTTATTGATGACTATGCTGATAGATTGTCTTTTAATCAAATAGTTAAGCTTTTGAATGTTTATATGTGTTTTTAGTAGCAATTAGGTTGTTGGAAATTCTCTGCAACTAATTGAGTTCACATGTATGGACATGTTGACATTGTTGATAACTAGGATGTTAAATTGCATTATCTACATCTAGTTAAGCATTATATGTTTGTCTAGCATATTTTGTATTGTGCATAATTGTCATAATGTTATACGCACTTAGACTTTTAATTCTCTTTAATAAGTCAAAGTCTTGTGGTTTCTAAGTGAAGTTACACAAGCATTGTACTAGCTCCTCTATCAAAGGCCTGCGGGTAGATTAGAAGGTGCTCACGCCAAGAGTAATGGATCGTGGAGATCACTTGAGGGTGTAACTTTCTCTTTGTATAGAGGTTGCCTAGGGTTGGTCTAGAATCACTGTAAAAGGCCTGCAGGTAGCAAGGGTGGGTTAGTGACCGAGAATGATTGAGGTCAACCTAGGTTGTAAACATCATTACATATGGTGGATTTGAGAACCGTGTGTGGCTAGCAGAATAGCTCGTGGTTTTTACTGGTTGAAGGTTTCCACGTAAAAATAAAGTGTTTTTTAATTTCCACACTTTACACTTGATTTATATTTTTGTGTGTTTGGGTTTTATATGTTAATATTGACTAATAAAAAAAAAATGATAATAATCGATTAACAACTCATTCACCCCCTCTCTGGGTTGTATTAGACACACGTAGTATATATTTTCAATATGTACAATATTGAGTGACATAATAAAATTTTAAAAACATATATATATATATATATATATATACGGAAAATTTCCTATGAGGATGACCTGATAGAATTATATAAAGACATTGAATATGATCCACTCGTTTTACATACTTTGACCTGGTATGTATGCACTTGTCAAATCACTTTTATAAATGAGTGACTCACATTCAATATCCTGATAAAGTTATATAAGGATGTCCTGATAGGAACATGACCGTATATATACATATATATATATAAATTAAAGCATGCACATCCAGAAAATGGAATCTTACAAGATCTCAAAAATTTACAAACAGTAGAGATCAAAACAACAACCATACTTGATACTATTACTTGTTCAATAGACGTGAGACAACCTTCTAAATCGAAAATAAATATTTCAAAACGGAATCGAAAACAAACAAAAGCAAAATCGAACAAAATCATACCAGGTTCGACGGTGTATGTGTGCAACCGCAACCAAATCGGCGATGAGTTGTGGCAGCAATGGAAGGCAATTTTGTTGGCCAATGTTGGAAAACAACAATGATCGGGTTGGAGAGGAGATAAAGAGAAAAGAGAAAAGAGAAAGAGAGGGGAAAGGTTTTAATTTGTATTGGACAAAGATGTAAATTTTTGAAGATTTAAAGGGCAAATATGTCTTTTTCACTCTTGTCCCATGTCGTGGGACAAGATGGCTAAGGGTGTGAGGTGGGACAGAATTTTGTGATTTTTGTCCTATCTTGTCCCCTTCAGTCCCACACTAAAGTTGTGCCAAATGTGGGACAAAAACAAACTGTCCCCTGTCTCGTCCCGCGTACCAAACACACCCCAAATGCCGTAAAACCAACGATTACTCATTCTTAATCAATATTTGATAAATCTCTACCTATTTTAACATATTTCTTATTATAATTTATTCTTAATTTATAAATAAAAAAAGAGTTGTGCTATTGACACACCCGCTATTGAAATATTTATACCCCGGTTTTTAAATTATTGAGTATTCTTTTTTTTTTCTCCTTTATCAAATTACTTAAAGAGATATATAATTTTTATTAAAAAAAAAAAAATCAAGTATGAAGTAAAACTAATAAAAGCTCACTTTCTTTATTTCAAAATCCTAATGACATAAATTATTTCAAATAACTGAATGTTTACTATTTTTGTTTATATTTTCTTTCAGATGTCGATTTCATGTTTTCCATTTTTAGTATTTATTGATTTTATTGTTTCACATGTTCTTTTTTTCTTTTCAAATTCCAGATCCATGTTTGCTATTTTTTTTTTTCTCTTTGGTTTATTTTCTTTCAGATCTTCTAGGCATTCTATGATTTGTATCCATTCTTTTGTAGATTTTATTCTGAATCTTCCAAAGTTAGTTTAATGTTACTTACAAAAAAAAAAAAAAAAAAAAAAAAAAAATCGTACCAAGAATCACAACTAAGAAACCCCAATCTTTGATGAAAAACCACACAAAAACCCTAACTCAATCGCTCAAATCGCTCAAAAAAATCATCAGACGATCAATATCACACTCACAATCTACTACTAACAATCCAATCGATTACATAAAAAATAAATCGCAAATAATAAGGATGTTTTCACCATGAAATAAGAACTGAAAATAAGTCATGTGAATAGATGTGAGAAAACTGTATATAAAGATTAGAGATGAAGTGTATTTTTTTTTTTTTTACTTTTTTGAAATGGATATGGAGTGTATTAAGTTTGAAAAATATGTAAAAGAGTAATTCTAGAAATAAATCAAAAAATTAATAAAACCATTTAATTTTATATAATTGAATTAAATTTTAAAAAGTAGGACATAAATAGTTCAATAGTGGGGGTGTCAATAGCACCGCTCATAAAAAAATTAAGTTAATTAATTAATGTCTTAATCATTTGAACATTAAGCCAGGGAGGCAAGGGTAAGGGCCAAACGATTTCCTTCTCGGGAAATAGAGTGACATTTTGAAACCCCAACATCCAAAAGCAAGGCTCTCTCATCTTCGATTACTCGCATCTTCGATTACTCGATTACGAAACCGTATCACCCCAGCGAAAAGAAGAGAAGAGTGATTAACAGCAAAGCAGAGTCATTACTATAATGAAACAATGATGGTTTTGAAGCAAAAAAGTTTCCTTTTATGGTTTACACAACATTAAATGCTTGTTCTAAAATGGGACAAAGTGGAGCGAGTTAAATCGAATAATTATTACTAATTATGTGTATATTTAATGAAGTAATTAAACGCAACCTACTCGAAGTTTCCCTAATTACAAAAAAAAAAAGAAAAAAGAAAGAGACAGATATAAATTGTAAACCAAAGCATTAGCAGACCATCACCATATCCCTCTCCCTCTCTCTCTCTCTCAATCAACAAACAAAATCGGCCTGTTCTCTCACTAAAAATCTAGCCCGTTCTCGCTCTATACACTGCCAATCACGTCATACACTGCCGATTACGTAGGCGTTTTGGTCGTATTGTTGAAGACATCAAGTGTTCTTCCAGTTCCAGTTTCAGCACCTGAGAAGGTGACATTTAATAGTTAATATTCTGTTCTTGTGTGGGTTACCAAGTGAAGGATTTTGTTGTTTGTATTTTATGTGTTTTATTCCCTAATTACAAAGAAAAAAAAAAAATAAGAAAAAAGATGGAGATAGATATTAAATGAAAATAAGACACATAGTGTAGGGGTATTATAGACTTTTCACATACCTAACACGGTCAAATGTTAGGTTAAACAGTTTGACAAACGTTGAGGGAAGTTTGTGTTTTTCCACTTGTAATTAGTGAAACCTTTGGTAAGCTTGTGTATAATTTTTATTTTATTTTATTTTTATTTTTAAAGCAAGGTTGTGTGTAAATGTAATTACTTTATGTTTAATTAATATTTCTTTTAAATTCGCAATAATTCCGTCAAATATGACTTACAAGTCTTTTGTATATGACACTCATTGTTTTATTATAGTAATATAATTAAGGCATTAATTAGTTTAATATGATGGTTTTGAAGTGAAGACGTTTCCTTAGTATGGTTTACACAATTGAATGCTTGTTCTAAAATGGGACAAAGTAGAGTGAGTTAAATGGAATAATTATATATATAGAGAGAGAGAGATCCGATTGGTCAATAATGACTAATTATATGTATGTTTAGTTAATGTTCTACTTAAATTCTTAATAATTCCGTAAAATATAATTTGAAGATCTTTCACTCTTTTGTGTACGACACTCAGTGTTTCATTATAGTAATATAATGAAGACATTAATTACTTTACTAAGAGGTTCAACTTCTTTTGTTTTTACACATTTGTACCATATTGAATTATAGGTATTAATTTTTTTTTTAAAAAGTGGTGCTATTGGCACACCCCCTACCGATCTATTTATGCCCCACTTTTTTAAATATTTAGTATTTTTTTTTCCTTTATCAAAATTATTAAAAGAAACATACAATTTAAGAAAAAAAAAAATTCTATAAAGTAAATATAATAAAACTCCACATTCCTTTTCCAAAAAAAAAAAAAAAAACAATGTTTTTTTAATCATTTTTTTGAATTTTTTAATTATTTTTTTATAACTTTTAAACCCTAAAAATACTTATACTAGATCCTATTTAAACAATAAATCAAACACTTTTTTTTGTTTTTTTCTGGAAACAAATCGACCTATCTTTCATTAGAAAGAAGAAAAATAAAATTCAATATTACATCTAATTATAATAAGATGATGATTACTACATCAAAATCTAATAGTGGTATGACCCTAGCAGCTCAAATCCATAACTTTTTAAATTGAATCCTCATTTTTCTTCGTTTTATCACACCCAATATTCTCTTCCTTGAAGAGGAAGAAGAAGCAGCAGATGAGACATTTTTGGCCTGACTAGCAGATCTTATATTGTTCTTGGCATGCTGGTGCAGAGATCTCATAGTGTAATTCCATCTGCAGATTCCTTGATCTTTCAGTGCTTCCACTGCTCCAATACTCACTGCCACAATCCAAGCTTTAGATGCTGCAACATTCATGGCTTCTCTCTCTTTTATTTATGTTCAAATCACATATCACATTTACAAATTACAAGCTTTAGGGCAAAAACCCCAACAATCTCCCACTTACACTAAAGCATGCGAGTCATGTCTCGTAACCCTAGACCTTCTAGGTGACCTTCAAACACTTTAGCCGGTAAGGTCTTCGTAAATGGATCAGCATGATTGTCCTGTGATGCTATCTTGGTGACGGTTACATCTCCTTTCTGCATTGTCTCTCTGATGAGATGATATTTCCTCTTTATATGTTTACCTCTCTTATGGCCTCTTGGTTCTTTAGAATTAGCCACAACATCACTATTATCACAATAAAGTGTGATAGGCATATCCAGATCTGGAACAACTTCTAGATCACTCAAGAACTTGCCGAGCCAAACAGCCTCTTTAGCAGCTTCACAAGCGGATACATATTCGACTTCCATGGTGGAATCAGCAATACAAGATTGCTTAACACTCCTCCACACAATGGCTCCACCACCAAGGGTGAATACTGATCCAAACGTGGATTTCCTAGAATCCATGTCTGATTGAAAATCAGAATCCGTATATCTTAACGGGATCAAATCTTGTCCAGAATACACTAGCATATAGTTTCTCGTTATCCGAAGATACTTGAGAATAGTCTTGACAGCAACCCAATGATCCAATCCTAGGTTGGACTAGTATCTACTCTCTACTCCCAATACGAAGCAGATGTCCGGTCTCGTGCATATCATAGCATACATGAGGCTACCTACTGCTGACGCATATGGAATACGTCTCATATCCTCAACTTCTTATGGTGTCTTAAGACACTATTCCTTAGACAAGTGAACTCCATGCCTGGAAGGTAAATTACCTTTCTTGGAGTTCTGAATCAAAAATCGCACAAGAATCTTGTTGATATACAATGCTTGAGACAATGCTATGAGTTTGTTCTTACGATCCCTTATAAGTTAGATCCCTAGAACATAACTTGCATCTCTTAAATCTTTCATTTGGAATTGGCTCCCCAATTAGCCTTTTACTTCTAATAATACCCCTACATCATTCCCAATGATAGGATATCATCCATGTAAAGAACTAAGAAAACTACCTTCTTGTCAATGATACACTTGTAGACATAAGGCTTATCAACGTTTTACTTGAAGCCATAGGTTTTGATCACATCATCAAACCTTATTTTCCAAGATCTAGATGCTTGCTTAAGTCCATAAATGGACCTTTGCAATTTGTAAACCTTTTGCTTTTGATCTAGAGACACGAATCCCTCTGGTTGCATCATGTAGATGCTCTCATCAAGATTGCCATTCAAGAATCCAGTCTTGACGTCCATTTGCCAAATTTCATAATTGAAATAAACAGCAATGGATAAGAGAATCTGAATAGACTTAAACATGACTACTGGCGAGAAGGTCTCTTTATAATTGACCCCCTCTTTCTAGGTATAACCCTTGGCCACTAGCCTTACCTTGAAGGTCTCTACCTTTCCATCTACTCCTCTCTTTCTCTTGTAGATCCACTTACACCCTATGGGTTTTACCCCATTCGATAAGTCTACAAGTTCCCAGACTTAGTTAGAGTGCATGGACTCTATCTTGAGATTCATGGCTTTAAGCCATTCCTCTTTGTCATGATCTTCCATTGCATTCTTAAATGTCAATAGATCATCCACACTATCAGTAGAGATGACATCTCGTCCTTCACCTATACCCAAATAACGTGCAGGTTGTCTTACAACCCTCTTACTACGTCTAGGTGGTAATGTATCCTGACTAGGAATCATATGACTATCAGATGTCAATGGATCAACAACTCTTGTTGACTGAGCACTAGTCATACCAGGCTCCATTTCATTTAATACAATCTTGCTATGAGGTTTATGATCACTAATATAGTTATCCTCAAGAAACGTTGTATCTGTCGATACAAATACTTTGTTCTCTTCAAGACTATAGAAGTATCCACCTATGGTTTCCTTGGAATATCCTACAAACAAGCAGACTATAGACTTGGGGTCTAGCTTTCCACTTCTATTCTTTAGCACATGTGCTGGACACCCCCATATGCGGAAATGTCACAAACCAGCTTTACGACCATTCCACAATTCTCAAGGAGTCTTAGGAACAGATTTGGATGGGACTACATTCAAAATGTAAGCTGCAGTTTGTAACGCATATCCCTAGAATGAATTTGGTAATAATGAGAAATTAATCATAAATCTCACCATTTCCATTAGGGTTCTATTTCTCCTCTCCGTGACACCATTCTGTTGTGGTGTACCAGGAGCTGTGAGTTGGGACACTAACCCATACTCGAACATAAAGTCTTCAAACTCTTGGTCAAAGTACTCACCTCCACGATTTGATCGTAGAGACTTGATAGTCTTTCCTAACTGGTTCTCAACTTTAGCTCAGAATTCTTTGAACTTTTCAAAAGTTTTCGACTTGCGTTGCATTAGGTAGACTTATCCGTATCTCGAGTAGTCATCTATAAAGTGACAAAATACTCATAACCACCCCTTGCTTTAACATTCATCGGTCCATAGACGTCTAAATCTAGTGGTTCTTTAGCTCTAAGCCATTTTCCAATAAAAGGTCTCTTGATCATTTTACCTTCTAAACAGGATTCACAAACAAGTAAGGTGCCAACCTTTAACTCGTTTAAAGGCCCACTTTTCACTAGTCTATGTATCCGGTCAAGGTTGATATGGCCAAGTCCTAGGTGCCATAGATATGTTTCGTTTTCTAGAGAAATCTTTTGTCGTTTTGTTTTAGGTTTTTCAACTTTAAACAATTCAGCATTGAGCAATATTGTATGTATTAACGGCCTTAAAACATACAAGTTGTTTTCGTTTAATCCTGAACATATATTCAAACCATTCTTTGCAATAATAACATACTTATTATTAAAAGAAACAAAATATGATTGTTCCAACAACTTTGAACTGAAATCAAATTTCGAGTAAATCCAGGAATAAAAAATACATTATTCAAAACAATGAAACAACTTCCAAAATGTAGTCTAACTACACCCACTGCTTGGGCTGACACGACATCCCCTGACTCAACACACATATAGAAGACTCCCTCCTCAAGCTCTGTCCAAGAATCAGTCTATTGCATAGAAGAACAAATATGGTTAGTGGCCCCCGAATCAACTATCCAGGGTGAAGAATCATCTTCCATTATACATGATTCAAGTACATGTAAATCATATTTGCCTTTTGCCTTCTTCTTCTTAGCTACCTCCTTTTTATACCGAGGACAATTCCTCTTCCAGTGTCCAACTTTGTCGCAATGGAAACATTTTCCTTTGCCTTGGTTGGTGGAGGTGCCCTTTTCTTGCCTTGGGCTTTATTAGGCTTGGGCTTACTCTTAGCCCTCCCAGCAGACCTCTTCCTCTTTTTATTATTAGAGGAAGATTTTTCAACATTTGCCTTACCAGTCTTACTTCTGTTGTCCTTGGTGACCAGGATTGCATTTATGTTATGTTTCCATCTAGTGTAGTTTTCACTAGTTAATTTGTCATTTGCTAGGATTTGTAATAATGCAGTTGACATGGCTGAAAAAATATAAATTAAGAATTCATTCAATAATACATTCAAAACATGTGCGAATATTCGACATAAAATTAAACATGATGCATGAAAATGTTTAATGAACAAGAACAACCTTAAGAAAACAATATTTCTATGGCACGACAATCCAACATACCTCAAGTAAGTGCCGCCTTATGGTCGGTCAAATTCTTGGATGTTGGATCGAGACTTTCTCAATCAAATGATATTCTAGAATA